>VZTG01003994.1:0-233823 GCA_013397845.1 Melanocharis versteri
TTTTCAGTGTTTCTCTGAATTCTTATTATTGAGGAAGAATTTTATTTAACTTTTGCTTTTTTTTTTAATTACATTTACTTATACCAACAGTTCTCAAATATTCAGCAAATAAATGTTTTCAATTGTGAGCCATCACAGTTATATGACTTTATACTTTGCATATAAATTAATGGGTATTATCTAGCAAACCCTAGAGAATGCTTTTTTTTCCCTTCTATATATGGGACATGAATAATTTCTGAAAAATACTCCTAGGTTCCATAACATTTCATATTTTGGAAACCTTTATTACAAAAAAAAATTTAATCTTACCTTGAGGTCTTCCTCCAAGTACCTCTAATGCTATCATTGCTGCATCAGTTTACAGACACTGTAGAAACAAGACCTAAACTTTTCTGTGATGATCTATTCTTTAGTGAGTTACCAGCAGAATCAGACACAAAATTAAAAGGAATCTTATTCTTACTTTTCCCATTTCACATGTTATTCCTTGTAAAGAATTGAGTAGAACAAAATGCTTGTGTTTATCAACAACAGCAGCAAGTTTTGAACAGTTATTAAAATGTAGAATTTTCCTCAAACATACAACCTGCAACTCTGTAATAAAACTATGCCAGTCTCTTGGCTGGCATCTCAAAAGATATGCACAAATAAATTCAATGAAAGCATCACAGGTTTATTATTCCTACTTTTAGGGCAAGTTTAAGGAAAAAAACAATGCTATTAGTTTTATTTCAAAAAGGGCCACTCAGAGAGGCCGAAAATCACCTCTTATTCTGTTTTAGTTCGGTTTTTGGTTCTTTTTTTTCTTTTTTTTATTATAGATCAGAAAGAAATGCAGGGGGAGAAAAGGCACAGAGCTTAATTATGGTGGTGTTAAGTTCACTTAAAATCCTCTGCCAGGAATCCTCTGCCATTTCTCAGCTCTTCTTAAAGGACAGTGCAAACCCAGTCACTCACACCTAATGTTTCAAGACCTCAATCTCCCCACAGCCACACAATTGCTGAACCATCACAGGTGCACAACAAACCGTCAGCACTTCAGGCCCTTGAAGCTCAGTGGTCTCTCCATAGACCAGTGTTTGTGAAATGTTCAATTTAATAACAGTGACCCATCACGTGCCATTATGCCATCTTACACCCCAGGAAAATGCAAATCCATGTGTCCCACATAGGGGGTAGAAGGGAGTAGGAAAGCTTGGGCTACTGAGAAATGTAACATAATTGAATACCCTTTAAAAGACAAAGCTCCTTATAACATTACTTAGGCAGTAATTTTGATTCAAATAATGTCAGTAACATTATTTAAAATCCTTTTAGATAAGAACACCCACCCCCGCACTCATCTCTTCATCAACTGACACCTGTCAAGAAGAAACTGTGGGGGGAAGGACTGCTCTTTAAAAGGAATTTGAATAATGTTAATACATTGCTCAAAAATATTTGGCAGACACTTTTCTTCCTAGCAGCTCTCTTCTTTGACCCACACGTGCTTATGCAATACCCTTGAAGAAGAATAAGGAAAATATCTAATACTTCAGTTATAGTTAAAAATTTCTTTTTATTTTGAGAGAAAGAGAACTAGTGGTAAAATAATATTAAATTATTTAACTTTTCCTGAAAAAATAAAGATGTATGAATAATACAGTATGTTATAGATTGCAAAAATACTGCATTTAGAGTCGCAGAATGATAGAATTGATTGGATTGGGAAAGATTTTTAAGATCATTGAGGACAAGCATTAATCCAGTACTGCTAAGTCCACCACTAAACCACATCCATGCCACATATTCATGTCTTTTAAATCTTTGAGTATATTTGGGGCTTTCAGCTCAACTGGAACATACAGGCAGATGTTACATGACCCTCTAGACACTGTCCTAACATGCTACCTGTGTTGCATAAGTTACAATACACCTCTGTTGGTCTCCGCGTGTTTGACAACAGCCACGTCGCAGTCAGCTCCTGGCTTTGTCCACAGCAGAAGCTGCCAACAGAGCAGAAATGTGCCAGGTGTATGGGTATGTGATGTAGAAAAGAAGGGTTTACATTTGTACTGCTTTCCTTTCTCGTTGCCCTCTTTTATGAAAATGAATATGTGAGTAGCCATTTCCTATTCCATCAATCTCTGCCAGCACACTGAAGTATCAAAATTGTAATGACTCATGCAGTCTGGGAAAGATAAAGTGAACATATACTACTTTGACTTTATCACTGCTCTGTAATTCAATTGCCTATTTTTTTTTCATTCTCTTTGGTTTTGACCTTCCTGATCTCATAGAAATATAAGCTTACGTTGTCCAAGTGCAGGTATCTGAAGCTCTTTCAGTCAGAACAGATAAGGAAGCTGCTGTTTGGTGCTTCTGAGTGACCAGAATGGTTTCGTTTTAGGTTCCAGTGATTACAATCCCTGGTGGTGAATAAAGACTTCTGGGCTTGCATCCGCATAAGCACTTAGAATAAGGTAGTCCCTGTCCCTCAGTAAAGAAAATAGACAAAACTGAAGGGAAATGTTTGATAAACATTTAGATTTTGGGTCTTGACACAGAGGAATTTCATCATACATAAGAGCTGCCACCACACAAGACCTGCATAGAATAATCTCCTCAACTATTTTACTTGAGGATTCCCACAAAATCAAAGGAGAAAACAAGGCATATCTAGAGGGAGGCTGATCTTAAGGTGCCCTGTATTCCTGAGGCTGTTCAAGTGAGCAGACCTGTTTCTCTACAGCAGTTGGAAGCAGAAGCTAAAGAAATCACGGTAGAGAAAGGTATCTGCTCTGCATGCATTTAGAAGTTACGTAAGATAAACTTCTCTCACTGGCCATCAGCATCTTCCTGGTAGCTCCCCAAGGATATGTACTTACACCGTAGCAAAGGTGCATAATTCTAGAACAATTATACTGCCAATGAATCCGTGACATTGTACTCCAAAGCAGACATAGATATGTGCTATGAACAGGCAGCTCAGAACACTGCGAATCTTTCCATGGTGTTTGATAATGAAAGAGGGGAAAATGTTTAAACCAAGAACAGGTAGATAGCACAGTAAGAAAATTGTAACTGCTTTGTATCACTTTTCTTAAAGACATAAAATTGATATTGTCATCATTAATAGAAGCAAAACCCAAGGAGAAAAACTGGAAACCACTGAAGTAGGACAACCTTTTTACAGTGAAATCAATTAAATACATGCTGCTCTCTTAAAATGCACCACTTCATTTTAAGGAGCTTAAGGTATGAATAACAAGGCCATAAAATGTTAATAACTATAATAACTGTAGCTTCTACGATATTTTTTAACTGTGCGGAACTGTAATGTGACAAGTAACAATAAAAAGAACTTGCAGAAATTACTCAGGTTAGGAAAGGTTGAGAGATTTTACTGAGAAAGCTCTGCTCTTTCACCTCCTTGACCTTGAATGTATAAAGGTCCAGACAAGTAAAGTGACCAGGTATTTTTTTTCAAGCCACGCCTTAGGAATAGCCATCATATTTATTTTGTTACTGCTGTTTATATTACTGTAATGCCTAGAGGCCTCGTCATGAGCTGTTGTGCTAAGCACTGAAAAATACAGATTAAAATGACAGTCTCTGTCTCTCAGAGCTTGTATGTAAGGTGTAAGGCAAGAGAAAACAGCCTCATGCAAAGAGACAGGAAAACAGAAGGAAACATTTTCTTTCTTGGTCAGCCTGATAAGCCACGGCCAGTTTCTTGAGGGTTTTTTCTTTTTCAGCAGGCTCAATGGCAGAAGATTTGCAGGAAAGTAGAGCTCTGTGGAAGATTTTGGAAGGCTTCTGTCAGACAAAGAGTCTGTCTGGTAGGGGTCCCAAAAACGTCTTTTACATGTCTGGAAGCAGTCTGAAGGAGATAGGACACTGAGCTGTAGATCTGAGCCAATCCAGAATGAGAAAGGTAGGAGGATATATAGAAAGAACAGAGCCAAGGGAATTTGGACTCATCAGAATCAATGAAGGGTAAAAAAATTCAGACATACTGCAAATGGATAGCAAGCCAAGGAGAACAGGATGTGGTGTTCAAGCCAGTTTCTGAAACCTTGAAAAATGTTCAACATTCCTTCTCTGGTCTGCTGCTCGTGAGCATACATCTGATAGGAAGTAGAGGCATCTTCGTAACTATCATCATTGTTTCAGTCAAAGTCATAGAAAATACAAGAGACTCATTCTGCCTTTGAGAACCACCTGTTCACTCCGGTTGAGTAGTTTCACCCAAATTTATGTGCAAACTTTCAGGGGTTGCTGAAATTGATAGCCCAATCAAGGTGAGGAGCTGGACCTCCATGTCCCCAGGTCCAACCAGGAGCAAGTCTGGGTATGTGCTTCCAATAGTCATGTGAAACAGCACCTTCTGGCAAATTCAGTGTTTACATGAACACAAACAACACCAATGGCATCATTCTGTTCTCTGGCAGGTGGAAAGCCCGTTAGTTGGAAAAAATATTTATCTATAGATAAATAGTGGATCCATTCAGTAAGGAGACTCAGTCTGCCTAGCAGCTATCACAGGATCTCCAGTGTCCGGCTTGCCCCCTCTAGACACACACACACACACAAACTGTTACCTCGGTCAACTCCCAAACGCTGCAGTCTCTTCAGCAGCTGGCCTGTACCCCCAGTCCCTCCAGTAGCCACGTCATGGAATCGCAGAATCATGGAATCATAGAATGGCTTGGGTTGGAAGGAACCTTCCTCTAGTTCCAACCCCCATGCCATGGGATACCTTCCACTAGAACAAGTTGCTCAAAGGCCCATCCAACTCAGCCTTGAGCACTTACAGGTATGGAGCATCCACAGCTTTTCTGGACAAATTGCGCCAGATCCCATCACACTCAGCTGTCACACTCCCAGTTACACATACATCCCACCAGCTTATGGCCACTTCACCCTACTTACCAGTTAGCCTGGCTTGATATTTGCTGGTGTTGGCACACTGCCACACACACTGGCACTTGTTCCAGTTGCTGGTCCCAAAACCACAAGGCTCCAAAATCAACAGATATTTCTGATGATGCTGTACCTTGTTCTGGTCAGGGCTGCTGCAAATCAGTACTTAAAGAAACCTTAGCAGAGGCAGTCCTAGAAAAGCAATACATTGATGCATTCATTCTTCTTGGCAATGAGAAAACTACATTACCTATTATGACAAAATTGCACTTTTTGCCTGAGAAACTGTGATACAGGAGAAGGAAGTTGGTGTTTGCTGCTTGTCCTCAGAAGCACCAAGACTGCCTCCTCTATCAGCAAAAAGAAAAAAGTCAGCACAGAACAGTCTAACAATGCAATCATTTTTCATTCAGAGAACACAAGGTGAGGAGTCAAAATACTGCTTGAACCACCACCTTTTTGATATGCTGGGTTGTTGTCACAGTCTGTAAAGCACAGCTTTCCAGAGGAAGAGGGCAGTGGTGCCCTGCCTTCTTTTGGGACATGTCTCTTCTGGGAAGCAAAAGGAAATGAAAATTATAATTATACTTTCTCAGGTGCAACAGTAAGCAGTGCTGTTTCCACTGTCACTTCCTGTTTGGCAAAGAAGTGGTCACAGGAAAAAGGATACATCAGCAGAGCCAGGGGTTTTCCATGACTTATACTCAGTTCATAGAATCATGGAATCGTAAAATGCTTTGTGTTGGAAGGGGCCTTTAAGATCACCTTGTTGTTCCAGCCCCCTGCCGCGGGTAGGGACACCTTCCACTAGACCAGATCACTCAAAGCCCCATCCAACCTGGCCTTGAACACTGCCAGAGATGGGTAACCCCAGCTTCTTTGGGCAACCTGTGCCAGTGCCTCACCACCCTCACCCTAAACTTAGTGAAGGACAGACCCTGTGCCAGTTCCTCTAAATGATTTTTAGAATCATGGGATCATTAAGTTTGGAAAATTCCTCCAAGATCACCAAGTCCAACCTTTGTCGGAACACCACCATGTCAACTAAATCCCAGCACCAAGTGCCACATCCATTCATTTCTTGAACGCTTACACTTTACAGGCTTTTCATCTCAGAGTGTGGACAGAGGTGCCCATGGTCATGCTACCTCACCATAGGGCTTAGCCAGTATTCACTGAAATGTGGCAAGCACTGGGACAGTATTTTTGTGCAGAGCACAGGCAGATAAAATTCATATCTTCACTGTTTTTGTCCATGTATCTTTTTAAGATTTTTAATCTGTCACGAATGACTGCATGCTAAATATCTAGGCAGATAGATTAGTTACATGCCAACTCGAAGAGAAGTAATCACCTCTTTCTGTAAGAATTTGTTTGCCTGGGAGATTGCAGGAAATTAATTCCAAATTAATTTTTAATGGTTTAACGAAGCAATGTAAATGCATATTATTAGGAAATCAATGTGTATATGAATTAGCTTACTTAAATCACTTTACATTCATATAGTTATGTAATTTGGATAAGTTTTCATGATTTCTGCTGTAGAGATGATTCCCAAGCATTTTAAAAGTGACAGGCCTCTTTGGAACCATCAAAAGCCATGCTCCAAAATATTAATAGATGTAGTCAGAGATATTTCCACTGAAAATTCCAGTCTGTATGAAAAGAGAAAAATTCCAAAAAGATGTTTCGGGATGAAAAATCTAAATACAGAAAAACTCCAGTTCTCAACAAAAAATTTATAATTTCGGACTGTAACCCCTTAAAATAGAATGCATTTTTCTCTTTTCTTTTCTTTTCTTTTCTTTTCTTTTCTTTTCTTTTCTTTTCTTTTCTTTTCTTTTCTTTTCTTTTCTTTTCTTTTCTTTTCTTTTTTTCTTATTTTTGCATGCTAAAAATTTATTCCACAAGAGACTTTCAATTAAAAATAAAATATGGTAATTTTTAAGTCTTTTTAAGCCACATAATTCATAAATCAGAGTAAAATTCTTTAGAAGACAAAACTCAATCTTTTTACAGTCATTCTACCATCTCAAACATTCCTGGGACTACTTAAGTCAATGGCCCTGACCATTTAGAGGAGATTTCAGCACCAGTTCTAAGATCTGTACCTAGATACATTGCAGTATTCAGCAGCATTGCCTCCAGGCTTCTGCTTTTTCTTTTGTTTCTGCTGTGTTTACTGCAGAACCAAACCAAAAGAACACATCTCCTTGCACTGTGCTGAAATTCCCATCAGGCAAAGGAAAGCTCGAGGCATATGCACCTGCATCTTCCCACTTTGAACCCAGAGCTTTACTCTTGGGAAAGTGAAGTTTCATAAAATCCAGCAAATTATTTACTAAATATATTTTTGAAATCTTCATCTCAGATGTTGGTGTCAGGTGAGAACTGGCCCTCCTCCTGTTCTCACCTGACAGACCACTCAGTTCTCACTCTGAAAACACCAGGGGAAATAAAAAACAAGCATACAAATCAGAATATAAATTATGATGAAAACGAAGTAAGAGAAGACCTGGTCCTCTTTATCACCAGACAAATCTAGCTCTTATTATGGTAGTCCCAGGCCAGTTGGGATGCTCAAGACCCCACAGTGTGTTAAGGAACAGGGCCAGCAAATTTAGGTACTGTAGAGGGAGGAATTCACATTTGAGGCAGACACTCAGAGTGCAGGTGTATGCACCTGCCTGGTGACACTGGGCTCATTTCACAGAACTTGGACACTTCAAGGGGGCAATTCAACTCATCACACACATTGTAAAAAGGTCAGATGAATCATAGCAAAGAAATATCTCTCTCCAGTGAGAAAAAAATTATCTTCAGTGACCAGCTAAGGTGGCAGACACACCACAGACAGATATAGATGACAGCAGTCTCAGCCTTTCATCTTCAAACGCCCCAAAAAATTGTTCATTATATCTGAAGTACGATTTTATATATTTTTTTACAATGCTTTCTATCTTCCTATGGAAGTGAACACCCTGCAATTGTGGTCTGTAAAACATCTCATTAACCTCTAAGGGTAGTGATTTCTTATTCAGTAGTAATTAGGTGAGTTTATACTGTGGAAAAGTTACAGATGGACGTTTAGCAATTCTGCATTGGGAACAAAAATTTGAGCAAGGAAATGTTTCCAGTTTCTGATCAGGATGGATCAGAAAAAGACCAAAAAATAAGTCTCATGCTTTAGGGCCACCTACTCAAACTTTGCTTAGCACAGGTGAGCTGTTACTTAATACTGACTGAAATGAAATAACTTGCCGTTATTCTTTAGTTCTTAATGGCTCCGGGTCAAAACTAACTCCACACTGCTGATGACATTACTCGCTAACCCACACATGCCACTGTTCTGCCCATAAATTAAAATATCATGCAATAGCTGGTGGTTGCACCTTGCACTATTGGCTACATAGCCCATGTGAAGTACAGACGTAAGTCTCTAAAAATAGCCCACATTAAATCTGTAGATTATATCTGTAGATTATATCTGTAGATTACGCTTACAAAGAATCATATTTTGCACCTGGGAAAAGTGGAAAAATCCCATGTCTGACATAAAGATCATGTCATATGTCATAAGGGCATTTAGTGACAGCACAAGGGGGAATGGCTTCAAACTGAAAGACAGCAGGTTTAGATGAGATATTAGGAAGAAATTCTTCACTGTGAGGGGGGGTGAGGCACTGGAACTGGTTGTCCAGAGAAGATGCGGCTGTCACGTCCCTGGAAGTGTTCAAGGCCAGGTTGGATAACACTCTGAGGATCCTGGTCTAGCGGAAGTGTGTCCATGGCGAGGTGGTTGGAACTAGATGATTCTTCAGGTCACTTCCAACCCAAACCATTCTATAATTATATAACTGGAATTTCTGCACGTATGCAGGTCAACTGCACAGTACCTATGCTGCAATTCTACTGCAATATTGTTTATTTGGCCATTCTGTGTATTGAAAAAAAGTGAAAAGTTGCTGGTCTTTGTTGGCCCATTACCAAAATATAATTAATCAAGTTGCAATATGAAAATTAATTTTCTGTAAGAAACATTTAATTTTACTTGGATACTCACAGAGGACAATTTTATAAACAACAAAATCTTTAATGCGGCTACCAGCAATCTGTTAATTAATGGCTTATTGTTGTGCCTGTTGTCCTCAGATAGTGCAGGTTTCTTACTATTTACCAGGCAAACTGCATAGTTGCCACCAATTTGAGAGAAGTTCTAATCAGCCATTTAATCAATTATCATAGATTTGGGTTTTAATATCAATAGAACACTCCTGCCTCCCTACTTTATTCTCTATTAAGCTTCTGAAATAAATGTTTGCTTGGGAGATATTTGTTTCTGGAATTACTGGGATGTATTCCTGGGACACATTGAAAGGATGAGAGAAGGGGGACTGACCAAAATTAATCCATTTAATTGAAAGAAAAGAAAGGCAGGAACTTTGTCTGAAATGCACGAACTCAAGAATGAATGAAGTGCTCCAGAACTCTTTCTTTCAAAGAGTCTTCACTCTGAGAAGAAGAAATCCATGACTTAGCCTCCAAAATCCAATCTTATTTTTTTGAGTAAACTTTGGTGAAACTAAGTATTAAATTCACAGAACTTCGCTGTTGGTATTACCTGCAGCATTTTGTTTAGTAATATTGTTACCCTTGATGCCTTTCAGAGGAAAAATTAATCATTAAATATACTGACTCACCTACTGGCAAAGAGTGTCCCCTTCCATAAAGAATATATTTCAGCCTTTATTTTCCATATGTGATTATTGACAATAAAAGGAAAAATAAATCTCATCTCTTTTTGGTATCAAATGCATTCCAAAAAATTGTGTTAAGTTACTTCTTGCACTAAAGAGAGTTTTGCAGCTAGCCAAAACTGGTGCAGCATTTGAGGCATGCCTGATAAATCATCTTGCATCTTTCTCACCCATGTCCCACGGGATGGGCTTCTGTTGTTTAAACTAAGTTGTCTAGTATTATAGAAGATTCCCTGGGATATCCCATTTGGTTTTGAGTTGCTGTTCCAGAAGTTGCTCAGTCATGTCTACCCGCTCCACGGGAATGTTTTGGATAACCTGGCATGTCTAAAGCACCACTTCAGTATTTAGGCAATTGAATTCTTTCCCCTCTTTCCAATCTAGTGCTGTAACAGCATCCTTATCAACAAGAAAATTTATGAACTGAATGATGAGAAGCGTAAATTCACACAGGGTGGGGAGAAGGAACTCTAAGATGTGATAATCTCAATATTTATATACAAGCCATGAAGCCTGGGCAGCTACAGCCTCTCTGTCTACCTCCAAGCTGTTTCAGAGCTTTGAGCACACCCCATGAATATGAAAAGAAATTATGTCTTTCTAATTAGTCTTATACAGTTCCTCCACATGACATTAAATTGTGTGCTGTTGCTGATGTCTCTTCTTTTGAGGAAAGGTTTGAAATTCCAAAAAAGAAAATATAAGGATTTTGTACCACCATACAAGCAAGTTGCAGTCCTACTTTACTTGTCATATAAAATTCAGTCTCACTTTTGCTCTTGTCTTATGGCTGATCGTTCATATAAAAAGATTCTGAGAGAGGCATTTGAGATTTTTCATGCACTTATTTATATGCTGTGTCCACAGAAATGTAGGCTTTCAGAGCATCCTCCGTGATTCCTTTAAGAGCAGGGGTCAAACCAAGGAACTCTGTCCTTATAAGTGTCATAGTACTTGCAAGTATTATCACATGCTTTGGACATCAGATAGAGATGAGGAAGATAAAGTTGTCCTTCTCTCACCACATGCAACGGCCTGTATTTGGATCGTATTTGTCCCAAACAGCATATGGATGACCTTAAGAAGTGCAATAGGTGACATTTTGTGGCCTGCGATGGATAGAAAATCTACCCTTATAACAACGAATTTAGCAATTTCTTCCAGCTGGGGCATATTCAAAGCAGTGAATGGTTTGAATATGCCTATGTATTTTTTTTTTATTATTTTTTATGAGAAAGGGTGATAATATTTTAGAATTATCTTAATTGTATTCAAATTTGGACAAACAAGAAAACTGTCTCTCAGGATTCAGTGCTGATAGGCTTTGCTCCTGTGGTAAGAGATTTCTTGGTGTAGGAGAGCCAGTACTGCCAAATACCTTAGTCCAGAAAATTAAAGTTCCAAAATTTTCCTTTTATTATAGTAAATGAAACAATATAGGACACATTAAGAAAGATTTTTAATCCTTATTTAATTTTATGTGCGTGTGCTCCTTTAAATTATTTGCACTTAATACTTCCATAGCACTTTCATTTTTAATGAATGCCTTCTAAAATAAAGCATTGGGGTTTAGATATGCAGCTTCTTCTCTACAAATCACTGGTCTATTCTAAGTATGGAGGTAAAGTATACAACTGGAGAAGTCATTCCTGCCTTACACACTGAGAAATTAAAATACCTAGAGATGGTCACACCTCTGGGCATGCTCCGCAACAGCAATTTTTCAAAATGTGTTGACACTCAGAAAAAAGAAAACATAAAATTACCAAGAAAATAAAATCCAGAGGTTGAAACTTTTTTTATTCAACTTTAATCAACTGGGTAGGGCAAATAAGGGGGAAGAAAATATTGTATCCATATTACTTAATCATGGAGAGTAAGGCAGGATTTGGTTACATGCATATCAGCCTTGGCGCATCAGCTGTGCAGCACATCCCAGCTGCACTCCAGCCCCTCCTCTATGGAGGTCAGGGATCCTTGTGGCATGTCTTTCATGTGAAGAGCATCCGTATGATGGATGGGAGGCATCCTTCGCCCAGCACCCTGCTGGGAACTCCCTGCGGCCCAGGGAGAGGTGCAAAGGATCCTGGCATCGGTGTTCAATGTCTGTTATGTCCTTTCACTGAACGTGGTTGAGAAGCAGGAGATGAGGATGCTGCATTCGAGACTGGTGCAAGGTTATTTCTTCCAGGAGAGCAACAGAGCAGCATAGGGCAAACCAGGACAGAAGTGGGCTTCTGCATGCACTGGGAGCCACTGGGGCAAACACAGAACCAGGGGTCAGAATGATGAAGAGAACAAGAAGGCTCCTGACCCAGAGCTTGTAGAGGGAAGGTGGGGAGAAAGGGACCTCTCTATGGGACAGATCAACAGAGAGGGGATTTGTTTCAAATTCTTTTGCATTTTACTAAACAAGTTCTGTGGCTTCTCTGTTTTACAAAGTTTGGCGATCACCTTGATATTCTTGTAAAAGGTAGGTCTAGATTTTTCAAGTCCCTTTGGTGTTTTTGGGGCCCTCTGTTTAAGAAGGAGGTGTTGACAGGCTCAGCTTTAAGTCCTGGCTGACTCTGGGACTCATTAAAGACACTTTCCAGACTCAAAGAGAAAATTACCCCCTGAAGCAGGAGGCTGTAAAGCCACTATAAATATCTCCATTTGCCACACACCTTTTCTTCTCTCTGCCTCCCCTTCCTTGGCTTGTCAGCTCTTGATCTCCTTTACCTTCCCAGTGCTGCTTCTTCTGCATCCCAAGAAGCTGGGTTTTCCTGGGAATGAAGATATAAGCTATAAAGTTCCTATCATATTTATTCTATAGCCTACCTCATAGTCTTACACCGCTCCAAGATAAGATGAATGATTACATAAAGAGAGGGGTTGTTTCAAGTGAGTCTCTCGGGAGCCACGGATATTCCTGAACCAATCCGGGGTGGTTGCTATAGAGAATCATTAACCCGTCATTACAGAATAAATAACATGAGAGTCAGGAGAAGGTCATACCAATCCTGTCTCTTTTTGTAAACTATCTTTAAAGTGTCTGGTCAATGTCACATCTCACCTGCTCACCTACACAGCCGTTTGCATTTCTGCTCTATCTGCTTATCCTGCAGCACAGTAAATCTGCAAAGCAAAGCCATCCCTATCATGCAGCTGTAGCATTGCCCTGTACCCTCAGTGTCTGCCCAGACAGCTATTCTGTGTAAGAAAAGTCTTCATTATTTCTACTGTAGGAGTTTAAATTTAAAGAAGAATAATGTTATCATTACTATTTAAATTCTTCATTACCTCCTTTTTAATACAAACAAATGGGCACTGGCTACTGAGCTCAGACAATTTCAAGAGGATATTTAGCCACAGAAAATACACATTTGCAATAAAGAATAACTTTTCTTCCATTCTTGATCACTGCAATTTCCCTTCAGATTTTCCAAGCTATTGTCCTGTTTGTGTTACAGCATTTTCTAACTAATATCACTGTCAAAGTTGAGAAGTGTTTGCATTTAAAATTATCTCTCCTGGCAGATGCAGCTGAAACAGATGCAGACTGTTCCTCAAAAGAACTAAATATCTTGGTCTTTTCCCTTTATTTACACAGGGGAAATGGCTTTCATCAGCCTTTTCTGGCAAAAAGCTTATTTTATCCTTTTCTTTCAAAGGTCATATTGTATGAAACTAAAGCAGTCCCTTAGGACAAGGAGGAACAGAAGTTCCTGCCTATCTAAACCTGGTCATTGAACAGAAATATCAGTCCATGAAGCCGATGTAGTTTGGGAACCTGATCTGTTTTAACAACAGAAGGCTGGATTTAATTACAACTGGACCAAGTTTAGCAGTTGGGCTGGGGAGTAAAGTTTTGTTGCTATTTATTAAAACACCCAAAACGTAACATGCAGTCTATTGTGCATCTGCTTAATGTCAAATAATCTGCACTCCATGGAAGTTTCCATCTTGCTGCCCAGCCGATAATTGCAGATAAACAGGTGGTACAGGGAATGGGTTTTTTGAGGTTAGAGAGAGATTTGGGAGTGGGCAGTGACAATTTGTGAGGGACTTAGACTATTCACAAGATTCACAGTTTGAGGGAATTGATAATGGTTGGACTCAATTTTTCTTGGAGGTTTTTTCCAACCTATATGGTTCTATGATTCTATACTATGAATAACCATAGTCAAAAACCTGAAGAGGAAAACCTTTAAAAATTCCAAGACTGATGTTTACTACAATTCTAGTTTCTTTGTCTCCCAACTGGAATTCTATTTCAGAAAGGAATCATTTCAAAATAGTGAAATTTGAAATAGTGGCATTTGAAATGGAGGAACAATGCTAAAACAAACAGTACAACTTTCAGTTAAATCAACTGGCTTTTACTGGCCTGAATGCTATTTTCAAAGGAAATGCACATTGCTTGGTAAGAAAGTGTGCATTTTGGCTTGGTCCAAAAAGAATACATAGTGAGTTTATATACATACATACATACATATATATATATATATATATATAATATATGTGTAATATTTATTTATATCTGGGTATCAAGATTAATAGTCTCTGATTTCTAGGCTGCGAATTAATACAAATGTCATGGGCACATGAGATGGGAGAGGGAGTTTGGAATCCAGTTCAAGTGTGTCAGCTTTGGGAAGGCATGAGCTCCAGTCAGAACAATGCCTGCTTCTAACCTCTGGATGTACAGATATCTACAGAGCCAACTTGTTGAATCCATCAAACAATGCTTCCATTTATCCCTTTGATGGGGAATTGTTTCTGAAATAGATACTTTGACTAAATAGTTATGTACAGCTGGTAACTAATGCATGGTTGTCTGTAGCAGCCTGAACAAGGTTTAATGGAGCTTTATTGCTTTTCGCAGAGCTCTATTGTTTTAATCTCAATTGTCCTATAATATCTACAAGGATTATTTTAAATACTTTTGACACTTTCTGTTAAAAGGAAAACACATCTGCTAGTCCTTGAGACCCGAGGATTTCTACTTTCCTGGTCTGCTGGGTGTGCTATTTTTTCCATTCTAGGGTCCATCCATGAGCAGGGCTGAATGTGTAATATTATGCACACATTGTGTGTGAACAGACCAGCACAAACAGGCAACCATACCTTTAACAACACCTGCAGAAACAGAAGCAGTGTAACGTCACATGGACTTCAGCAGCATTGATGGCCCAGTCCCGTGCTTTCCTCTCCAGCTGGTCAGGCTTCAAGTTTATTCCCACTTCATATTCCATCACTTTTCTATTTTAGCATGCTGGTTCTTTCACTGCTTTTGTCTCTTCACAAGTAAACAATCTGCACGCAATTGTTTCTCTCTATTGGCCCCAGTTTTTTCAAATGTGAACTCAAATATTGTATTTCTGCTATAGTTGCTCATGTAATCTCAGCCCTAACCAGTCTTACTGCTGCTCCTGCGTGTGCACTGTATGTAGCCCTGGCAACTCTGCTCCCCAAAAGTTCCTAAGCACCCTTGTCTATGTATTTGTGGGTTTTGGCTGTGTCTGATCTAACTCCTCCTTTAACACCCTTGGAATCCATCCATTCCTGCAAGCTTTGGCCAGAGTCCCACAATGTAGTTTGCTGCATCCCATGGTTTCTTGTGTCATGTCTGGTGGCTTTTTTCTTGCTCAGCATAGGGCAGAGCTGAATCACCTGGCTTGCATACCTTAACAAATTCTTGCACCTAAGTTTTTATCATCCACTTTTAAGGTTAGATCTAAACCTACCAACCTCAAAAGATACCTTCTGTGAGCCTTGGATGAAATCTTTATGCTACTGCCTAACTTTGAAAGATAATTGGGAGCCTTTAATACTAGAAGAGTGAGCAATTTTTTGCCACCATCTGGGGACAAATAATTTTCTCTGATCAGTAGAAGTAACCTTCCACATGAAGCAACTCTAGTAACTGGGAATCAGATACCAAGTCCATCTGCTTAATGTGTTGATTCTTTGGTTTGACCATCTGGCACTCAGGTAGAGGTGGATTAAAAGCATGATCTTTACAATAAAATTGATTCCCCTTGGGCTGAATTCCCCCGGTAACTGTAGTATCATTATTTTCCCATTGTCTGTGGTTTTGACTTTCAGACTAGAAATTTAAATTTAAAGCTGTTTAAGCTATATTTGTGTTTGTTACACTTGTGTTTAATTTCTAACCAGAAAACAGCAGGAAATATTTCTTTCTGATATTCCCCACCTCTTAAAATCAATGCAAGACTGAAATGGATGATATCAAGATTATCAGGAGCTCTCTATAAATCAGAACTAATGGAATTAACATTTCATATTTTCTGGGCTGATTCCTTTTTAGTTGACATTACTGTATCTGTAAGTGTTCTACATATTTAACTTATTAATTTGGACATAAGGATACTACCTAATTAAGTGCACAGAGTAGTCCCAGAGAGCCTTTAGAAAAATGTTTGCATTCAGAAGTCCCATTTTATAAACTGCTATTCATTAAAAAAAAAAAGGTTAAATTAGTTTTCTTTTGGGTAAGGATAGTATTTCCAGCATCAAGATTTGGCTGAGGTCAGAATCTATTTCTGGTGTTCACAAGAAAAATTGGAAACGACAATGCATTGGGTGAACACTGATATATTGATTTAATTTTTTAATCTCCTGGCATTACTGACATTATACAGTCCTACGCTTTCTAAGTGCAGTCCCCTTTCCCCTTTTGCCCTCCAAAATTGGTAATGTTTTTTTTAATATATTAATAAGGAAGAGAAGAACCACATCGTTAAAGGCAAAGTTATTTTTTCTCTGTTGTGAAATGTTATGCTCTGACATTTCTGACAATTTCCTTTTTAAACAAAGTTGCAAATGGATTTCTTTGCTTGTATATGTATCAAGTTCCATGGATTTGTAATGATTGGAATCTTGCCATAAAAATAAAAGCCCATAAAACAATTAGGAAGTACACAAGATAATAATAAATATTAGATTTTTAAATGGACTTTAATTAAATTATTCTCATCTGATTATATATGTTCAAAGCAACTTTTTAGGAGTCAGCTTTTTCCTAGATGTGGTTGTCCATGAAGAAAGGAAAAAAAAAAAAGGCATCATCTTCTGTTTATTATGAAGGACTAAATACTGCAGAGGAAGAATTTTCTCTTCCTGAAGGAAAATATTAGCATGCACAAAAATAAAAAGCCTTAAAAAACAATAAAAAGTCCTTTGCAGACTTTTGGTGAAACACAAGCTTAATCAATCAAACAGTGATAAAGGTGTGGTAGGTTCTGGAGTCCTGATATTTAGTACTGAAACATGAATATCTTGGTTACAGAGAAAGGGTTATGATGAATCCAAGAGAATACAGATGGGAAGAGATCAAATTTGAGATGGAGAGCTGTACAGCTTGTCCAGACTGGGATAAATCAATCTCAGTTAGCTTGTGTTTCTAAGTCTAGACAAAGCCTCTGTGGAAGGCAGTAGAGGGTGAAAGAAATGCTCAGCTAGATGACCCCAAGTAAGAAGGTCAGCTTTTGAACAGAATGCAGCAATAGGGACTAGATGGAAAATAGAAAAAGAAAATGCTGGGAAATTAACAGCAAGTGGCTTGTGGGAAGTCCAAATATTAAATAATTCTCCAGTGTAAATATTGGACATTTGCAATCATCTAAATTAGCCTGAATTCAAGCAGGAGAAGAAGTGCTGTTTACATCCTACCTTATATCATACACCGCAGCACCAGCTTTACCAATGAATTATAGCAGATGGTGGAAGACTAGAGAATTCCACCTGAACTCTACAGACAATCTGGAATTTGAATTGATAACGAAAAATGTTTAAGAAATAAATTCAACCCAGTTTTTACCAACTCAGACACAGCCTACACATAGATTTTGCTGGGGAGGCACAGCTGAGGAGATGTGTTTGAATGTAGATCTCCAGGCATGGATGCTTACAAGCCTCACATGCTTCAGCAGAACTGGGACACTGCCTGTTCCTTCCTGGTTTTGTTACTCTTACATGTTGTACTTCAGAGAGTGTGATCCCTGTTGTCCATGGTCCTTAAGACTTCTACAGAGCTCGATGAACTCCGATTAATTTAAGCTTCTTTTTGTTGGAGGCAAGTGTGTGGTTTCGCAATAAATCCTGAAAAAGTTTCACTTGGTAGTAAATAACTCTCCCCCAACCTTCAAAAGCCTTTCTGAGCAGAAACGAAATAATAATGACAACCATATAGGTGTCGTAATAAGCAGGTTTATATGCTTATTTCTGGCTTGGTTTCTTTGCTCTCCTGTGTGTTCCTGGGTAGTAGGTCTGAGAATGGCCAGTATGGCCAGTCACATCATTCTCATGCAGCAAAGTCTTCATCTGTGAACATATAACCAGAATTTCTGAGTCTTTTAAAGGCAAGTTATCCAACTCATTGAACACTTAAACACTTAAAAAAAGAAAAAAAACCCAAAACTATAAAATGAATGAACCGTTCAGTATACATGGTGGGGTAATGAACTGTCAAGATTTATCAGTGCATCTTTACAGAGAATTGTGTCATTCAGAATTTTACTATTCCCAAGGATACCTTGGTCCCAAATTTGGGCCACCAAAACCCTTATGTTGTACCACACCATTCTTTCATACAACTTCCCTTCTCAAGACGTATGATGGCTGAGTTCTCCAGATCCTTTAAATCCACCCTGGCTCATTTAATTCAGTGGAACATCTGAAAACCGCCTGAAACCAACACTTAAAACATGAGTGTACACTTTTAAATGCATACCAAAAACTCCCTGCATATTAATTCAGTTCCCCGAGGCCTCCCTTCTAGACCAGTGTTCCTAAACAGAATTCATTATTTGCCAAATATTTCACAGATCTATACAGATGAAGCCTTCTGGTTCACAGTTTAAGATGAATGATTATGACCACGTTTTAACTTTTAATCGAATATGTGTGTGCTAAGAAACTTGCACATCTTCTCATTTCGGTAGAGAAAAAGAAAGAAAGTGTTAAGCATGTAAATGAAGAGGTTTTTTTTAAAATCAGACCTCTTCCCCTTTCAATAAAATAATATTGGATTTTTAAATACAGGAAAGATTATAATTTTAATGTAACTCCTAAAGGAAACTACTTCAAAAAAAGTGACAAAACAACCCAACTCTTCTTAATAATCTTAATAATCCTATTCATGATCTCAGATGAAAAAATAAAGGCTGCTAATTTTTATCACGATGTTCATTTTGTAATCAAAATTCTCACAGAGATGTTGCCATGTTTGTGAAATGTGGGCCTCATTGTATTAAGATAAAGGAGATTCCTATTCATGCCACAGATTGCTTGTCTTTTGAGATATATTTTGTAGTCCATTTAGTCCATTTCCATAGCACGAAAAGAATGGAGAATTGTAATTAAGTGCAGTAGCGTATACAACGCTATAATCATAATTGCTAGAATTATATTCACAATTTTCCTCACATGTTTTGCAGATGCATTCTCTTTTATCTACGTGCCATGTAGTTCATATTCCCATTTTGTAGAAGTTGCCATCAATTTGTTGCCATATGTTTTATGTGTCACCATGTTTTTTTCCCCTCCTCCTTTGTGGAGGAAAACAAGGGTCTGATTCACTAGAAATGTCCTGTGGATTTTGTTGTTTCTCCACTTCTCCAAGCCTCAAGAGAGACCATCCACTCTGCATCTGATTTGTCATTTGCTCAACCATGTACTGGATTATCCACTTAAAAAAAAACTATACCAATTTTGTGCTCAGCCCATCAGCCTGGAAGTTCAAAAAGTGCAAAGTACTTCTCTCTGGGAGCAAACCGTAAAATGCATTTGAGAACAGAGATTTTATTAAATGCTACTGGCATTTGTAGGCTTCCTGTTGAAACCTTCCAGAGTGCTGTAAATGGCATAATTTATACCAATTTATAATGTAAAATGAAGGTCTCCATTCAGCTTTAGTATTAGTTACTGAGTCCTAGGTGGGACTTTATCATTCAAAGTTCATAATATATCAGGATTTTTTTTTTCCCTTGCATAAATCAGTCTATGGCAAGTTAGAAATTATTACATACTCTGAAATATGGGCTTGGTTGTTACTGCTGGCTGCTCACGTTCTTGAAGGGACAAAGATCAATCTTCAGCATCTGTGAAAAGATGGAGGGAAGAAGTGCAATAGGCCCAGTGAAGCATCAGGTGACATTGGACTTGATGTTCTTGGAGGTCTTTTCCAACCTCAGTGATTCAATGTTTCTGTGATTAATATTTCACACTGGCACTAGAGCTGGACTAAAAGCCTGGCTCTGTCATGCCTCCAAAGAACTGGAAGCTTTCCACCAGATGGTCAAGACCTTTGGTGAGGTCACAGGGAATGAAGAAAAGAGGCTACACAGACTTTTCTGCACTGGTTCTCCATACTCCCTTCCTCCCACCTGGTGCATAAAATGTTCTGCATATTTTCTGTGGCTTTTATTTTCCTCCTTTTTATTTTTATTTAATATGTTTGCGGAATCTCTCTGCCAAGAAATGTGACACTACCTGGATAGTCTCTTGCATTGAGAATAAAATCTTCAAATGTAACAGTGGTTACAATTTTGAGACTTTTTAATGCCTCACATTTACTAGCTTCAGAGTACTTGAAACATGTTGCACAAAAAATGAGGCAAGTGTATCCAGTGACTGGCTTCACCCCCAGTCCCTGCATGGCTGATGATGTAATTCCATTTTAACATCTTCTTCCTATCATCTCAAAGTCCTCTGAACAAAAGAAATCAAAGGTTACATGTGAATCTTTTAATGGACACATACTAGACTTATTTTCGCTTCCCCAGGTATCTTTTGTTCAAAGTTAGTTACAATTTAAAACATTGCATGTTTTCTCGCTCTGTTTTTCATTTAAACTTTTGACTGGCAGACATTTCCTTAGGTACACCTTTTATTCTCCTGAGAAATAAATTGTCAAATTCAGAGCAAAATAGGGGGTTTGTGGTGCTCTTTTGTCCTTAAGGAATGCATTCATGTTCCATGTTTATGTTCTTTATTTATAACAGTTAAATGCATAAAATATTAACACTGAAATAGGATCCTTGAGGGACAGTGAGTTGAGAGAGCAGTTTGGGATAGAGGGAGGGAAAGCATCCAAGAACAGATATTTGATTTATTTTGTAACTTTAACAGCTGAAACACAGCAAACATTTTACAAGGAGCCGCAGTGGGTTTATGTTGAAGTCAGCAGAGTCTGTAACAGAAGATCAGCAGAGCTGGTGTTCAGCAGTGCTGTGTGCTTCGAACACATACTACAAACGGAGCATGTAGTTGGGTTCCCTGGAAAAGATCCTAGTGGGATGCAGAGGTCTGGGAGTTGCTCCTCCTGGTCACTATGAAGCCAGCTATGGACGTGGCTCAGCATTGTGCACTTGCAGCCCAGAAAACCGACCATCAAAGGCAGAGTGACCAGCAGGATCAGGGGAGGTGATTCTGCACCTCCCCTCTGTTCTTGTGTGACCCCACCTGCAGTACTGCATCCAACTCTGGAGCCCTTAGCACAAGAAGGATGTGGGCCTGTACAATCCTAGAGGAGGGCCACAGTGATAGTCAGAGGACTGAAGCACCTCTTCTGTGGAGACAGGCTGAGACAGTGGAGTTTGTTCAGCCTGGAGAAGAGAAAGCTCCAGGAAGAACTTATAACCCCTTAAAGTACCTAAAAGGGGTTACAAGAGAGCTGGAGAGGGACTTTTGTCAAGGATATGTAGTGATAGGACAAGGGGGAATGGCTTTAACCTGAAAGAGAATAGGTTTAGATCACTAATTAGGAAGAAATTCATTGCGAGTGAGGGTGGTGAGGCACTGGAACAGGTTGCTCAGGGAAGCTGCAGCTGCCCTATCCCTGGAAATGTGCAAGGCCAGGCTGGGTGGGGCCCTGAAAAAGCTGGTCTAGTGGAAGGTGTTCCTGCCTAAGGCAGGGGGATTGTAACCAGAGGTTTTTAGTGTCCGTTCTGGCTCAAATCATTCTATGATTCTGTATTTCCATGAACTGTGCCTTCAAATCTCGGTATCTCTTAGGATTGCATGGTCCAAAGGACAACCTGTGTTGAGATATGAACCTTGAACCAATCAAAAGTAATTTGCCATCATACAATGAGTGGAATTGGATGCTCGAGGCAGGACAGTTATATTTCTTGTTTCCATATCAGCAGTCTCAGCTTCTCAGTCTTTAGTCTTAACCCTCAAATCTGCCCTCTAATGCAGGAAAATATTTTCATACACATTTTAAAAATAACAATACTTAAGACAAGAGATAAAATCTGGTTCCTGCCTAGAATCTCAAGGATATCAGAACAAAAGCCAGGTTGAAATTCTTGACTCCAAGTCTTACAGACAGGTCACCTCCCCCCCTACCTCAACAAGGTAAAAATCACACGGGGTTTCTGCACTACACGCGACACCCTCATGCTCCTTTCTCTGCATTTTCTGCAAAGGAAACCATCATAAAATACCCATTATAGCACCTTGGAATTCACCCTATTTAAAATACATTTTATTCTGTGTCTGTGTTTGCTCTAGAGATGAAATAGCAATTTATGTATGACAATTTTCAGCATCACAACGTTGCTCCTTTAAAGGTTGAAGGTAAACTTTTCTGAAATTACCCAGGTATTGTGTGCTGCTACTGCAAGCTTGTGTCTAATTTGCTCTGTTATCCACACAGAAAGGTCTGTCTGGCAGAAAACCTTGTTTCTGTACAGGTTTTTGGATGTTGATGAGTTTGGGTTTTTTTAATTACAGAAGCTGAGTGTAGCCAATCATGAGAGTACACTAAATAAAAAGATGTTTCTGCTGCATTCATCACTCAGTCAAAACAAAGAGGAAAGAGGCCACATTTTCTCTGTGAAAATTCACTAATCTATTTTTATCCCATGGTACAGGACTGTAAACAAAATAATTTCATAGTATCCATTTCATTTATCAATGCTGAGAAATTTCAAAGCTAAAACCTTAAAGCTTTGGTTCTGCTTCATTGATTCAACCTGTATTTTGACATGACATCAAGCAAAAAAAAAAAATCCACTTTTAACTGGCAGCTTGTGGAGAGGTTGTCTAATGGAGAGAGGTCTGACCTGGACTTCAGAGGATCTGTATTCATTTTCCCTTTGACCTACAGGCTTGATGTGATTTTATCCAACAAATACACTAAAAGATAGCACAAAAGTAGAAATACAGAGACTTCGTAGACTCAACAGAATTTGTAAGTGATACATAGATGGCTCCCAATAGACTGGCAAAACACATTTTTTAAATAAAAAAAAATACCCTCTCCAAGGGTGTTTAAGACTTACAGCCAGGCTCAGTCTCCAGTAGAGAGCTTTTCATTTCATTTTCACTCTCAGACTTCATCTGGGATTAGAAAAAAAATCGCCTTGTATTACTTGAAGCTGGGATTCTCACAATTGCC
Source organism: Melanocharis versteri (assembly GCA_013397845.1). NCBI lineage: Eukaryota > Metazoa > Chordata > Aves > Passeriformes > Melanocharitidae > Melanocharis > Melanocharis versteri. The sequence continues at coordinate 23,077 of VZTG01003994.1, forward strand.
AGGAATTTCGCTATCTGCTGAATTTTTGCAGTCTTTGGAGGTTTGGATATGCTCCACAGGAGAGGCTCAGCTCTTGGAAGCTTATCTGAAAATCACTGATTATTTGGAAACGTAGTGAGCAAGACAGACCTTCATGAGATGTCTGATAATTCCTACTGGCTTTGAGCACCCTCTTAGTCTTTGTGACACCAGTCCGCAAGTGTATGCCAAGAAACGATCAAAACACATTCTTGAAAGTTACATGCAACTTAAAACAAGTAATTTAAAAGTTATGTGATTCTTTGAAGAGCCAAGAAGCTTCTTTGAGCATCTCATCATTCCCTGGGCTGATCTTATGCAGCTCATAAAAGAGAGAATGGAGGGCAAATATGATCGAGGTGATTCAGTGATGTGTTGGAGAAACCTAAGCAAGTTCAAAGTTAGATGGGAAGCAAATAAATGTTGGAAAGAGAAATTATATAGGGATCATGCTGAGACTGAAGGTGGCAACCCTTAAAGTCATCACCTTGTTGGTGCTGTCATACTGCTTTCCATTCTAAAGCCAGCCTGAGGGATTCTTCATTGTGCCCATAACACAGAACAACAGCACCCTGAATTTCCACACCCCTTGAAGTGTAAACCAGGTAATCCCTTCAGGGATGTTTGTCTTTTCCTAGCCTGGTATGATCCAGGCTCTGCAACAAGTGGAAAGCTCATTTTCCTCTCTTTCTACTCACAGTCAATCTGGAAGGAAGAGCTATTTATTTGAGTCAAAAAAAGGTTAAAAATAGGACAACCTAGGGAATTAAAGTACTACGAGCAGTGGCCCTGGAAATGGAAGTTTGAGAATATAGGTTGAGAGAGGTTAAAGGGAAGCAAGTGGGCCGGGTATTGTGTGTGCGTCACAAGGTATAAGATTCAGGAGAAAGGTATAACATCACTGTAGGTCCGAGGCTGATGAGGAAACTGAGGCCAGATAACAAGCAGGAGGGAATAAAATGGACTGGAAGAACAAAATAGGTTGGGAGGGATTAGGACTGATGAGAATGTGTGAAAGCCAGCCTGGAGTTATTGAAGGGAAACAAGAGGATTCAAAAGGGCACACAAACTGAATAACAGAGGAGGAAACTGAATGGCTGAGAAGGAAGTAGAGAGCCACTCTGGGCTAGAAGTCTGGGAGTAGCACTAGGAAAGACTGGAACAAGGTCCTTTTATTAGCAGAGTCACAACATTAGGAAAAATAAGCAGCAGTTCAGAAAGGCTGATATTTGTGTTCATCCAGCGAACCCACTCATACTACTGGTGTTGTCTGAGTGAGGCATGAGCCACTGCTTGGCACTATCAGCCCACGTGGATAGTCTGCACACCTACCAGCAGCTGGATTCATGGCATGTTGCTCCTTTTCACAGCCTGAAGAGATTTTACCAATGGAAACTCTGCAATTCACATTTGCGACATAAAGGTTTATGGGACTTGCTACAGGTGTGCCAACCACGCCTTAAGAGACACGTCTCTGCTCTTGCTGTTATCCCTGATTTCGGTGACAGAACTCTGTGAAATCATAGAATCTTAGAATGCGCTGGGCTGGAAGAGACCCACAAGGACCACTGAAATCCAACTCCTGGCCCTGCACAAGCCCCAAGAGTCACACCATGTGCCTGGGAGTGCTGTCCAAATGCTTCCTGAAGAGCTGCCCGCTTTTTTGTTTCTGCCTCTTTCATTTATGTTGTGTGGTACTGAGGGAGGGCAAAAGAATAGTTCATGATCAGGTGGTGATAGTTAGAAATTTAAAAAAAGGAACCCACAAATCACTAAACGCTGTTCAATGGTATTATGTCCTCCTGTGATAGGGAGCAAATTAAAAATCCTACTGTCACCCTTGCCAGTGGAAAGAGCAGAAATTCCTCCTGCAGTACTGTGGGTGACAGGCTTTGTCAGGAACATGCAGAACTTGAGGAAGATGTTCTCCAGCTTCTCTGGGCTCTGGATTGAGAGCGCTAGTTAATAAAAGAGAAGGACAGAGATTCAGCCTTACATGGTGTTTGTGGCATGTACCACAATTTAAGGATCAGCAAAAAGCTTTCTCTGACCTGCTGACACTGAGCTGTAGTGCTCCTCTGCACCTACACGGAAGCAATGTTTGCATTACATCCAGTAAAAGCATCATCCTAATCTACACCTAATCTAGGTGAGAAAAAACTACCCACAAGGAAGCAAGGTTTAGTGAAGAAAGCAAGGGAGAAGGAAGTTTAACAAGGAGAAAAGGGGTCCACCAAAAGAATTATACAACAGCAACTGCACAACAAAAAGGTAGTAAACCCAGAAGAAAATTCTTATAATACATTTCTACTTATTATACCTTCTAGCTTACTACTCAGAAGTTCTTATTCATTGGATATAACTAAAGTTTCCAATCCTGTCTATGAATCATGTAGGTTTTAAAACTATGCCAAAGAATGAGATTTTGCTTTGTTTTCTTATTATTTAAATTTTTGAAAATCTTATAAACTACATGTGAAAATCCTCCCTAAAAGCATAATTATAATAAGATTACAACAATCAAGCATCCAATAGCTAAACTCATGAGAAACCTTAAATCATCTTATTCTTTTCTTATACTCTACCCTGCACTGGAATACAGCTGGAGTTCATTAATATTTTTGAAGCATTTCAAATGACAGAAACTCCCATATGGAAATGAACAGAAAAGCTTGGCTAGATAGTGTGCAGAAAAAAAACAAACAAACAAACAACAAAACAAAACAGAACAGAACAAAAAACAAAAACCAAAAACCCACCAACCAAAGCCAAACATAAAAAGACCCCCACACTGTAGAAGAACGAGAAAACAACATTCTGTATCACTGCATTTCTGGGCCAAGTGAGATCAGGTCATTCAGAAAAATACTAAATGATCAAATAAGATATATAAATGCACACACACACACATATATACACACACACATATTTTTATGTATATTTAAGGGCACGTAAGTAGCTAAAGTTCTCTGGAGAGCCTGACCTTCTGTTTTTTAACACTATTCTTTCAGTGGAGCTTGGGATGCAGAAGGGGGACAGCATCTCTGTGTGATTGTGTCTGTGTGTATTGCAGGTAGTTACCAACTTCATCATTATTAGATAGGGTTTAAAACCTAGTAATTTTTTCCTTTGTTATTTAGGACATATAAACTATTTCAACAAGGGGAAATAATTTCTGTTGCAGTCCTTTATGTCAGTTTTGGTGAGAGGAGACCGATGCAACAGTTCAGCCTTGTGCTGAAGATGTACCTCCACAACCACTCGAATGTTATAAAACTCACAAGCCAAACTGAAACTTGTCTCCCTCTGTTATCTCAGAGAAATGACATGATGATCCATCAAAAAAAATTAAATTAAAAAGAAAACTATGTTTCCTATTTTTAGGTCCACTTCATTTTCATAATCAAAGGCAGCCAGCTTTGTAGGTATAAAAGCACCAAATGGTGAAGGAGTTTGCTCTCTTTGTACAATCCAATTTTCTAAGGATATGGCTGAAGAATGTTCATCTACAACACAAGAATTAGCAAAAAACACACTATATAAATTTTTATCAGTGTCCTCTTTGCTACAGATTAATCCAAATACATATGTTTAGGAAATGCAAATACTGCCTTCTTATGCAATACAAAAACCTCTCCTGAGAAAGTGTTCTGCCTTGTGGTATTTCTTCCCATGAGGTCAAAATGAGAAAATGGGGCATCCATGGAATATGTTTCTTGTAATGCTGAATTTTATGCTATGAAGGCACTCAGCCTCTACTGAATAGATCTGCAACCCGAACACTTGAAAAACAGGGCTGGTCTTCTTTCAAAAGGTGTTTCTGACTAATGTTGACAGATCAGTGTGGAGCTGATGATCAATTAGTTAATGTTTGTACAGTACTTTGGAGATGTAAAACTCCTTAAGTACTGAGCATTGCTACAAGATCCTTAGGTAACTGTTGGGAGTACAGGAGACACGATCTTAATCTATTAATAGCCCTTTATAAGTGCAGTAGTTCCGAGACTGCCAAAACATCCCTATTGTAGTATAATTCTTTCTTCTTTTCCTTTTTTTTTTTTTCCAGATAGCATGGGTGTCGTGAATGTTAATAGCAAAGAACCAAAATTGCTCCTGTCATCTTCTTCCCATTTTTATACATACAGCATATGAAAGAGTCTGTTTCCTTAAAGTGACAGGAGAGAATCACATCCCCCTAAGACTCCAATCCTCTGCATAAAGTCTACATCCCCCTAAGACTCCAATCCTCTGCATAAAGTCTTTAGTTTGGGATTTGAGTGCCAGATAATTAGTAGTTGAGGTAGAATCATACTGTTTTGTAAGTCCCATGGCCCAATTAGTAAATCAGATTGCAAAAGGTTGCTAGAAGGGGCCTTCAATCTTACCAGCATTTCACTGTTATTGCACGTGGCAGACAGAGCATCCTGTATCAGGGACAGCAGAAAGGAGAAATTTAGTGTCATAGCAAATAATCTGCTGATGTAAATTGGTACAGCTCCTTATTTACATCAGCTCAGAACTTGGCTCCTGGCCTTATAGACACTTACATAGTGTCTGCAAATGGGTCTCTAGTAGCCACTAAGGGTAAGTGTAAAGCTACTCAGTGAGAATGCAGGTGTCTGCTGATGCAAGGCAAACCCGAGTAATCCAAAATCAGAAGTAGCAGCTTTCCAAACAAAAGAAGTCAGTGTAAATTCAATTAAGGCCAGGGAAGAAAGAGCAAGAAAACAACTAGGACAATAAAAATGCATTTTTGAGTTGTTCTCTTATGTCTGCACTTGGAAACAGGCACAGGGACACTCTCACAGCCCCAAGTGTGTGCCAGTGTTGGTAACTTCTGAGAGAAGGTTTGTCAAAGGGATGTGTTCAGAGACAGGGTGGGGCTGCAGGTAAAGGTCATCATGTGACTGATTTAATGTTCACGTTTCCAACCTGCCCTGATAAAAACACTACACCTGAAATGGGGCCAGCAGGAGCTGGTGGGACTTTCTGCCAGTCTGCACTGGTGCTGGAGGGAATGTAACTATTGGAGGTCCCTAGGGTGTCACCCAGGATGGAGAGAGCAGGATCAGTGGAGGTCAGGAGGCGGACACCTCATCAGTGCTGTGTTCTAGTTGTGCAAGAGGTGAGAGGGGAGTAGACACGCTGGCAGAGGTGGCCCAGCAGCTTTTTACAGTGCATCACTGCATGCTGGGCAACCACTGAATCTCTGTTCTGTTCATGCTCCTTCCCCAAAATGAAGTAACAATTCTGCAAAATGCAGCATGAACGTGAAATAGTGGCAATACCAATTCTGTTTACAGGAGTATTTGTTCCTCTCAGTGTTGCAGAAGTCTGCTATTAATCTCCAGATCTCATTTATTTTTGCTCAGTGCTGTCCACACAAATACCAGTTCTCATTATGAAAATAATTGCTGCCTGTGTCACTGTCTTTTTGTTTGGTAATATATTTCATGTTCAGAAGGGCCTATTAAAATTATCTAGCCTGACCTAGGCAAGTGTTATATTCTCACTGAGACATTCTTACAATAACTCTCACGGTGGAGATGTTAAAAATACCAGCATATGTTCATTGGCCACTGTAGCAGACACATAACAAGGGATCACTCTGTCCCTGAAGAATTTATAATTTCACTGGATTCTGAAGCAGGGTGAGAAGAAAGAAACGTGGTTGTCCTTAAGATTATTAGTAGAATATGTGGAAAGCTCCGAGAATAAATTTAGTTCCCACCATATTTATTGTTTTCCCTGCACAACCATCCTTTTTGTGATGACTAAAAGAAAATCTTCCTTTGTTGCGGTAATTTTCCACCACCTCTTTTTTTAATCGATGTGATTTTTAAAGCAATATTCAGTTTATTTCCTGAGATGGGAGTCCTCTTCCCGACCACTTTGGTCCTTAAGAACCTCTGTGTTGGTGTGACAGGATTTCTGCCTGTGCCATGATCTGATCTTTCTTGATATTACACAGCACCCATCACTGTCAGAGCCAGCAAAGCAACCTCATGAAGATGGAAAGCCTACCATGTTAATTTTCAGAGTCATGCTCTCAACCTGCTGCACGGGGCATTAGCCTCACATCTCCCATTAACCCCCACTGTGTTGAGTCAAGAACCAAGTGCATAAAGGATGTCAGGCATTATGCACTGGCAGTAATCAAATTTGCTGGTCACTTAGCCCTATCTGCACTTAAAAATGTGTGTTTAGAATAAAAATATTGAATAGCAGCAAAACTGAAATACTTGACAGCAGGGGTTGTTTTTTCAGACCATCTAAAGTATCCTTTAGATGCGAATGTATGAGGAAAATTGTCCCAGATTGCTAGAGCAGTGTTGGAATTTAAGGAGACTTTTACCCGAGCACACATTGGTACTGTCACGGCAATTAAACACAAATTTCAGTGCGGCTTTCCTGCGTGTGTGGAGTTATTTTATATGATTGTTTGCACTGCCCCCAGGCCACAGTCTCTCGCGAGCCTCCATTGTGCTGAGAGTCAGATAAGTCCAAATGACCACACAGTCTTTGCCCTGTTGAGTGTTCAGTCTGCAAAATGACACCCTTACTCCTCATCTTGGTGTCACAGTTCAAGAGGAAAGCACCCTGGCTGGAGTGGAAAGAGCTGAAACTGCAGGAGTGGTTCTGTCTTCCCCCTTTCATGGAGGAACATAACACATACCAACAGCTGGCTCTTTCCTCTTCACCCCGTGATCCCGCTGTCAAATCCCTCTTGTTGCCGTGGCATCTGACAACCAAACCTTGCCTTCACCCTCACCTTGGATTTCTTTTTTCACAGGAGCACATTATTAGCAACATAAATTATGGTCTGAGAATGGTGCCATTGAGCACACAGGATTAAAATCACATGCTTTAAAATAAAACTGTCAGTCAGACAGGTGCACATAGCCAGGTCTGGGGAACATTTTTAACAAATATGAGTTGTCTTTTAACATAGATGTTTGGAAGGGAAAAATATATGCAAATTCATTTCAGGTTGGATTAAGTAAGAAATTATCGTCAATATTTTTTCTAGATATACCTACATTTCTTTAAAATAAATCTATGCTGAAAAAAGGAATATACATGGAAATACTAATTACTAAATGTTACTGCAATAAAATAGAACATTGAAATTGATTTAAAAATGAAATATATTAAGCTTACTCAAAACAAAGCAAAATATTACTGAGAGAATTACACATGGAAAATAACATTTTTTCAGCTCTCCTCTCATCTTAGCTTCTTGACTTGTTTTAATAACCAAGCTTCAGAATTGTAGCAGTTGTGCAGCCCTGTTTATTACTTAAATTTTAGAGACAGTTTTATTTAAATGTCACGGGAAAAGAGTTCCAGGGAAAGGTCACTTGTATTTGAAATTGTCCAGACAGAAATTCCCAATACCAAAACAAAATTTTGGTGGGGGTTAGGTCCGAGGTTGGGGTTGGGTTCCTCTTCAGCAGCAATTCGAACACCATGCACTTGTGCAGTACATTCAGATTTGCAAATGTGACAGACAGAAGGAGTTATTTAGGTTATTTCAGGCTCGTGGAGAGGTTGAAATGAATATTTCTTATCTGGTTTTGAAAGTACTGCACATGTTATAATTAGAGGTGTGATAAAAAGTCTCCATCCCTTCCAACTGGCATAGCATCTCTGTTAGCCCTTTATTAGCTGTGAAGTTTACATGAACAATTAGCATTGTCCGAGGCCACATGGAAACTTCCAATTTCAAGTGACAGTACAAAGGAAGCAAGAATATTTGTAAATCCCTTTTTAAGAGTGACACCACTGGTGGTTGTAGGACACTCTGATTTCTAAGTTCCTCACCTTTCTTCTCCTGACCCTTAGATGCAAAAATCACAAACTAAATTAATCCCTTCCTAAATAGTGTAAGAAATTTCAATTCTAGTGTTTCCTTTTCTTTCTTGTGCTTCCTTGATAATCTAAAAAAGACATGCCAGAGTTATTGTGTGTTGAGGGGCTGACCCCAGGCAGCAGGGGCAGAAATTTCCTTTTTATTATATTTTTCCTTTAATTTGCACATGCACATACTGGAGAAGATCACAGAGAGGCAGTAAGAGCTTTCTGGGCTCATCCGAGGGCTCTGGCAGCTCTGCAGGGTGTCACCTCTGGGTTCTCTCTGCAGCCCTTGTTTGATTACTTCTGCTAAATACTTTGCAGCATTTAGCTCTCACTTAGAGCCTGGCATTACTTGTCTCTTAGCTTGTGCCTTGGGATCCAGCCCTGAAGTGTATTATTTTTTCCCAGATCTATTGTTTGCTGCTGGCACAGGCAAGTTCCAAAGGCGGGACACTGGAATGAAAAAAAATTGCAGGCACTTCTTCACTGAGGTTTGCATGTCAAGCAGACAGCAGCTATTTTGCAGCTATTTCTTCAGCAAATTTAGGGAATATAAATTTTTGCTGAAGAACAGGTCTAATTTAAGTGTCAGAAATATGTGTCACATCAATATTAAAGTGGAGTAGCAGACCACTTGGTTACAGCTAGAGTCCTTTAGCTTACCATCATGAAAAAAGAATTCTTGATAGGACAGAGGGCCCCTAAGGCTGTGCAAAAGCAGTCGTAAACATTAGTCTTAAATGAGAATAGCAGAGAAATTCCAGACAAACATTCTGGCTAAGATCGGACCACACATGTATTTTCTGATAGTGCAAGAGACTCTCTGAGAAGCTGTGATTGCATGATTACAGCTGGATATTGCTGACAGCGTCTTAGGCTTTTTTTTTTCCTTCTACAGTCATTGCTAAATATGAACAAAAATCTTCTCCATTGTCCATAATTTGAGGCATACGAAATGAGAATATAACACATTAAGCAAAAAACCACAATTCTTGTAGGGGTAGGAGGCCCTGTTCCAGTAACATGCTGTTTATTTTCTCCATTTACAGCAACCCTCCTGCTCTGGCTCTGAAGTATTCATCTATTTTCCCCAAGTTTCTCAACACTTGTACCGAAAAATTCCAACTGACCACTCAACACCCCAGGGTCCCAAGTTACTGGTAGTCCATGCAATGGACTTCCACAGGCATGTCAGCAAGGGTTGAGGACTGACAACTTCATGACAGCTCTTCCTGTGATCCAAGCTAGCCCAGGAACTGTTCAAATACATTTACCTAGGTCTGTGACTCACTAATTAGTCCCACTGTGGTCACACTTGTTTTTAATATTTCAGACAACTTACCCATCAATGTATACTCTGCAATTACACTCCTAACTGCAAGCCAGATTTCGGCTGGCTCACATTCCACCATCACAGGGCGCCGTGCTAATGCATTGACTCCTCAGGAGCAGGCAGAGGTTTCCTTCACGGGCACAGAGCTGGGTCCAGCTGTCACTCCTTAGTCATTAGAGTTTTGTTACTGGAAACAATACAAAAATTATTAAATGGTCATCACCTCATCTTGCAGGCCTGCAGGACCACTTGCATGCATCATCTTGCTTGTCTGAGGCTCCTGGGAAAGCACAATTCCTGTGTTATGTGAGTTAAGGTGAAATATGGGCTTGGTCTGCTGGGTGTGCACTACCTGTGTGAGGCTTTGTCCTCCAGAAAGCCCTGTGAGTGTAACTTGAGAGAATCACAGAACAGAATCATAGAATCATTAAGGTTGGAAAAGACCTCAACCTACCCTGTGGCATTTTGGGTTTTTTTTGTGTTCTTTCTTTATATACGGACTCATATGAATGTCTCATCCCTTTTAACACAGGTTTCTGGGCAGAGCTAAACAAAGGAAAATTCCACTAATATGCAATTATCTTCACTGAAAAAAAAAATTCAAGAGCTGAAATGCTTTCTTTTGTAAGATCTTTAGGAAATTTACCTTTGTGGATTTATAATAAAATGGATAGGCAATATCTTTGAGAAAGACGAGTTTGCCTTTAGGGAAGAATTAGACAATCTAAAAATTCCTCTCTGAAATGTCTCTTTTGTTGAGCAATTGAAACTGCCATAATTAAGCAGTGTTTTGTTCTGCCACAGGTTTGTTTACATTTGAGAAAATGCAGTAGAACAATTAAAATTTAATAATATGGTAAACAAGATCTGAATAATTTATTCACAGCAAATAAAACGAATGTTGATAATCACTTTTTTGGAGACTAGAAGAAAATACTGACTTCTAAGATTGTATAGAAATTTTATTCTTTTGTTTGGAGCAAAATTTGATTGGATCCATCATCAAAGAAGAAAATACAAGTATTTTTACTTAGGAACAAAAGTACATGTAAAGTATGAGCTCATTTGAAATTAGATAAGCTTGAATAATATAGAAATTATGAAAAAGCAAATGCTGATTTTGAAGTATCATATGCCAACTTTTCCTGAAAAGTAATTTTATATATGTGTACTCTGTTGTGTAGTTATGCATTTCTTTACACTTTTACAATGGAAATAATAGAGAACCTATTTTTTTGCTATTTACAGTAATGGGATCTGTACCAGTAGCTTCAATAGTGCATGACCAAGATTATTATTATCATTATTTGTTACACCAGTACCTATAAACTCTAGATAAATAAATAAATAGATCAGAATCACATTGTAGCTGTGTATAAAGGCTTACAAGTTAACAGAATGCTTTATTATATAGATTCTAGGAAACCTTTTTTCCAACAATATGTATTTAGGTTTTTTCACTGAAATAAACTGAAATAAGTCAAATGGTACATCTTCCATTCATAAAATATTTTCTATCTTAAAATTAGTTACTTATATAGTCAGTAAAGTAAGCATTAATTATTTTCCTTTATATTTATTGGTTTTAAATATAGATGAATATTCTAAATACAGAGAAAGGGTTCTGTGTGATTTGCAGCTCAAATTAATACGCTCAGAAACCATACTCATGATTCAGGTTTGGTTGTTTAACTCTACAAATCCTGGGCTCAGGTGATTCCTGGGCCAAAAACAGGAAAGAAATTTTTGGCCATTTTTTAAAAGAAAAGAATACCACCAGAGTACCTTGCTGAAAAGCAACAGGAACAATCCTTCAGAACATTGCCTAATCCTGCCTTCAACATTCAACAGCCCAATTCTCTAAATTTAAAGCATAGCCATGGATTTGAGAGGATGTCTAGTCCAACAGAGTAGAATTACTGCTGCAGTGCTAGGAAATGCAACATAAACAACTACTAAACCCATAAAATGCAGAGTCAAAATCATATGTGGACCATCTGAGGTTTAATGTCTTCTGCAACCTATGGCGAATGTGATGCAATGTAGAACCAGGTCCTGTGTCATGCCTGGACTGAACTGAAAAGCAGCTTTCAAACAGCATAGCAGAACCCTGAGAAACCCAAAAAAAAGCTCAGTGAACACGGTGTTTTTTAATTGAAGGACTCAGGCTGTCTCCCATACAACCTGAATGTTGTATTATCTATTTTTGTAGAATCAAATACAGTAAGAAAGTAGAAAAACGGAGGTCTGTAGCACTATTCCAAGTTAGCAATAAAAAAAAAGTGTCTCAAATTTCAGGATTATTTTCCATTCGTATAATAGTATTTAATGCTGTGTGACATTCACAGCAATTTACAGAGCAATTCATGTAAATATTCGTCTAAATAGTCATTCTTGTTCTTTCCATATTCTGTGTCTTTTCTCTTTCCGCCTTGTCCCAGTCCTCCAACCTGGCATTAAACTGGAGCGAAAAAAATTAACCTCCTTGTTTCTTCTGATCGCCCAACTGCACAAAGGTAAATGTTGAATATTTTGGCACAAATTCTCTCTTTTTAAACTGATAAATGAAATCCTAGAGCTTGGGTCAGCACAAACCTCCTCAGTGTGCTACTGGGGCAATGTATGGGGATGCTATGAAGGATAGAGATATCAGGGCAGATTTCAGAAAATTTGAATGAAACACCAAGCTGCTGAAAAATCTGAAGTCTGCAAGTCTCCTCTGGTCAGTGTTGAACCAGATCTCCATCATTGTTGCAGTAAGTGAAAAGATACTTTGACATGCGTTATATATTTGCAGCAAATGATACTTAACTGGTTCAATGTGTCCAGATAAGAGTTAAAACAGAGCCTTTTTTTGCCTTGTTTGGGGAAAATGGGTTAAAGATTCACACTCCACCAGTGTATAGTGTATAGAGCTTAAGTATTTTGAAGACAATGGGGCAACCAAGGGGATCTCCACTCTACCATTCACCTGGGCATGGTGTGAGCTCACTTCAGCTGAGCAGGAAAACAACCTCTGTGATCCTGTACGCCCTCATAGCATAGATGTGATGTTGACATGCCAGGCTGGAAGAGATACTTGCTGTGGTTACCAGAAACAATAACTTTGAAACTTGAAAATAAATTGGTCTTCAGGCCTAATAAAATGCATAGTAAAAAAGCTTTTCTGAAGTCTCCAAAATCTTGAAGTAGCCAACACAGGAGCTAGAATGAACTCGCTGAAGTAGTCAGTTTGTGTTTCACTGCAAAATCTATGGCTTAACCTACAGTACCAACTCTGATAATATCAGACATGTAGTGTTAACTGCCTGAGACTGCTAAAGCTCATTAACTAACCTAGAGGTTTTTCATTAATGCTGCAAAGCCCATAAATGAAAAGATCCAGTCATCCATTAAGTACACAGCATAAATCATTTGTACCTGCAGATTCTGTCTCCAGCGAAGCAAGAAGTCAGGTATACCAGTAATAAACAGCAAAAACCCAACAAAAACTCACTAAGAACCTAGTCATCTTGGCGGGTTTTATTCTTCCTCATCCTTCACCACTAACTCTTATACTTTATTCTACAAAAGTTTCTCATTTTAGCTCTTTGTTATCAGTGAGCAAAAATGCCTCCTACAGATGAACAGATATTTTTTTTTCTCCATCTGTTGAGGCATTTTCTTTGCTGTGCTCTGGAAATTTGCCAAAAGGGAAGGAGATAACACTTCTGAACACAGGATGGATGGCAGACATAAATCCGATGAAAAGATGGACTAGAGCAGCTGACTGATGATTTCACAAAGGCTGTTTTGTTGATTCTCACTGAACCTGAGGTTTTCTTCCTCAATTGGTGTCAGTGAGAACAAGGATGTTCAAATCACTCACTGGAAGTATTGTGGGGTACTTTTTAATTACGTGACTTTTGTCCTTCTTGGATTTTTGGCACTCCAATTTAACGAAGCCAGACCTTACCACTACAGGTGGGAATTCACTGGGGAGGTGAGAAAGTGCTACACAAGGTGTCTGCCTATACTTCCTAGCAATAGCCAATTGTATCTTCACTTTTCTCTGTGTTTAAATTACACAGTTAAAGAACAAGATATCGAGAGCAATGGTCTTTGAAAGCTGCTCAATGTTTATGGGTTTTGGTGGCCTTTGAAAAAAAAGAAACAAACAGGTTGCTTCAATCAGGGTATCTTGCAAGGCTGAAGTTTTTGTTCATCAATTACCTTGCTTTCAGATACAGGAATAGTGGAAGACATATTAATGATTTCAACCTATGCAGTATTTTTTCATGAAATGTTTGGATTATCCCTTCCAAATCAAGCAGTGTGTACGTTACCAAACCCAAACTGGTGATTGACTCTTTCACATAAAACATCCATTCAAGAAGCAAAACTCTTTTGGCCCAAGAGAGGGTTTGATATATGCCTTTGCTCTAAAAAGCAAACAGGAGTACTAGTCCAACATGATGAAATTCATTTTGTGGTGGCTTCTGTGGCTGGATGATGCTCTTTGATTTACTGACCTGAGGATAAATCCACCTCCCAGTGCCTAGTGGGAGTCAATGGAAAGGCTCCCACTCTATCAGAGGCTTAGGGATTAGGACCCCCCTGCACAATTAGAAGTAGCTCCTTCTCAGAGAAAAAGAAGAGAGAAGAATACAAGCTCTAAAGCCAGTTAAGGATGCTCCTGATTTTTTTCTGAGGGCTGCTTTAGGCATTGTATTGAACAAGTATATACAAACAGCCTCTCAGCCTCTTGTGAATTACAATTGTTATATACTTCCTTTGAAATAAAGACTTGGCTCTTTGCCCTAAATAACACAGAGGATTTTTTTCTCTCTTTTTTTCTTTTTCTTTTTTTTATGATTTTCCATTAAATTACTAGTGGAACATTAAGTTTAAACACTGGCTTTCTTCCCTAGGGAAAAGACTGATCTATTCATGTCTAGGTTGGTGTGTCTCAGACGTTTTTCCTCCCATTCTCTTCATTTATGTTATGTTTAAACAAGCTCCATTTTTTTTAATGTGCTTAGCTTGGACAAATAGATATCTCCAACCCTTACTTAGCAATTTTTGAGAAGAGGGTCTCCTTTTACTATCCACTTGCAAGTGTTCAGCGAGGCTACTTATCATTTTGCAGTTATCTTTGCCCTCTATGGCCCTGTTAATATCCAATATTGAAAGGACTTCCTATAGGACTTCCTACTTTACATGCGGTATTTCAACAGAGATCATATCACTAAACAGCATAATGACAACAGGAATGCACATTACTCTAGCTGGGTGAGCAACAATGATGATTTACCAGCACAAGCTGTAAACCCAAGTCTTCTTCAAGTGGGTACATCGAGTTTTATTGATAGCTCTTTTACGATTTGTTTATGACAACATTGCAAATGTAGCATTGCAACCTGAAGTTGGCTCTTCCTTTCTCACAGCTCCCACTTCACTTCAGTAACTGCAGTGACTGCAGTGGTTAGACAAACATCAAACTGGCCCCTATGAAGGGTCAAGGGCAAGTATCACAGAATCACAGAAACAGAATCATAGAATCATAGAATCAATCATAGAATCGTAGAACTGTGGAATCACAGAATCATGGAATCACAGCGTCATAAAACCATGGAATCATAGAATCATGGAATCACAGAGTCATAAAACCATGAACCATGGAATCATAGAATCACAGAATGGCTGGGATTGTAAGAGACCTTAACAATCATCCAGTTCCAACCCCCCTGCCACGGGCAGGGACACTTTCCACTAGACCAGGTTGTCCAGAGCTCCATCCAACCTGACCTTGAACACTTCCAAGGATGGGGCATCCACAGTTTCTCTGGGCAACCTGTTCCAGAGCTTACTATGCTCACAGTATTGAATTTCTTACCATCTAATCTAAATCTACCCTCTTTTACTTTGAAGCCATTCCCCCTTGTCCTCTCACCCCATGCTCTAAGTATCCCAATAATAGATGTCACATCCTTCTTTCAGATGTGCCAGGAAGTTTTTATTCTGTGCAACCCTTTGTCTCCAAGAACCACTATTGACCAAATCAGGTCTTGTCCTCTTGAAGGCTGGTTTATCTGATCTCACAAGGTCATCTCCACAGACCCATATCCTTCCTTATTTTACATGCTGGCAACTCTTACCTGTTATTGCTGCATGAACTTCAACATGCTTTATATTCTCACTATGAGGTTTGCAATATTTTCAAATATTTCTTCCATGTAAATAGTACTGGATTATCTTCCAAAAGAAAGTGGGGATAAAAGAAGAGCAGACGTGGGAATTATAGAAATGGAACCCAAACCTTAGAAATCTAATGCTTGCTGGAAATGTATGCATCAAGTAAAAAAGCAGGCAAAAAAAACCCCAGTGTTTATGCACTGTTCACGCAGTAAGTACATGAAATTTGTGGCAAATCTTGACGGCACATGTGCCCTGGGATATGTCAAGTCTCTGCACTGCTTTTAACTTGTGAACTGCTTCCTGGTCTTTGCTTTACCTAACTCCAGATAGAAGATTTAGACAAATATTCTCCTTGAAAGTGTAAAAAAACCTTTATACAAAGCAAATACATTTCTAGTTTCCTTCCTTCCTTCCTTCCATCCTTCCTTCCTTCCTTCCTTCCTTCCTTCCTTCCTTCCTTCCTTCCTTCCTTCCCTTTTTTAGAAGCAAAGTTGTTAATAGAACATTGCTGGAGAAAAAGAACAACAACAAAAAACCAAACCAAAAGAAAAAAAAACCTCGAACCTACAAATCAAGCTGAAATCAGGGAGGAATCAGGCCTGAGAAGCAGTTTTCTCCAGTCTTTTAACACAAGAGAAAGGCTAGGTGTTATCACTTGTGGTACAAACAACTCCTCCAAGAAATTGCATTAGAATCCACCAAACTAGCCACAAGGAACAGGCTGTGTTTAAGATTAGTTCAAGCTTTAAACATACAAAAAACTTATGCTAATATTAAGCTCTCTCATAATAGATTTTTCTCTCATCAGATGTGTTCTTGCAAAATATGATGTAAATCTGGCCTTTTATAGTGGGATTCATCCACTGGAAAAAAAAAACAGGCACCTGGTAAAAACATCCATGAAAGCTCTTCAATAATTGCTCTTTCAACTTGATCAACTCTTAATAGGCTTAAGTTTTTAATTTAAATTCTTATGAGAAGTCCTTCCTTCCTTAAGAGAACTTCTTACATACTTTCTAAAGGATATCCTTAAGCTAGTTTCTGATACCCTGAAGAAGTAGTGAATTTGTCAGTGTTTTTTTCCAATTAAAAAAAAAAAATTCAATCAATGTATCATCCACTCCTGATTTAGCTAGATACAGCAGTACAACAACCCCAGCCACTGAGAAGAAGTAAATTTAATGAGAAAATTGTTTCTGGACTGTCTAGTAGAGGGAACAGTGTCTGACTTTCCTGCCCTCCCAATTTACATAAGTTTCAGTCTGGCCAGGAAGAGCTGACCTTGGGCAGAGCTGGGAGTAGTAGTACCACAAGGCAAACTCCACTATGTAAGACTGAGGCAGTGTGCACTTTCTTCAGCAAATCAAGAGTTACAAGGGTGTATGAAGATTTCTTTCAATGTGAAGTTTTTAGAGACTTGCATATGGTTAAGTCCTCAATGACACAGCAGTTGTAGCACCGTTCTGGATTGGGATGGTGTGGCTGAATATAGGTTAGATATCTGAGGTAGGGGAACACATTCCATGTCACCATCCAGCCTAATTACTGAATTATTAGAGGTGTTTTGTATTAAGGATTTAAAGATGGGTTGCTTTTCAAGTCAGTCTCTGCCCCAGGACTCCTGTGGTCACTCCAGTTTTCAAGGTTTGGTATTTTCTTTCCATAAGTTGCTTCTCCAAATGTAAGACTTATCCTACATTCTCTACAAGCTATAATCAGCACCAGGTCAAAGCAATTAATTCTCTTCAAAGAGTTGTAGCTGCACAGACCCATATGGCTGCTTCCCATGTGACTCTGTAAGCTAATTAAACTTGACTTTATTTTGCCCTCTTCCATTTTCCTCTACCTGAGGAATCAGTTCTCCAAAGCCTCAAACTCTGCACCCATGTTCAACCTCTTTGAAGCCAACTCCTTGCCACTAGGATGTTTTCCTGTGTATTCAACTTAATTCTTCCATATATTTAATTCAATTACATCGTTTTAATTGTGTAATTTTATACCTCCTTAAGCAGGAGGTTTTGGCACAGGTACAAGTTTATAGCCGAGTGGATTTAAAGGGACTACTGTGACCATCTTAGTAGAGAAGTCTATATTTATTAATGCCATGTTGAGGAGCTGGGTTTAGGGCAGAGAAAGCAGGGAAATTTTCCAGGATTTTAGATGCTGGGGTCAGCAGGTCAAGTTATATGGCAAAGAGAATTATCCAGTCTAGAAACAGCTTCTGCTTGGGGCAACCATGTTTCTATTGCTGTTATTTATATAGCTTTAAGCTGAAAGAGGGTAGATTTACTTTGGATATTAGGAAGGAAATCTTTACTGTGGGGGTAGTGAAGCCTGGAACAGGTTCGCCAAGAAAAGTTGTTGATGCCTCATCCTTGGTGGTGTTCACAGCCAGGCTGGATGGTGCTCTCAGAAACCTGGCCTAGTGGAAGGTGTCCCTGCCCATTGCAGGGGGTTGGAATGAGATGATCCTTAAGGTCCCTTCCAACCCAAAGCATTCTGTGATTCTATGAAATTTATTTAATTTGTGTTTGATATACAGTGGTTTAGAAAGAAAAACTAGAAAAATATTTTATTTCATTCTCATGACATCCTACTGCGGGATTGATCCTTATCCTGTATTTTTCCAGTCCTTTGTACATTTTAATTTTAAATGCCATGATGAAAGGTCACAATCTGAGAGATTTCTCAGAATATGAAGTTTTCCCTTTGGTCAGTTTAACAAAATGCTACAATCCCACTCTCTGTGTGACCTCCTGCCCACATACTTTCACTCACTCTTTCTGTCCTCCAATGCTGAATCCCACACTGAAGTCAATGGGCTACTACAGGCCTTCTGTAATTTGTTAGAGTCAGTCCTTTTATATTTATGCATTTTCTAGAGTAGACTTGGGTCTAAAAAATGCAGATTTGATTCATTGGTGGATACAGAAACTTAAGACAGACTTTTGAGGCAGAAAAAACATTTTGCTTGATCTGTCACAGGACCTTTTATTTCAAGCTCTCTTTACCCTATCTTAAAGTGTCTTTCAAAATGGAACTGAATTTTGGCAAGAAACAGTTCTTTGAACTGGAAAGTCAAAACATATTGCTTTAATGTAGAAAAAGTAAAGCAAAAAATATTATTTTTCTTTTAGCTTTTTACCCTGGGTGAGGTTAGGTTGTAACAGAAATAAGTATATTTAGTCATGTTCTGATCATTCTGAATCAGCACCCTTCAGAAAAAAAATATTGCCTGCCACTTCTGTAGGTAGCTTTTAGGTTATAATCCATTAATAATATTATAATCGCAGAGGAGTTGGTAATTAATTTTGAATATAAGCCATTCCCTGTAGCACTATCCATCCCGTACTCAGAAATATTTACCACAGGAGACAGATCCAACAGGATCAATGAGTTTGGCTTTACCTCTTCCTACTATCTGTTTATTCAAGGCTCTTTCTTCCCTTCTACCACCACCACCATCCCCCCCCCCCAAAAAAGAAAAAATCTGTAAATACAATCACAGAATGGTTTCTCAGAGCCCCATCCAACCTGGCCTGGAACAATTCCAGTCATCCACAGCTCCTCTGAGCAGCATATCCATCTATTGCTTTCTGTAATAAAGACAGTGGGAAGTGAAATAACATCGTTTTTGTACGAGGTATGAAATAGTTAACATTCTGAAGCCAAGATCATCACTTGAATCCCAATATACCTCCCATTTAATCCATCTGCTGAAGAGGGATGCAATATTGTCAGTCATCAAGCAGGAGGATTTTAGCTATGCCCATAAAAATACTTGCGTGAGTTCCCTTAGCTAAATGTTAATTAAAACACAGGCTTTGCAAGACGTGGCCTGGGAGCCCCAGTGGTTTTTCTCTAGCTTTGGTATGTCAGGACTCGCCATACATGAAGTACTGAAAAAAGTTTGCTGTGCCTCAGAGCCACAAGATAAGCGGTCAGTAGACCTGATTCCCATCTTATCTGTGCCACAGAGAGATTGTCCAAAATATTTTCCTTCTGCTTCAGGTTCCCCATGCACAAAACTTCTCTGATAGCATCTGCCTGCTCGCCAAAGAGCACTCGCTGTGAGGCCTAATTAAGAGAAGTGTAAAGTCTTCTTGAAATCCTTGGGCAAACAGTAGATAAAAAATATAATAATTGAGTTTATACACAGCAAAAATACCATTTTAGACAACTCCACAGGGAATTTCCTGAGTAAAAATGGTTAAGTACTTTCCTTAAGCTGACAAAATACAAACTATTATGTACACTCTCTAAAAAAGCAGCAAACAAGCAAATAATCTTGAGTGAATGAATTATTGAATCATTAGGTCTGGAAAAGAGCTCCAAGATCATCAAGCCCAGCCTTTGGCAAAATACCATCATGCCCATTTAAAGCATATCAAAAAGTGCCATGTCTACTTATTTTTTTAACACTTTCAGGGATGGTGACTCCACCATTTCCCTGGGGAACCTGTTCTGAAGCTTAACCACTCTTGCAGTGAAAAATTTTTTCTTAATTGGTGCCAGAAGGCATCTACCCAGGAACATTCAGTAAGTATGGTCATGTTTTTTTCATGAATTTTCATGAACTTTTGTTTCTTTTCTTTATTATTGGAAGAATCCAGAAGGAAGAAAATTTCCTTAGAAGTATCTATAATAGGTTTAATTCTCTTGCATTTAATGAGTTAACAAGGTGATTCCAAACAGAATGCTTTCAGGGTATGCATGTGTGAGCTGGTAGCTTTATCCCTTTGTAGTGTCCTATATAGATAGAATTATAGAATCCATAATGTGTACAGTAGGGTAACAACACTGTGCAAACAACCTTTAAGTCTTACAGGCTGGGTATTTCCTAACCTCACCATTATTTTTAAAAATTGCTTCCTAAACCTTCGAGTGACTCAAAGCCACATTTGGAAAAGTCTATCCAACCTTATTAAAAATGTACACAGTTAATTATGCCGTGGAAAATTTACATAACAGAACAGTGTCACCACAGCAGATCAAGCCAAATTAGTGTAAAGAAACAGTACCAAACCTTCTGGCTTAATGAGTTTTGCTCATGACATGAACAAGTGCTAAGCCTTCCCTCTGCCTTGCCCTGGTGTATATAATTGACCATAACATCACACGGTTAATTATTTGAACATTTAATCTCAACATGAGAAAATACAGAATGCGTTACCACTTTCTTTTGTCAACAGTTTTTATAATTAATATTGAAGGATTAAAATAACTGATTATAGCTTACATTGCCATAGAGCTGTTGATACAAACCGTGAGACCATTAGTTTGAGTCACACTAGTCTCTTCTTATCCAACTCTGTTTTATGATTCTTAGTATGTTCTGGCAGCTCATGTGTCTTTTTACATGGAACAAAACTTCCCCTTTCCTAATTTTAGCTAATTTGACACTTGCAGTACTTCATTTCAGATCTCCATAGTGTGCAAGCAGAATGTGTGTCCTGGGAGATAAATTTTCTGTCTCAGGTTTAGGGGACTGTGAGTTGAAACCTTAAAGGGTTTTCTTTATTGCATATTCTGTGTGCCTGATTCCCTCTCACTGGAATATGGATGGCTACATTTGCACCACGTAATTATCTTTATTGTCTATAAACAGGCTGCATTTGACTTGAACATTCCAGCTTTATTTTTCTCTGGCAAAGAGACAAAACCTATGGTAAATTAAGTCTGATTTCTATGAAGCTCTGTGTACATTTAAAGCTTGGTATGTGTTTTGTGTGAAGTCTATAATCCTTGTATAAAATGTTTAATTAACCTCTTTCAGAACATTCATAATATGTTTCCATTTAATTCATGAGACTGTGTGGGCACCCACTGCTGGCTAATTTACAAGAATATGTTTCCTTCCACCTCCCAAAATGTTATGTGTAACCTAGTGGATGACCCTGGATGCAGATGATGTCATTGCTAATCTCGTTATTGGTATTTACACCAAAAAGATTTGTGTATTTTTTCCCTTTTTCCTATTTTTCTTCTATTTTTTTTTTTTTTCTTCACATTTATTCAACACAGGGAGCTGAAGTGTCTGCTTGGCTGCTCGGGGGTTTTTTGTGCAATACAATGGTTAACAATGTAAAGCATTTATACTGTTACCAGACTGAAGGTTTCTTCTGATTTATAGAAATATAGAGACATTTAGGTTGGAAAAGACCTCTAAAATCATTGAGTGCAGCCATAAGCCTAACCTTCTAATGGCTATCCTTGCTGTGCCTCAATGGCCAGCTCACAGCCAGCAGCAGTTGGAAGAGCTTTTTTACAAGTTATATCCTCTGAGATGTACTCAAAACATGTTCTCCAACGTGTTTCCCCAAATGGCCTCATGCTGTGCTAGGGGAAGTGTAGACTAGATATTAGGAAAAAATTTTTCCCTGAAAGGGTTTGCACTCATTGGAATAGGCTGCCCAGGGAAGAGGTGTAATTGCCATACCTGGAAGGTGCGTGGATGTGACACCTGAGGACACCTGTGGTGCTGGCAGATGGATTCAATGATCTTGGAAATATTTTCCAACCTGAACGATTTATGATATTTTGATTCTATTATTCTTTGATTCTATGGTCTTGGTTCAGAGGTAAGAGACATCATGTGTAGTTAGAGCCAAGAGAAAAATGCCCTTTTCTTTCCCACCTTTGTGGATTTTTTGTGCTAAGAGGAAGAACTTCCTAGAGGTAATAATAAAATAGAGGTAAAATAAAATAAAATAGAGGTATTTATTGAGGAAAATGTCTTTTTGTTTATAAAGTACAGGTGATCAGGAAAACAAAGATTAAACATATAAAGAGGGGAACAGATGCCATGAAGGAGCTCTGTGTTCAGATTAAGCTGTGTTGTCTGGGTACAGGGAAAGGAGGGAAAGAAGTGATTGACATGGTATGACTAAGGAGAGGCTTCATAAAGCAGTGTCCCATTTCCAATTGGAACACAAAACTAGGCCCATGTTTGGGCCTTTTTGTGAAATTTATTGCTGCAGGTCTTCCCCTCCACTAGGAAGTCATAAACTCCTAAAACTCTAAGTCTTAGTGATTACATCTACTTGTTGAAGGGGAGGGGAGATAAGTAGAGTGGAAAAGAAGAAAACAGTGCACAAACTTATAGAAAACAGTTAGGAGAGGGATAGAAGTTATAAGAGACAGAAATGCAATTGATATCAAAAATCCAGGATCATGTATCATCTTTTTCAGCATAATGTCTGGCCTGTATTACTCTGCTGTGGGAAGGGCTTCCTTACCTTTCGGATAAGATTTAAAACTGAGAACATGAAATATTGACACAGAGCTGCAAGGAAAGGTCTTTGTATTATGGACAACTTCCAAAACCTGACAGTGACACTGTCCTTTAGACTGGCTGCAGGATAACCCTTAGGTCAGCATTTTCAGGGGAAGATGGAAACAAGCAGTTGTGTACCCGCTTTGACCTCTCCATGAGGGAGACAAGATGTGTTGCTAAGGATTAAGGTCACCTGTAACAGAGTGCAAAGGCACCACTGGCAGCTATTCCCAGTGTGGGTTTTCCATGTCCTCACGCAGCACAAAGCTTAAAATGGCTGTGTGTGAAAGAAAATCTTGACAGCACATGCCTTGGGAGGTTGTGAGTGGCGAAGAACCTTTTGTGAATTACATTGACTTTATTGTCTCGTTTTAGAGAGATGATTATAGGTGTTACTCCAGACATGTTATCCCACAGATAATGGAGTCCATTGACTCTCACGTGTATCAACCCCTGTGGAACAGGGATAACCTATTTTATTGCTAATAGACTGTTAAAAATCATTAAAAGGGGCAAAAACGTTCTTATGATACCAAACAGGAACAGAGGAAGAAGCTGACCGCTGCTCAGTGGTCACCAGGGTAACAACATTGTCTTGGTTTGAAAAGACAGGAGTATANAATACTGACATAACACAGAATAACTATAAATGTTTAGGAATTTCTTTTTTCTTAAATCCTTATAACTATATGGACCTTCCCTGACTTCTACTGCCACGAGCAGCAGTGGGGAGCAGTGCTACAGCATAGGCACTGGGCTTACACCTGAGATACTGTGTTACACAGCATTTGCAAATCTATCTTGCCTCCCTTCCCCACACGTGCAATCTGCCAAAGGAAATATCCCGACAATACTTGAAAAAGGCTTAGTCTGGAACCACATGCAGATTTTTGGTTGCTGGTTCTGAGTACAAGGCAAAACAGGAGAGGATTATGCAGCTAAATGAGCAGTAGTGATAAGAGAAATTCAGGAAGAAAAATGCCTTATTCCTGGAAAGCCAGGCAACATCTCAGGCTGAAAACAGACCACTGCTAAGAGACTCTCAGCGGGCAGAGAGAAACAACTGACAATAACTACCTGGCAGCTGCCTGCTGTCCCTAACCGCTAATACACTCTTCCATGTCAATTTGACACAGAGTAATCTTTAGCTTCAATGGTCTGCATGAATATGGTAGTGGCATGAAAAGGATGCTGGTATGGATGTCTGAACAGGAGCAGCAAAAATAGAGACCATTTGTGCATCCTCTGAAGCCTGGTCCAAAAAGCAGTGTAACATAAGGACTCTCTGCAACTTGATCGTGCTTTTCTTTTTTGAAGAAAAATGAACACACAGTCACAGGAGATGGGTGACATGAGCCTTCTACCGAGGATACCCTCACCCCACTTGCTGCTTGCTCATAAAGCCTCAGCCAAGCACTCTGACCACAGGAATGAGCTCTTCAGCCGTCCAGGAGCGTCTGCAGCACGGTGTTTGCCTGTGCATTTCAGCACTTCGGAGCCCAGAGCACATACTTAATATTTGGCTTGAGAGACAGAGTGCTGTTACCTTTCCTGTATTGGAGTTGACAGCTGCATCTATAAAACAGCCCAGACAACTGACTCAGTGAAGTGATTTAATCATCTGGGGACACAGTCAGCAGCAGGCAGGGACAATTCATGCAGAGGCCTTGAGCAACCCTTTAGAAAGACATATGAATCCCAGAGGCTCAACGAAGCTGCCTCAATCTGGTCCACCTTGGAAAACTTTTAAGAACTTTCTAACTCTTTTCCCCTTTCTTGTGAGCTTTGAACAAGCAATTCTGTTTGGATAGGGTGGCCCAGAGTCTCCTAAAGAAATAAGGGCATTTTTACTTCTTTCTTTCTCNGCTTATGTTTCTTACAAGTTATTTCAACAGGTGAAAGAGAGAGGAGAGGAGAGAAAAAAATAGAAGAGTTGTTATTCCTGTGTCTTTTGAGACATTTAGTCAAGAGCAATGTTGGATGCCCTATGGGCACCTTCTTTCCACTCCAAAAGGCTCCAGGCTCACTTTATGACTTAGTCTCCACCAGTGCTCAGATAATGGAACAACATCTTTACCAGATCTTATCTCATTATTGGGAAGTTATTTCTCTTTAAATTTCCCTAGCCTGCTACACACCTCTCAACATAATATTATATATATATATATATATANAATACACTCTTCCATGTCAATTTGACACAGAGTAATCTTTAGCTTCAATGGTCTGCATGAATATGGTAGTGGCATGAAAAGGATGCTGGTATGGATGTCTGAACAGGAGCAGCAAAAATAGAGACCATTTGTGCATCCTCTGAAGCCTGGTCCAAAAAGCAGTGTAACATAAGGACTCTCTGCAACTTGATCGTGCTTTTCTTTTTTGAAGAAAAATGAACACACAGTCACAGGAGATGGGTGACATGAGCCTTCTACCGAGGATACCCTCACCCCACTTGCTGCTTGCTCATAAAGCCTCAGCCAAGCACTCTGACCACAGGAATGAGCTCTTCAGCCGTCCAGGAGCGTCTGCAGCACGGTGTTTGCCTGTGCATTTCAGCACTTCGGAGCCCAGAGCACATACTTAATATTTGGCTTGAGAGACAGAGTGCTGTTACCTTTCCTGTATTGGAGTTGACAGCTGCATCTATAAAACAGCCCAGACAACTGACTCAGTGAAGTGATTTAATCATCTGGGGACACAGTCAGCAGCAGGCAGGGACAATTCATGCAGAGGCCTTGAGCAACCCTTTAGAAAGACATATGAATCCCAGAGGCTCAACGAAGCTGCCTCAATCTGGTCCACCTTGGAAAACCTTTAAGAACTTTCTAACTCTTTTCCCCTTTCTTGTGAGCTTTGAACAAGCAATTCTGTTTGGATAGGGTGGCCCAGAGTCTCCTAAAGAAATAAGGGCATTTTTACTTCTTTCTTTCTCTTTTACTTGGGAATATCTCATAGAATCATAGAATGTCTTGGGTTGGAAGCGACCTTAAAAACACTCTAGTTTCAACTCCCCTACCATGGGCAGAGACATCTTCCACAAGACCAGGTTGCTCCAAGATGCATCCATCTTGGCTTTTAACAATTCCAGGGATGGTGCAGCCTTATCTTCTCTGGCAATCTGTTCCAGTGCCTCACCATGCTCTGAGTAAAGAACTTTTTCCTAATGTCTAATCTAAATCTCCCTTCTTTTAGTTTAAAACTGATTTCCTGTGTCCTATCTCATCCTTCTAGTTTCATGATTCTGCTGTATTACAAAGAATCGTGGAGTTTTTGATGTTCCTGGCTTGCAGACAGTGCCTAAAACATGGGAAACCTCATCAAATTAATATCACGCAAAATGAAAAAAGAAAGCTGGCAGAAAATCTAAAGAAGTGAAATACCAAATCGTAGAGATTCAGGCAGGAATTTAGGACTTAGTCATGAGGAAAGTGCAATGAAGGAAGGACATTAAAATTCAGTAAACTGATTATTGCAAGAAGTGTCACATGAAACACAGGCGACTATTATTTTGATGTGAAAATATATCTGATATAGAGAGCACACTCATGTTATTCTTAGTTTTGGATTGGGATGCATCTGATCTGACGTATGTGTTACTGGTGTTACAACTTTCCAACCTGCCTGGATGATACAGCAGCTGGCAGCAGACAGAGCTGACATTTCTGGTCTAAAAGGCACTTGTGTTCACTTCATTATGTCCAGACTTCTTGTAGTTAGCGAACAAACCCTGACTCTGAGGCAGATGATGTTACATTGCTATGACTTTAATCTTCATTGTAGCTATCCAGAAAGCAATCCCTGTGATCTGATAAGGCTTGTATTCTTAGCACCTATTTTACCTTTGTTTCTCCCCAAAATGAAAGCAATTGAATCATTGCTCACACCCTCTGTATCACTGGTGAGAACCAATCATTTTCATTGCGGAGATGAAAAGTGAAAGAGGTTCAGGGAGGGTCCCAGAGATCACCACACCAAAGCTTCATTGGAGAAACTCAGGGGTGATAACCAAAGTCCCAGTAGGGAGCTCAGGAAGGACACTGAGGGATCCTACTCAGACCATATCCAGCACCAAAAAGCTTTGGAGAGTCCCAGTTGCCCAAAACAATAATCTTAGGAGCCTTAAGCAAAACCTCAAATGCACTATTTGAAACCAAGTCAGCTCTGACCTGCCTTCCCCCAAGGATGGATTCCTGGTAGCTTGTCTTTGAAGATGAAGTGCTTTTCTTCTTATAAAATTAACCATATCTGTGCCCGAGCTTTCAGTTATACATCTGCTCACACACAAGGCTGTGAGTGATGAAACAGAGTTGAACCAGACAGCCTGCTTTATCTTGTCCAGCTTCCTTCTATGCATCATAATTATTAATGTATAATTCTTAATTAATTTATTTAGATATTTGAAAAGACCCTGATGAATAAAAAGGTACATATTTGAGTTTTCTGTTGAATCATTCTTTCCATTTCCCTTAAGACTCCATTCAAAGCCTGCATTTATTTTTCCCAGTATAACATTCCCATGTCTTGCCCATATGCCTGCCCATAGCACTCCAGGCACCACTGCCTGTGCAGTCTGCAGTTGACCATGCAAGATATTCCTGTGCAAAACAGCGGCTCTGCAAAATTATCTCAGTCTTTCCATGTTTTATGTTCCTTGTCATTTGGCTTCTGCCCACAGGTCCTCTGGCTTCATGACTGCCAAAACAGAATAGGTTCAGATTTTGGTTGCTATGTCTTCCTGTTCTCTAGTTCAAGTAGAAGTAGTTTTTGGAAGGGTTTGTTAAATCCAACTTATCTTTTTCACTCCAGTAAGCATAACAGATAATCCATCAAACACCAGACACAGATAGTGTGATTGACTCCCACAAGCTTATGTTTCTCTATAGCCATTTTCTTTGATAAGAAGCACAGCCACACTGAATGGAGATGTTTAATGATTTTCAAGACATGATTTCATATTCTTTCCTATGCCACATGGAAGCATTCACCATCTCACCTGGCTTGTGATTTAAAAGCACAGTCTAAGCAAACTTTAACTTTTTGACTTGGGTATAAAAACTGTAAGACTCGTGAAAGAGCAAGGCTTGGTAGGGTATGTTTTCAGAGATCTACAATATATGCTGCAAGCATAAAACAAGGAATGGCACAGGGAAGGTAAAACACATTGCAAAGTCTCTTAGCACATAAAAAAGAAATAAGGAAGAAAACTCAGAAATGGAAAGTAGGCAAAGAGAATGTGGTATAAGGATATGCAGCCTGTGAAATACATTGTCAGAAAAATAGCTTTGAGAGTGGGGATAAAGCTGGGCTCCCTGGGTGGGGGGCATGCCTTACCCACCATCTAAATGAGTACTGGGACAAGACTGATCTGTGCACACACCTCCCTTCTTTTTGGATACAAAACTTCTGCTTTAGGGTGTAATTTAAGCATTAGCTGTTAGAATAAAGCGAGTTTTACAGTCAGAGACTTCTGGTATTTTTCTCAAAAGCAGCATGTGTCTGATATTTCCAGAGACTGCATTTGGGATATAATGAGCCACTGGTCTGACCCAGAGCGGAAATTTCTTTGTACCAAAAGTGATGTATTTATGTATGATTTCATAATTATTCCTCTTGCTCGCACTGTAGATCCTGCCTTTGTTTTGACTGTGCTTGATAAGGTCTGCATACAGCCAGCTTGTCCTGGCTAGTGGCTCATCTCCCCAGATAACAACATGAGGAATTTCAGCACAGTTAACAAAGGGAGAGTAACATTTTCAGAGACTAATAGAATCATAGAATGTTTTGGGTTGAAAGGGATTTTAGAGGTCATCTAGCTCCAACCCCACTGCCATGGGCAGAAATACCACCCACTAGACCAGGTTGCCCAAAGCCCCATCCAACCTGGCCTTGAACACTTTCAAGGATGGGGCTGCCACAGCTTCTCTGGGCAACCTGTCCCTCACCCTCTGAATAAAGAACTTCTTCCTAATATCTAGTCTAACTCTCCCCTCTTCTAGTTCAAAACCTTTCCTCCTCGTACTTATCACTATCTTCTCATGCAAAAATCATTCTCAGTCTATTTGTAACCCCCCCTTTGATTACTGAAAGGTCACAATGGGTTCTCCCATATATGCAGAAATATAGCCAGTTCAAGACTCATTTCAGACTAATTTCCAGTCTTTAGTTGTGCCTTTCACCATCCCGGTTGTTCGTCACAGAAAGTAGGTGGCACCTGACAAGACCTCTGCTGCTTGCTATAAACTTTTCAGGATCAGAGGATCAAATCACTGGGAAGCTTGTCAAGTCCCAGAAGACAGTTGATGGTTTGGCTGAGGAGTTTATTTGGTGCTGCTCACTCATAGTAAACGGAATAATCTTCCATCAACATTTCTTTTCACTATTTTATTCAGTAATTGGCTCTAAAGTAATGTACTTACCCTCAAATGTTGACACTCTGGCATTTTAGGTGACAATTTGTTGTAAAATTATTTTTAATCCTTCTGTGGATATTGTGGTATGTAAATACACTATGCTGTGCCAACACCGTATTAGAGCTTAGGCCATTAACAAACAAATGCCCATGTGTTTGACTAGCAGGCTTTAAACTTCTGTCCCTTACCTTAAGTGTCCCTCTGGAAACTCTTATTATGTAAGAGCATTCAGTGTGTATTTGTGTTGAAAGTGTGTGCAGCACAAACGGTGTACCCCAAGATTCAAAAGTAAACTGCGGTCAGATTTCAAGAGTGTTTCTTACAGGTGAGAGAGTGAAACGAGGAAAATAAAGGAAGGTTAGTAAAAAGAGACACAACCATAATAAAAACAGATATATGCAATTGAAGAGATTTTGATAAACATTTTAAAAATAGTTTTAAAAAAGACTACTGCAGTTTCAATTAATTTCTTATTTAAGGGAATTGGTATTTTAGTGGTAATCAGGCTGGTAGAAGGAGATTTGGATATATTGCTGGATATTTGAATTTAATATGGTATTTCATAGATTCATAGAACCACAGAAAGAGTTTGAATTGGAAGGAATCTTAAAGATCATGCATTTCCAACATTTTTGCCATGTGCAGGGATACAATCCACTAGACCACGTTAATCTAAACCGTTACCTAAAGCCATTGTATTTGCCCAAAACCCTCTGTATTTGCCCAAAAGCCACCATTTACCCAAAAATAAATTTTTATACCTAACAACATGATAGATGGTTACAGAATGTGCAAAACCGAGTAGAAGAAGACAAGTTCCTTTTCTTGAAGGGTTTATGGTCCCTGGGTCTGCAGAGCACGGAGCCCATATCTGACCAGCAGATAGCTTTCGACATGTCCAGAAGTATTACCTAGCACACCATGGTTCTATCTCTAAATAGATTTTTCCTTAACATAAGGCCTGAGTTACAGTAACAAGACAGATACTGTTGTGGCTTTATTAAAAAAAAAACAACAACAAAAACAAAAACCACACACACACACACAGAAAAAAAACCAAACCAAGACAAAACAAAAAAACCAAACAAATTGGGAAAAAACCCAAATAACTAAAAAGCAAACAAACAACAACAACTACAAAACCCACATCAAAACCACAAAAGTTAAAAGTTACAGAATTACCAGCTACAGCTGCCAAAACCCACTAGCAAAATAAGGTTAATCCCTGAGTTCAGAGTGACAGGTTGAATTTCAGGACAAACAAGCCCTCCTGTGTTCTTTGGCCCAAAAAAAAAACCCTGCAATGATGTTCAGAATAAACATTCCCAGCAAAGCTAAGTGCACGTTCCCTGCCCGTGCTAAGTCGGTGGAGCTGCCAGGCAGGCATGTACAGATTCAGCTGAGCATGGAAAATGGACACTGTCATGGTGATGGCTCAGTGTCTGAACAAAGAACTTTTCCCATTTAAAAGTTAGCCTTTTCATATTGATTTCAGCAGACTTAAGGAATAAATCAGATGAGTTTAGCAGAGGAGAATGAAGGGCTTTTGAATATATTCTTGACAATATATTGTGAAGTCTCAGCCAAGGCAACCTATTGCCTTATGCCATTGGTTATATCCGGGGGGCACAGGGAGTGGAAAACACAGACAGTAACAACAGGTTTTATACTTGTTTTGCCCCTTTTTAACTATCTCCACAAAGCCAAGGTAACAAGTAGCAACTCTCACATACTGGATTTGTCCACTTATTTCACAGTAACTCATCTTTGAAAAAATAAGAAATTTACAAAAGGTAGTGGACTACATTTCTGCAAATGCCCACACCTCTGATTTATGGCAAGAAGAGAGACTACTTGCTTACTAGTGTGTAGAAATTATTGCACCTGCAGAAAGGGGAGATTGTGCCTCATAAACAGATACGTGCAGCAGTGTGTGGAGTTCAGGATATAACTTTGTTTCACAGCGTTCTAAAGCATCATGATGTGTAAACAGTTGTTTACATATCTGAAAGTTTCACCTCAGTTTCTCTCAGTTTCTGTAGAACTCGTCTACTCCTGTGTGCAGTAATGCTCAGCTACTTGAAAGAGCGATAGGTGTGCTGAGGAGCTTTGATCATACTGAAGTTTGCCAGTGGCAGTGGATCAGAAGAGATGCCTGGCCCCTGTTGCCTGATGTGCCCAGAGATCATTGGGCACAGAAGGTGCAGGAAATGGGGTGGCTCAGGGAGTCAGCTCACTGATTTTTAAGCTGTCTTTGGCATGTGTTAAAGCAGCCTGGGGACTGTTTTAAACAGCTCCAGTTGGGAATAAGCCAAATGCAGTAGTGTTCTGGCCAAGTCCCGGCACTCTCCTTTCTCCAGGGCCAGTCAGGATTGATGGTATATTAGCAGGGTTCATTGACTGCGTGCCAGCAAGGGATGTTATAATGCCAAGAGAAATCTCAGCTGGTGAGATCTGAAGAGCTTCCAGGCTTTAAGCATTGCTATATGAAGTTTATCTGAAAAATAAGTCCTGAACGTGTGAGGTTCTGGATGTCATTTTAAAAATGAGAAAAAGATGGCAGAACAAAACAAAGCTAAGGGAAAGCACTAAGAAAGTTCAGTAATAATAAGAATTGACACTTGGAAAAAATAGAATAATTTAGATTAGAAAAGACCTCTAAGACCATTGAATCCAACTGCTAACCCAACACTTCCAAGCTCACCACTAAATCATGTCCCCAGGTGCTACATCTACATATCTTTTAGATACCTCCAGTAAGGCTGACCCAACTACTTCCCTGGCCAGTCTCTTCCAACACCTGACAATCCTTTCACTGAAGAAAGTTTTCCCAATATCCAATCTAAGCTTTCCCTGACACAACTTGAGACCATTTCCTCTGGTTCTATCACTTGTTATTTGTGAGAAGAGATCAACCCCCACCTGGCTACCACCTCCTTTCAGGTAGTTGTAGAGCAATAAGGTCTGCCCTGAGCCTCCATTTCTCCAGGCTAAACACCTCCAGCTCCCTCAGCTGCTCCTCATCAGACTTGTGCTCCAAACCCTTCACCACCACAAGAGCTTGTGAAGCGTTATGAAGCCACTTTGAAATAGCACTGGTTTGGAAACAAGACCAGTAAGGCTATCCAACAGCCAACCACAGCACTGGAGAGAATACTGAAGAGCTAAGCCTGCCCAGGCTCTGCAGGTCCCCATAATCTACCTGCTGGTCTCTGGAGTTATATTTAAAACTAGATCCTCTCCCTGCTCTAAATCAACCTCCAAACAGATTATTTCAAGACAGAAAAGTTAATGCCTTGCAGATCTCAGGATTTAACAATATTTTGGAAGAATATGGAAATGGATTTCCAGTCACAGTGGTCAAGTTCCATCCTAAATCTGCCTTAGATTTTGCAGTATGTTCACTCCTAGAGATCTCAGTTCCTTGCTAGTCTCTGTTCTCTTCCTTAGTCTTTTTATCAGAGAGTTATTATGTCACCCTGCCCCTGAACCAATAAATATTTGACTAGTAGCCACTGCAGTGATGTTGATGACCAGTTTATCTGTGTCTTCCCTAAACAATTATAAAGAGGAAGCAGGGAAAGGATATTTTGTATATGTTGTAATCATATACCTATATACCTTTTTCTTGTTAAACAAATAAACTGGTTTAATCCCTTCTCATTAAATATGGTCTCTATCTGTGTCACTCTTCTTTGTGCCTGTGTCTGTCTTAAAGGAAATAAAATATTTCAGCAATTAAACCTACCATAGTCTATCTTTGCAGCTACTTCTGTACCCTTAGGTTACTAATATCTGACACTTGTAGCCTTAGAGTAGTTTACTGTTATGCGGTATTCCTGGTTTTAACTTTGCAGATTTCATTGTTTGAACTTTTTTTCTGTGGTTTAGTACATCTCTCATCACCACCACCGTGTTTATTATTACTGTTGTTGTTGTTATTATTATTTCAAAAGGCTGCTCCTCTTAACAACTCTTGATTAATCATGACAGAGAGACGGCCCTTACAGGAGCTGGTGTTCCAGCTACTCCTGGCACTCCAGCTCTTCCTGGCAATGCCAGTACTGAACAGAGGGTAGTTGTTTCAAAAATCTGCAACATGAAGCAGTAAGGGCTTAGAATCACATTGGCATGTTACATCATCTAAAGGGCTTCTTCAAGGAACAGATTTTTCAGGACTATGCTAATTAACATTGCCAATTGGCATTAGAGGGAAATAACTTGGTTCAATTCTGGATGAGAGATGCCCTTTAAGACTACCTTCTGATTAAAACAGTCATTATATTTTGTATTGTTTCGTATGTTTTTCGGACATTAACACATCTCTTTCCCTAACACCAGGCAACATCTCAAATAGATGTCCATTCCTTTACCACATTCTCTTTTAATTATCACTTTCTTTCTGCCTATGCTCAGTGGGAGTTAAGCTGGGACCTGGTTGAGCCCTGGAGGATTTAGTAACGTTGTGATCATTCACTGAATAGTTTCTGGGAGCCTGGTGCAAATTGAAACCTGTGCCTCTGGGGAAAGACATCTCTGAGAGGCCATCATGCTCCTTGGGTAATGCAGGAAGCCAAACCTCAACTTTCTGTCAGAGCATTATTCTCACATTTTTGAGGTTTCATTTTCAAGTTCTGTGCTCCATTTTTTCATTTTCTTCATGTATTGTTTGTCACTGAGTGGGACTGACTTCTAAACTAGAAGCCAGACCTTGAGTTGGTCTGCATGTCTTACTGATCCTGTATCTTTTATTAGACATGTCCCTAACAATTCTGCACAAACTGGGTACTGTTGTCCCTAAAAGCTCATGCACTTCCTGTGTTGGCTTGACCCATATCTGACAGACAATTGCGAGACTTTGTGGTGCAGCAGCAAAAGAAAAAACTTTCAACATATCAATGCTATGTGACAAAGTGATGCTCAGGAATACTTTAATAAATACCAATCCTATGGTTTTCATAATTTTCATCTCTTAATCAGAATTATTATTACATGTGGTTGTCTGGGTCAGACAGCTTTCTCTGCTTCCTCAAAAAGATGAACCACTGGCAGCAAAATAGCTACTGCACTGTCTTCCTAGAAATGCTGGTTGAAGACTTTTGGAGGTCATTGGTTGAACTTCCCACCCAGACTGGGGCCACCACCAGCACCAAATCAAGTCAGCCATTACTTTAGGCAAATCTAGAAAATCTCCAAGGGCTGGGATTCCATGTCCACCCTGAGTAACTCCTGCTTTTCACCCACCCCTTTCACAAAGTTGCAGACTGCTATGGAATGTCTCTTGTCAGACTAAACAAGCTCAGTTCTCTCAAACTCGCCTCATAAGTCACTTGCCCCAGCCAGTTGCAATCTTGGCAGCTGTCTGCAGCATCCCCTCCAATTTCTTCCCTTGAATTAGGGAGGTCCAAAACTGGACACATTATTCCAAGTGTGGCCTCGCTGAGAGTAAGCAAAGGAAGATACTTGTTTTTTGGGGTTTTTTTATCTTGCTGTCCTAATGGAACAGTTTTGTTCTATTCCTGATGCAAATACACTCATTTCATGCTCAGTCTGGTGTCCACAACAACCCTTTAGGCCTTTTTTAGCATCTTTCATTTACATCAATTGAATTGTGTCTATTGCGGTCGTGCAACAGCTCAAATATTTGACTTATTATTTGATTCTTTTTGGTCTTGCGGAGCAAAATGTGATAACTTCTGGGTTTTTTAAGATGTTGCTTTCCTTAGCCTTCTCATGATTTTTTTTTTTTTCTGATAATGACAGTTCTGTTCTAGACATTCCTTTATTTGCTCTTGCATAGCATTAAACAAAGCCATCAATCTTCAGGTTCAAGGATCTTCATGGCTTACCACCTATTAAGAGAAATTCTCTTAGTTACCAGCTAGAGAAGTCACCCTTAGCACTTACATGCAATACCTTCAAAAAGGCACCTTGGTGCTTTTCACTTGGTGCTTTGCAGGAGTGGAAAAATTTTATAGCAAACCTCTGTGAAATTGTATA
This sequence comes from Melanocharis versteri, assembly GCA_013397845.1. Lineage (NCBI taxonomy): Eukaryota > Metazoa > Chordata > Aves > Passeriformes > Melanocharitidae > Melanocharis > Melanocharis versteri. Next base: position 58,148 of record VZTG01003994.1, read on the forward strand.
ATGACTATTTGTGTGTGTATATACAACCACCTACAAAGATATAAATATGTTCAATATAGTAGCAATCTCAGATCGATTGCACAGTTAGCTCACAAAATGTCAGTGATGCCTCTTGAGGATGTTGTATTGGAAGCCTTGTGTAGCTGTGGGTCTCACTCCTCTGTAGCTCCCTCTCTGTCCGTATCCCACTTTGGTTTCTTGTTTCATCCTGAGACGATAAGCACTGTAGTCAGAAACTGATTTTTTTTCTGTGTATATTTAGACAGTAATACAATTTAACCTGATGCTTGAGCAGGTGTCCAGTCATTATCATCATAATATTGAAAATGATAATAATAAACCCAAACAAGGCTAATTTTAGCAGACACCTGATCTTGGCTTTATGAACATTAGTCATTCAATATTCTTAATATCTAGCTTACAGTCTGTCTAGTTTTGCTTTGTCATACGTAAAGTAGGGATAAAGTACGTACATGCTTCCCTGTAAATATATTAAATGGTGCTTTTATATACCATGTTGTCTATTTCTTATAACTAAGAATGCAAATGAGAGCCCTTTTCACATCAAGAGATGTAAGCTAGTCCTTTCCTCTGTAGCATTTAGAGAGAAAACCAAACCGCTTCCAACTCTTACTGAAGCTGGGCTGAAGATGTAAAAATTTGCACCCTACTCAGGGAAATTAAAAGAAGAAAAACCACACAAAGCCTTCCAGGCAGAAAAATGCAAATTTTTATTTAGATTCTGCAAACGGAGCATGCTGCTCTAGGGTTTCCCACTGTTTAGCTGAACGGGGCCTACAAGACAACTGGAGAGGAATTTGCAAGGGCATGTAGTGACAGGACAAAGAGGAATGGCTTTAAAGTGACAGAGAGAAGGTTTAGACTGGATATTAGAAATAAATCCTTTACTGTGAGGGTGGTGAGATACTTGCACAGGTTGCCAAGAGAAGTTACGGCTGCCCCTTCCCTGGAAGTGTTCAAGGCCTGGTTGGATGGGGCTTTGAGCAGCCTGGTGTAGCAAGAGGTGTCCCTGCCCATGGCAGGGGGGTTGGAACTAAATGATCTTTAAGGTCCTTTCCAACCCAAACCATTCTATGATTCTATGACTGCCTTTTCCTCCAGGGAAGACAGATGGCCCATCATAAGCTAGCATGAAGCCTAAAGGGGATAAAAACATGCTAGAAATGTGTCACATGGGATGAAAAGAAAGCTAGAAAGGTGAATGTTGGTAGCTGGTATTTAGCAGAAATTGTAATAGAATACAGGTTTAACTCTTGTTAAGTTCTTTTTACCCAAAGTTTTCTTTTTTTTTAGACTTAACTTGAGCCTTCAAATGCCCCTGTAAAGTAAATAAGAACTAGAGATCACAGAATCACTGAATTATACAATATTCTGAGTTGGAAGGGACCCACCAAGGTCATTGAGTCCAGCTCCTGGCCCTGCCCAGGACCATCCCCAAGAAGCACACCATGTGCCTGAGAGCATTGTCCAAACACTTCTTGAACTCGGTCAGGCTGGTGCTGTGACCACTTCCCTGGGGAGCCTGCTCCAGTGCCCACCCCCCCTCTGGGGGAAGAACCATTTTCTAATGTCCAAGCTTAACCTCTCCTGACACAACTTCAGGCCATTCCTTTGGGTCCTGTCATTGGTCACCACAGAGAAGAGATCAGTGCCTGCCCCTCTGCTTCCGTGGCAGTTGCAGACTGCAATGAAGAAGTCTCCCCTCAGTCTCCTGTTCTCCAGGCTGAACAGCCCAAGTGCTCTCAGGCGCTCGTCCAGCTTCCCCTCCAGAACCTTCACCATCCTCATGGCCCTCCTTTGAACACTCTCTAATGGCCTAATGCCTTTCTTATCTTGTGGTGCCCAAAACTGACCCCAGCACTCGAGGTGGGGCAGCCCCAGCTCAGAGCAGAGCAGGACAATCCCTTCCCTTGCCTGGCTGGCGATGCTGTGCCTTATGCACCCCAGGACACACCTGGCCCTCCTGGCTGCCAGGGCACTGCTGATACATGTTCAGCTTGTCATGCGAATAATATTTTAAACACTGCCTTGAGGAAAATTTGGTATTTCAGTATTTTTTCACATCTTGAAATGTGAGCTGAAATAAAAACAAAAAATTGTTGTCAAGGAACTGAAAGTTTAAAAAAAAAATCACAATTTGTAAAAGTGTGATTTCCTGTCACATTTCCTTGCCTGCTTTCAGAAGTAAGTGGCTGGCCTCCACGAACTTAGAGGTCTTTTCCAACCTTAATGATTCTAGGATTCTCTAAAAATCATGCATTTTTTTCAGTGCAGGAGTCCAACACACTCTTTTTTGAGTCACAGTCTTTAAGTAAGAACAATGTCATGTCTCCTACCTTTTTAACTACAAAAAGCTGTGTTTTTTAAGAATAAAATAAAAATTCCAGCTCTAAACTGTCCCCTAGCTCTGATCGATAAACTGAATCTACTTGGTAGATGAGTTAACTGAGACTGTAATGATATCCTGATTTCACTTTCATTGACGTAAAGTGAAAGTGACTCCATTAGAATCAATCGAGTTACATCAGCGTAAACCGCCTCTAAATTATGTTGGATTTGGGCTCAGAAAGACCTCACTTGCCACTAAATTAGAAGGTGATGATAAGTCAGGATTGCAGTCGAGGAACCCAGTCTCACAGGTTATTACTTTAACAGCTGATCCACAACAGAACACTTTAGGTCTATCTCTTATCCTATAATTATGAACTATATATATCTAAGCACCTCCCTCCTGTGTAAAGAAGACAATTCCTTTTCAATCACACTGTTTAAAGTCCCCTTCTACTATCTTCTTGCATTAACTCGTTTCACAGATTTTTGTTCTTAAATCACAATCAAAGGACAGAAATTTTCTTCGGTCTTATGCAGCAAGTAACATTTGGGAAAGCAGAAGCACAGTGACAATGTTACATGCCCAGGAAGTAAGAGATGATGTTACAGAGTTTTGGAAAGCTAAAAATGAGCAGTGTAAAGCATAAAAAAGCAGTTTTAACTGTCAGTTTAACATCAGTGACCATATTGTATGATTTACTATCATGATAGATTAGTTCAGCAGTGATATTTAAAAGTTTGAAAGGAGAAAGAACAGTTGTTAAATGCTTGTTTCCAAGCTGCAATGAGTCACCACCCATTGTCACCCACAATAGGAGTTGAGAGCAGGAGGGTTGGTGGCTCCTGGGCTGGGAGAAGACAGAGGCATCCACTCAGAGCAGAGCAGCGTCTCACCAGCCAGGGCTCATCCCAACAACTTCAGTCAGTCCCAGATGCAGCCCAGTGATGCCCTAGCAAGACTCCTAAGCCCTGAAAATAAGTTGTTGATACTCAAATTGGCTATCAGGAACAGATCTTGGACTGTACTTGACCATCTTGGGGCTGTTCTGAGCAGGGCCAGGAGTCAGACTCAGTGATCCTGGTGGGGCCCTTCCAACTCGGGATACTCTATGATCCTATCAGCAATATCTAGTTTTTGCCTGGGATGAGAAACATGCTGAGAACAGAAGAGATGATTGCCTATCAGGGTTCAAGCCTGGATGTGGTGGAAGTTGTACACATGCAACCATGGTGTTTGCTGCCTGTCAGGTGTGGCCTTAGGATGGAGATTGCCTTGGGGACCTTCACCACCTGCAGGGACGGTGTCAGCTCTTTCACAGGCTCAGCTCTGGGCCACTCGAATTCACCCTCTCCAGTATCAGTTCTGTCAGGCTGGTGCTCACCGTGGGCAGATGGTCTTGAGGTTGCATCAGTGCAGCAAATACAGTCCTGGCTTTGGCTGTACCTGTGAACCCATCCTGTGTGTTGCTCTATCCCAAAAGTTAGGGGGTCCCTAAAAATGGGAAGATCTTCTTTCTGATATCTTCTCCAAAATTTGCATTGTCACGAACGATTAGTGTGAAGTGTGTGGCTTGAGGGCCCTGGTGCATCTGATGACCGATGATTTTGCTCTTTTAAAAAATGCTATTGCCAATTGCAACTGCAAAGCAATATTGACATGCTTTATATTCTGCTTTATTTAAAGATTGTTTATCAAATTAATATTATTATGATTTTTTTTTCTTACATAACTGATGCTATAATCTGGCCAACCCAGAACTTGTCCAGAAATAAACATTCAAAACTCATTTTTATGATTGGCAGAAAGGCTTGAAGTGCACTAGGAATAATTTAGCCGCACCTGTGTTACAGATTTTTCAGACAGATGAGGAATTACATGAACTATCCAGAACTGTAGAGCAGAACCCTTCTTTGTTAAAAACTAAATAGTGTGCTTTTCTCTGCAGTGGACTCCTGTGCATACTTGCGGTTAAGCAGGTTTTTTGGCATCTGTTGATGTGTTCCTTCTTCTCCACTGTAGAAAACTACATTAACTTCTTTAGGATTCCAGCAGTAGGAACCCATCCCTAAATGCAATGTTTTCCCCTCTGAAGGCAGGGTCCAAAGTCTAACCGTAGCAGTTACACCACACTTTAAGGGAGCCATTAAACGGCCTCCCAGTAATCACAAGCAGATATTCTGCCATGCAGGCCTCTTCATCCTTCCTAGAAAGGTAATAGTCATCCACAAAAAAGTCATATAGAGTTTTGGGGAGCATTAAAATACTACATTCCACACTGAATCTGTATTATTTCTTCTCATATGGCTTCAAGGTTTCTATGCATTTAAAACAACCTTTGTCCTTTGCAAGGAACCTACTTTTGCCAGTAATTCACTCTGCTACTCTGACCTTATTTGCTGATGGCATAATTTGTCTTGCAACCCTACATAAATACACTACATCAATAACATTTTCTCAAGGCTATTTTCCCCTGAACCACACAAGAGCAAATTGGTTATTTTTCTTTTAAGCAAAGAAACAGACAACATATAACTTTCCTTGTAAGGCTCTAATGTAAAGCAGGCATGCAGACCAGGTTTGTTTTGTTTTTATTGCTATATTTAAGATGAAGACAAGGTGGTAAACTAGAGCTATAGTTCAGGGTTTTTTTAAATCTACGTTTGAACGTGACCTTTTCCTTTCTTGTTCACTTTGCACAGAGGAATAATTTCAAAAATAGCGTGGGAAGGAACAATTAAAGTTAAATGTTAATTTTCAAAAATGAGACCCAGCTTGCCTTCTAGTTTCTGAATTGCCCCTGGAATACAATTCAGGCTCAGCCTCCTGGGGAAAGGCATTGGAACAAACCACTGGTGTAGCAAACAAGAAGGAGAATAATAACTTGTGAAATCAGACTGGTCTTTCTGAATAATTGAGGCTTAGGGCAGCAGTGTTCTCCTTCAAAGCTGTTTTTGCTATAATTTCCTTTATTGTAGACTGTGGACTCCTACAAAGGGGCCAGGATCTGCATCCCAGGTGGCAAGAGCAGAAGATGTTGGAGTCTGTTTCTGTATGACTGGGGAACCAGATGAGTGTTCCATGTAAAGACACCAGCTTCAGTGTCATCTTTCATCAGTGATGAGGTCTGCACCACAAACTACCAGCTGGCTAAACCACACAGCACTCGGCACTTTAATGTTCTTCTTTTAAAACTTCTTGGCTTAGGCAGATTTCCCCCCAGTGTGGGCACAGGACATCAGGACCAGAGGTGCTCAGATTTTGCACCCTTCATGCTGAGAGCAACTATCATGCAGATCTACCATGCTCTCAGTTTGATGTGTGCTTCCATGTGTGCAGCATCTGTAAGATCAAGTCATGCCTGTGATCTACTGCCTGTGGCTGAGAGACCTCAGCCTCCAGGTAGTCATAATATCTTAAGCGTACATAAGCTGTAAACTGAAGTCTTTAATAAAAGTTCAAACGATTTTTTTGTTCACAATGAGAGGCAATATTCCAGATCACATCTGGAAGTGCCAGCTATTTCTCCATATCAATAAACACCATTCATAGATTTTGGTGGGCTTTAGGGAACACTACAATTTTATTACAAGTTCAAACTATAGGAGCACCATGCTTCAATTCCGATCCAAAGTGCAATAGTCAGAGTTGAAGAAAAGTATGTGGTGTCTTGTGGAACAAACATCCTGTTCTGGCTTTACAGTTTCTAATAACAAAAACTTCACCGTGAAATTTTGAAACTGATTCCACAGATTAATAATTTCCATTTAATTCTCTTTTTATTTCCTGCTGAATTTAAAACACAGAATCATAGAATAGTTTGGGTTAGAAGGGTCCTTAAAAATCACCTCATTCCAACCCCCTGCCATGGGCAGAGATGCCACCTACTAGACCAGGTTGCTCAGAGCCCCACCCAGCCTAGCACTGAACACTTCCAGGGGTGGAGCATCCACAGCTTCTCTGGGCAACCTGTGCCAGTGCATCACTACCCTCACAGGAAAGAATTTCTTCCCAATATCAGGTCTAAACTTTCCCTCTGTCAGTTTAAAGACATTACTGTTGAGGAACACACTCAGTGCGGGTTTCTCCGGTGAGCATCCGCAGTCGGAGCTGCGGGTTCGAGCTCCGGGGGCAGGAGCCTGAGACAAGAGGCCACGGGCAGCCGCCTCTTTGCATCACAACGGGCGCCTGTGGTCCGTCCAGGTGACCAGGACTCCAGACTTTCCACACGTGGCGTGTGAGGGGGTAAAAGCCCGGGGGCTCCTTTGTTCGGGGTCCCTCCTTGGAGGCACCAGCTGGAGCTGTTTCTGTGTTACTGCACCGTGAACAAATGGCTTTATGGAACGAGACATCAGAGACCCTGCCGTGGGAAATCCGGGGCCGAGCCGCTCAGGGAACCAGTGTGAGTGTGGGGTGCGGGGGGAGTCAAGAGAGGACCCGCCGGGTCACTGGAGCTGCTGCTGTGAAGGGGTTTCAGTCCCAGCAGTGACAGCTCCTGGCGCTGGGCGTGCGACTGCCACAGTCTGTGAATGGTCAGACCGGGAGGTTTCCTCGACAACTACCACTTGTTCCATCCCTACATGCCAGTCATCTTGGCTTTCCAATATTGGTATTTTCTTGGCATAATATTCTACACTGAAAAGACTTCTGTTGGATTTCTGTGGTCCACATGGACACTTACAGACCATCAAGTGACCCTGTAGGTTTCTGCTTGGAAAGATGGAGTACCTTCTGTCTGCCAGGACACCACACTGCTATCCAGGTTTTAGTTACTCCCCCTGCTCTGCTCTGAATTCTTTGCAGGTTTTTAGCATCTCTCGATGCACTAATAGCAGAAATGGACGAATTACTCCATGAATGGTTTCATTATTGTCAAATGCAAATGTATTATAATCTCACAACTCCTACTCACCATCCCATATTTCTATCCATTATTTCTTTTTACTGCAGTGTCACCTGGGATCTCATTATTAGCTGATTATCCACCATGGCCCTAAGTACTTTTCAGCATCACTATTTCCCGGGTTAGCAAACCCATATCATTATTGTAGTTTGCATTCTCTTTTCCTATATACATGGTCCTTGGTCATATCAAAATAGATACTTTTTCACTGAAACCAAACTCTAAAATTTTTGGTTAACCACTCCCACCCCTCTTCTGTCACAAACAGATTTTTTTTCAGCGCTAATATAATTATCCCAGTAATTCTTAAAATGTCCAAATAACATAGAACAAGACAGTCCTCTGATGAACTGAGGGGAAACACAGGTACTCAGATATAGTTCCATATTATTATTAAAGATGTTTTCATAATAATACATAAAGCAGTTTTTAAAATAATGTGCATATTTTTATTGTTTTTGTAGCTTTTTTCATTTGAATTCATGAAGCAGGATCTGTCACGACACCAGTTCAAATGTTTTGCATAAATGCATTACATCACAACAACAATATTTCTCTATCATTTAAACTCATCAAAATAAACATCTAAATATAATGACAAAATCTTTTATTACCACACACGCTAACTAGTTGCTTGTTTTGAGTAGTAGGTTTTTAATAAATTATTTATTAGTTCACTTCTTCATCTGCTATTCAGTTTCTTGTATATGTTTACTGCAATAGAGTATTTTTTTCTGGTTTGGATTTACATCTTTACCTTTATAAGGAAAGGGCTGTAATTATAAAATTTCTCCCATTCCAAGTCATATTTCACTTATTTTTTTTTACTTAATTTCCAAACTAATTTGTCAGTTAGATAAAATCACTATTGTTTTTAAATAATTCTTACAATAACTCCAAATATGCTTAACCCAGGTATACTACCAATCCTATGAGAAAAAGTGTTTTCTTTTGCTTGTTCATTGTTTTATCTTGGAAAAAATAACTCAAAACGTAGTTGCATAAATTAAAACTCTGAAAAATTACTCCTAAAATGAAAATGAAACATTGATAGAACGGAAAACCAAAGAAAAACAAATTCTAAATTATGTAAGATTTTAATATGACATGCTTGTATCTAGCAAAAAATTTGTTCCTTTGAAAACATATTTTTTGCATGAAAATAGTGGTTATTTTCAGAATCCTAAATACCCAAATATTTCATCCATATTCATAGCCTATTAACTCAATCTAACTATTGTCTATGCTGAAGGAGTAAAAAATAAAGAAAAGAATAGAATACTTATTAGAGATTTGATCACATTTTTGATAAATCTGAAATTTCTATACAATTTCACCAAGAAATAAATATTGTTTTGGAACATCCTGTCGTGCTAGCATGTTGACCCTTTATGCCATTATGAATTCCCTGTCCAAAGATTTCCTATTCTTTCCAACAAGATCTGTTTGGAAACCAGGAATTTTGTTTGTTTCCTTAGGAAGCAAGGAGTCTTGATTAAACATCCCTGCTCCCCACACAAGAAATGAGTTTAGAATTTTGGCAATTTCTTTCTAAACCAATGTTTCTCTTCAAAAGCATTACAGTGAGGGTGGAATTAATTAAACGTAACTGCATGTAACCCCTCTAAGTATGACTCCATCTGAGATTATTGCCCTGACTCCCATTTCTAGTTGCTGGAAGTCCTTTCAGGGCGCAACTCATCTGGCTGAGTTCAGATGTCTGTTTTAGGAGAGATAAACTGCACTTGGGCAGGGTCTGCTTTTCTGGCTGATGGGAGAGGCTGTCTGGGGTTACTGGCTCAAACGGAGTTTTATCCACTGCACATATCTCACATCAGGGAAGGTGTTGCAGCAGACGCCTGTGGCTACATGCAGTGCTGTTTTTCTGGATCTCCTGAGCCTGGGAAGGTCTCTCTGGCCTGTGAGAGAAGAAAGGACAGGCTTACCTATTGAAATCCACTGAGAGTTTAATTAACATGGAAAAAGAGTGTTTCTTGTTAATTTTCCCTAAATGTGCCTATATCATAAATATATTCGTTGGGTGGGGGAGACTGTAAGGATACTCATTGTCCTTAAAACCCCTTTGTGCTGCTCAGCTGTTGAAAGGAGATATAATGCAAATAGAAATTGGCCTTAAGGCAGAAACGCAGCTGATTTAGACCAAACCATCTCCCTGTAGCAAATACATCCCAAAGGGTATTAAAAGACAGTAATTGTGTTGTACAACTGTGGAAGGTTTTTCACAGCAGAAAAGTATTACAGGTGGATCAAGTGCCTGGAAGTTAAAAGTACGCAAATTCAAAGTAGAAAGAAATAAAGTATATTTAACACAGAATTGAATTTATAGTTCTAGCAATTCTATGCCCAAATTGGATTTAAAGGTTACACTCTGGCATAATGAGAAGTGACTCAATGAAGATATTACTAGATTGATTTCTCTGGCATGTTTATGCAGATTATAGTGGGTGACCATACAATGATGTCTTTCTTATGCAAAGTCCTATTCTTACAGAAGTCATTGACAGAAGGCCATGGTGTTCATTAGGAGCAGAATTACAGTGTTAGTCCCTGTTATGCTACACCTAAATACTGGTAATATCTGGTTTTTCAGCCTCTGTGAGTTTTTACAGAGTCCATAGAGTTTACAGGATTATTTCATATTTTTGAGCTAATGTATGCTAATAACTGGAGAGGGTGCTAAAATGTGAATACATGAAAATTACTAATTTCACAGAAACTCAGCTGAAGGGAAAAATAGGAGTAACTGAGCAGTATACACTGTTTATTGCAATCAGTATACTTACAGCATTACATAAAATGGAATTTACTGCATTTAATCTAAGCAAATTAAAATTCATTGTTTATTCTTTTGTCCATCTACGGAATGCACCAGTTGCTGAAGTGAACACTTCTGGGATAACCTGAGACCTATGTCCATAATTTAAAAAACAGTATAAATTTCTGTGATTTTTGAATATCTACCATTTTGGACGAAGAGGGAATTAGGCCACATTAGCAGAGCATGTGTTTGTTTCTGCCTGTCATGTTGATTGGTATTTATCTTCAAACCCACGTGGAGATGGTTTCTCTTTTTGAAAAGCACAGAAATCTTTTCTGTTATATTAAAAATCATCAGGTGTCTAGAGCTGCACTAAATAGTCAGTTTTAAAACTGTCTGTGAGAAACAGGTTTTTGGAAAAAAAAAAACCACAAAGGTATTTCTTATATTCTTTATCTAAGTTTTTTGGGGGGGAAATTTTTTCTTCTTTTATATTTTTTTTCATTACATACATATATATGTATTTGAAATTCTACCAGAAGGGAAATCTCTGAATCAAGACAGAATAACAATAAGCCCCATCCATTTTAGTGAAGGCAGCTGGTTTATTTTTGTGTAGGCAAGGAAAGTAGCTCCTCTATTAGCACAGTATTCATGATACCATTTGAACAGACTTTTTCTAGGCCCTTTATTATACCATATATTTCTAGCCTTCCTTATGGAGGAAGGGAGAGTGGAGGGAGGGAAAAAACCTCCACAGTTCTCTTGTCGTTCAATGTATATTTTGTTCATAATGCCATTTGAACAGACATCCTCCAAGTTGTGCATCACTTATGTGTGGTTCAAGCTTTCCTACTGATGGCAAGAAAAACAGAGTAATTTTTTACCTTGGTTTTCAAAGTAGTGGGGGGTTGTCCTTGAAATGCAGGCTCAACTCCTCTCTTTCTTTGTTTATGGATTATTGGTCCACATGGGAGCAATTTTAACAAGTCCTGATTTGGACTGTAATCCAGAAAGAATTAAACCATGACTTCTACCCTGACTTTTGTAACATCAAGAAAAAAAATTGTGAACTCAAAATAGCCAATCTGTTTTTCAATTGACTGTATTTTTAACAGATTAATTTCTTTTTGTTCTGCCATGGGAAAAGTCATGTTGAAAAGCTATTGAGTTTGCATGCTGGGAAGACTGACACAGGGTTCTCTGGTGATAACTGGTGGGCAATATCAGCAAAGAGACAAAGGGGATTATAAAATAAATAAAAAGGATAAATCAATGCAAAACCAGTTGCATGAAGCCCAAGATCTTAGATGTGGATTAATCTCACTCCTGTCAAAACATCAGAGGGTCATAGAAGGGCCAGTTGGAAGGGGCTGTGGAAGCCTCCTCCAAGCTCAGAGAGGATGAGGGCCAGCACTGGAGCAAGGCAGCCAGGGTTTTGTATAACCATGTACTTCAGACCAGATTCAGATATGGGCAAATATTCTGAGCTCCAGGATGGTAACACTGCCTTCTTTACTCTGGTTAATTAAACATAAATTTAAAAAAAAAAAAAAAAGCCCTTGTTACTGACATTTACCAGGTTGTGCTATCAATGCATGTTTTAAATTAGGGAAAAATAAAAAGAAAAAAGCCCTCCCCAATGGTCACTTCCAAACATAACCATTCTGTGACTCTCAAAAAAAAAAAAAAAAAAAAAAAAAAAAAAAAGAGAGAACTACTGAATTTCTAGGACTTCCAGGTAATAGATATTTAACTCCTCTGTTTTATTAATCTCTGCATTGTGCTGGGGGCTGAGAAGAATTTAGCTCCTATTCAGTACTCCATTAGTAATGATTATTTTTTTTTGCTGCATAATGGTTTATAAACTTTATTGCTAGGTAGGTATATTAAGTCAGTGTCATCTATCCAGCTATGAAATGATGAGGTGTACTGCGTAGGATCTATTCCAATTTTGTGTTAATTACTGTGTAATAAGGAGCTGAAATATGGCATTTAAAAATATTTAGAATGTTCTCGGCAATAACCAACAGTATTTTCTTTCAGATCCCACTTACTGGAGTGCTTTCCCTAAAATTTGGGATATAAAGTTAAGCTCTTCTGACATATGTGCTTGATTCAATGCAACCAATAATGGGAGATCTTAGAAGTGGTTGAAACTGGAGCGCTGAAGAGCATAATGTGAACATAGAGTATTTCAGAGTTCATTTTGAGAGGAGCTCCTCATAAAACCTTACATACATGCAGAACTGCCTGTATCCCTTTGCCTTTTCCCTCCAATCATAAAACTGAGGCCGCAGAACTTGGAATCCACTTTTACAGTTTTTAAAATATTTTAACAAGGAATAGCAGAGCTAATTGAATTTGTAATAATAGTGGGGTTTGCATGAATGCAAAAATGTTCTACTATTACTGATGAAAATCCCATTTTATTACTGATTGGTGGTCTGTGGGAATAATTTATTGATTTTCTTTTGAAACTCCTGATATGCCTAGTTCAGAGCAGGGCCTGTGGATGTTTCACCAGCAGTTCCAATTTTCTTGGTAGATGACTCAGAGAGAAATGCTAGCTGTGTGGTACAAGTCAACTGTGGAAAAATCCAGTCAAAGAACATTTTAAGAACCCCAGCTGAAGCAAAAGTGGCTGTCATGGGACCTGTGAAAGGCACTGTTGCTATGTTTATTGATAAAATTAACATCTGACTTCTAAGACAATTCAATGAGCCACAGATACAACTTGTGCAAAAAAACCTGCTCCTTCAGTAAGTTGCAAATCCTGTGAGACCGTCATTCCATCAGCCAGGGCTCCTCTGTTAAACAACCTTCCAAGCAAGCAGCTGCAAGAAACCTGAAAGGTGTATTATGACGCTACCTATTAATTTAACAGGTTGCTTAATAATCTGTAAATGAACAAAGTTACCAAGCTAATTAGCATTCAGGGAAAAAATATACTGCTTGAATCTCCGAAGTTTTGAGACTGGTTAAAATTGCCTCAGACAAAGAAAAATAACAACATTCAAACTATAGTGAATATTGTACTATGAGGTAGTCCAGTAGAAAGTTTACTGATTTACCTAAGTTTTATGCAACAATCTTAAAAAAAATAAATAAATAAAGCAAGCAAGCCAAAAGGGCTTGATTTTTCTAAAATTGCTATGAAATCAGAGCTACAGAGGGAACTTTGGTGGATATTTTTTAAACATCTCTGGTCTCTGCCATCGATGGTCATCACCAATGTAAACCAGTGCAGTAGTTTCTGAAAATTCCTTCAAATTCAGACACGTACAGTTAGCTGTTCATACACCCTGCTAATATCAGCCTCCACTTGCTCTTCTAGATCCTTAGAGGTGTAGATGCATGGAATTGCAACTGACATGTAGATGTCTGTGTCAAAAGGGTCTTGGGCTTCTGACCCTCCTTTGTTAGATAAGTATAATAGCACTGTCGTTTTCTTCTCCAGTGCCACCAACACCTGCACTTCAAAGTGTTTTGAGGCTCCAAGGTATTATAGTAACTGTGTAAGTACATAGAATCAATAAAAAATGAATGTAAACAGTAAGGTTATTTATAAAATACAGAGTAATCTCTAAATAGTCTACATAAACTTTTTCTTGAGAAATGCAAAATAATTGATTACATTTATGTATTACTTGTCACTTTGTGTAGTCACACAGAAACTGAGTTCAAATTTCCCACTTAACTAAGAAAAAGACAACTATAATGATTTTCTGCACTAATATTTAGACATAAAAAATTGAAAAGTAGTAATTTCTTGTTTTATGCAGTTATCAGATGATAAGAAAGGCTGTACCGCTGAAAGTGGGTGGAAGGCATGCTGAGAAAGCAGCACAGGAGGAGGAAGAGTGAAGGGAACTTAGAGCTCCTTGAGAGAGGTACTCTCACTTAAGAGCTAAGAGTTGTGGAATTCCTTTCTTGCATTGAGTAGCAGTGTAATGATATTAAAAAACTGTAAGTGCAGTGCAATTGTTCTTGGATTTCTTATACAGGAAACTTACGCTCTTAGTGTGGTCTGTGGGCAGACAGCGCTACCTCCATGCTCTTCATTTTGTGCTTTTGGGTGTCTCCTGGGATCTCTGCACTCCCACTAAAGCCCCTGTGAAAGGCAATCAAAAAGTGAACCTATTGGCACTAGACTCAGCTTTACAATAAGGCAGCCCACATCCCTGCCAGAAAAATGAGCAAGGTGCGGAAAACTGAAAGATGTAGAAGATCTTATCTCTGGAGGAAAAGGAGTTATCAATAACATTCCCATTTCTTTTCTTACTTAAACACTTTCTTACTCTCTAGACACCAGTTGGTTGCATTATGCTATGGATCATATTCCTGCTAGGTTCTTATTTATTTTTATTAATGATGGCTTAGGATGCTTTTCTCAGTCAGGTATTCAAAACAGACTGAAGAAGGAAGCTTAAGAAGTTTCATCCTGACCCTGCTCTGGCAAACGACTCCTTTATTAATCCAAACTCACGTATGTGCTTTATGTCCCTATGAGCAATCTGTAAAGGGCATAACTAACAGGATTCCCAGCTTTGCTTCAGAGGTGTAATCCCTGGTTGTAACTTGATAATTGTTGCAGTGGTTGATCTCCCTTCCCTTCCCTTCCCTTCNGTATGCAAATTACATTGTAATAAAAGCTGCTCATATGCTGAGATCCCCAGAGTACATATTTCAGGAAGGGGGACTCCATTTGCAGAGATACATCATAGATTAAATACAATTTATATTTTAAAAAAACCCGTAAAATATTTATTTTTTAATACTTCACAAATTATTGAATTGATTCTTGTACGTGTCTTCCCAAGAGTGACGACACTCCTAATGTTACCTTGATCACTTAAATCAAGCTATACTCAGTAAACAGGACTAGATCTGCTGTTTCTTTCTGCCTGTCTGATATGAGAACTCTGAAGAGATTTGTCCTGCTGCCTGAAGTGCCAACTAAATTATATTTCTTCATGATTCCTAAAGGAAAGCAAATCTAGTGGAACAACTTCTCAGATTATAACTTCATTTCTGTGAGACGTCCTAGGAGAGACACTCCTTGAGGTGTCTGAATTACACTGTCCGAGGTGCTCAACATGCTCCACACTGTCGATGTGCCCTCAGATCTCACACCTTGTCAAGCACCAGTGATGCCCAGAGAGATGAGAATTAACCCGTCATAGCTTAGAAGTGCCATTGGCAGGACTCTGCACCAGCCTGCAAGCAGATGTGAGGGGAGAGGTGAAAGCATGGAGCAAACTCTTTGTTAAGACTTCAAGAACTATTTTTTCACGCAATATTTGCTCCGCAAAATCATATGTAAAGGCCCAGACTCTTCTTTACCTTGAAATTTGTTGTCCTTCAGAGAAATCTGTATCACTTAAGAAACATAAGTACTACAAAACAAGTTACCTTCCATTTAACATTTGTGACATCTCGCTTTAGCGTGATTCCCAGCCATGAAACAGACACCAGCCATGCAGTACTTAGAATGTACAAAAATATTTGGAAAAATTAAAAAACCGAAAAAGTCTGCTTTTAATGAGACTGGACATCAAAGAGAAACACACAGCTATGTTTAGGGATACATGCAGTGGAATCTGTTTTCTGAAAAACTTCCAGAAGGATCAAGTGCCATCACTTCTGTTGAGCTGAGTCTCTAATTTAGGCTGCTACTTTTGGGATTGCATCCCTCCAGAAACCTTGTATCACAGAATTTAGAAGTAGAGGCTTATACACAGACTATTTTAAAGCAGTATAGTGGATCAATCTAGGACTTCATTTCAGTGTTTCAAAAACATACACACTGACAGTGCCTAAATGGCACAGCAGAATGCAGAGCTGGTAGTAGAGCAGATGCTGCTACTTCTTACCCTTCAGCTATGCTTCTTTAAATTTTATTAGAACAAAATAAGCTCAGCTAAAAATACATGTTAATATGTCTGCTTTAGTTAACAGTCTGGTAGGAATTCTAATTATTATTGAGTTTATCATGGAGTGTTACAGTATGGCCTTTCTTTAAATTTCTAGAGACCACTTAAGCTGCAGATTGTTAGCTGTATAAATATTTGTTGATATTTAAGATGCATAATTCATTTGTTTCCCCCAAAAAGCTGTGTAGCCTTTTTTGAAATACTGTTCAAATAATGCTATTTTATTGAAAACTATGCTGCTTAGCCAGTTAGGGTTCTTGCAAGAGATAAAGAGTTATGAATTTGGGTAGATGAAGGTAGGTGAATAGGGTAGAAAAATAGGATAGATGATGAATTGTGAATTTGGAGATAGCTCTGATAATCCTTTTTTAAATTATTCTTGGGTATTCATTTAAGCATTGTGACTTTATATTTTTAACCCAATCTGTTGAAAAGACAAGACACAGGATTTGTGATTGATTAAACAAGATAAAAGTATCAGTCGCAATGATTGTTCATCCAGAGCTTTTTCCTCATAAGACACAGTAGAAGTCCATATATTTTCTCCTTTTCCTATGAAGGTGCTATAGGAATTCAGTGAGCTATTTTTGGTCAGGATTAGATCAGTAACAAACAAATAATCCAAATTTCCATCTAATTGACAAGGCAGGCACTCTCTTTGGCTTGTGTAGATCAACACATTTCACAGAAAAAATATGGCCATTAGCTACAGTTGCCTTATAAATAATATTTCAATTAAAAGTCATAAACAAATTAACATAACTGCAAATCACCCTTAGTATCTCTTTTATCTAATGCTTGGAGAGTTTTCCTTTTTATTTCAGCCTGGATTTATAATTCTGTACTCAGTTTATAAATATTAATTCAAAATACCGCAAATATGTTGATTTAAATTTTATTCAAGCCCTATAACCACTTTGACAAGTGCTACTACCTTACTCTCTCAATCATTACTTTTGTTGCTGAGTTGCAATTTTCACTTAGATCAGATCACTGTGCCCATGCCAGTATCAGCTGTTTTTCTCACGGGGCTCTCTGTGGGTTAGCTTTCTCTCTTGTAGCTGGAAATGTGTAAGACAAAGCCTGTGGAGAGAAGAAAATAACTCCCCCCCAAAGCCCCTCAAAGCTCCCCAGGATTTGTTCATGTACAGCAGCCTGTATTGTATTTCAGTATATTCTTTTGATATAAATGGTGCCTGCCAGAAATCTGAGTCTTTAATATAGAAATAATAGTCTAGCTCTGACTTCTTTTCTTATTTGGTATATTATCACATGTTCACTCTCTGATCACTGACCTCAGTGGCTCTTTCCAGCTCAAAAATTACATTTTCATGTCTTTTCAATTTTGTCCAGAAAAATATCAAATCATGACCTTTAAAAAAAAATATTTTAGCATATGTGTTCTCTGCAAACAGAAACCTTGCAAAATAACCCAAACCAAAATAGAACAACATTTTCTCAAACTGAGTAGAATTATTGCTCTTGGAGATTACTGGGCTTTCTTCTCTTTTGACTGAAGTTTCATTACCACTTTTGTGCTCCATATTAGTAAAATATGGACCTGATGACTTGTTCTTTTTATGATAAATTGGAAAACTCACCAAAGACAGAAATGGAATGTGACATAAGTAGGGATGAATTACCAAAGGGAGTGAGAGAAGAAAAAATATCACCAAATATTCCTCTAATGAAACTTGTCACTTCCTAATGAAAGGAATTGAAGGAATTTCTCATTAAAAACTGTTTCCTCCATGAATGCACATGTGAACTATTATTCAGGGGCAAAAGCTTCTCCTCTGAAACCCACTTTTTATACTCAATGTTTAATTGCAGTGTGTTCAGACTCCTTACTGTGATTCACCATCACTTAGTTGTTAGTTCTCTTCATCATGCTGTTCAGTTTAATCCCCCCGTCACTGAAATACTCATTCACTTGACCAATTGTTAGCTAATATTTTTGTCACATTGCTCTGCCTTTTTCCATCTTTTGTCCTTCTTTTCTTGTTTGTTTTTTGTTTTCCTTCTAGTCAACTGCAAAGTTCAGTTTTTTCTCTACTTGGTAATTTAATGCACCAGGATATTCACAGTAGACATACAAAATTCATAAAGACACTGGTCTGGAGTAGCTCACCACATTTTGATCCAAATGATAAAATAATATTACAAAAAAGGAGAGGTAGAAGCAAGAACTATTTTTTCTAGCTTTGAATATCTTCAATTTATGTGAGTTTCAATAAAACAAAGGAATATGTTCTTCCCTAAATAATTTCAGGTGCATTTTTAGTGAAATACTGTGTGCTGGTTTATTACTATGTGGACATGATCACCTAATTACAAAGGCAAATGGAAGTTTACAACTTGGGAATCAAGTCTTCCTTAGTTCTCAATGGATAGAAATTCCGCATACATATTTATGGTAAAATTTTTCATTGAGTCCTTAATTCCCTTTTGCTCTATGAGAACTTGGATATAAAATCAACAGAGATGTTACGTTACACTTTCTTGTCTCTTGGAATTTTCCAGGAAAAGCAATGTAAAATTTAAGTTGACCTTGCTTTAATACAGTACAAAAGTATGTGCTTGTCAAAGAAAGATGACATCATACTGATAGTATCTTTCTTTTAAATTGTAGCCTATGTAGTATTTTGCCCTCATGCAGAAGAACTATGTACTGTTTTGTGTAACATATAGAAAAACGAGAATTTAAGAAATGTAAATATTTTCCATATGTTCATATACATATAAAAATGCATAAAATTCTCAGTAAGAGCCTCTGATCTGCCTTCAAAAAGGGTCAGCTGAACAATTTTAGCTTTATTTTTCTAACACACAAGCAATTTCAAAGCGCAGCAATATAACAGGGCTTCATGCATTCTGTTCTCAATTGATTGTTTTCCCCAACATAGCAGTGGGCTGAGTATGGTAATGCCACTTCCAAAACTCAGGCTAAACCCTATTCACATTACATCATGTCACATGGGCACAGCCTCTCAGGTGGCTCTCATTCCTGGGTATTTGCATTGCATTCCTCAGTTGGGTGAGCCTCACACACTGTAAAGATCCCAGAGGTAGTCCAACAGGAATACAGGGCTTCTGGGTATCAACACAGCAATGGTAGCTGTGGTTACCAAGCCCACAGTCAAGTAAATGTGATCATTTCATTTGACAGTCTCACAAAAACTCTTTCATGCATGTCTGTGAACTGCAGAGCTCAAACCATTAGGATAAATGTAATTAGAGACAATTGATGGAGTTGTTGTGCTGTCAATATCAGCCCATAACGACCTTGCTCTAGGTGGAGGTGTGACCAGCCCCAAGAAGTTCATAAAAAGAAATGTATTTCAGTAGTTGATCAGAACTCAAAGTCTCTTGAAAACCCATATTAGTGCCTAAGTTATTAAGACTTATACCTTGTCCTTTCTTCATAACATGGATTCCTTATAGGATTAATAGAAATATAGGAATTGGCGTTGAGGAGAAATTAAAATGCTGGAGAGGAGAATAATGCTTCCCATCCCACCAGGAAACAAGAACACAAGTAAAGCCCCCGCAGTCAAGGAGATGCATACTTTTACATCTTCATACCAGTGCAGAATGAATCCGCAGCTAGCAGAGACTGTGATGTGGTTTTGCACACTGTTCCTCAGCCAGGAATTCTTTCTACAGAATAGTGCTTTTTCCTGTAGGTAGCAGATGGACCTTGCAATTGAGATCTGTTTCCTGCTCCTCCACCATCCCTTTTATTGCCTGTTAATCCTAATGAAATTTTCTACTCTTAGAAATCCAGCCTTAATATATTTTATTTGTGTATGGCATGTTTACATATAGCACCTTTTTCTTAAAGTGCGGCTGTTGTTAGAAAGCAAAATATTTTTTAATAAACAAGAAAAGGAAAGAACAACAGCATGGATTATGCCATCCCACATATCAGTGATGTCCCTGCTTAAGTGTTGAGTAGACCACTAATCTCACGCTGAATATTGCATAAACTGAGATTTAGAAAAGATAAGCAGCATGGAAAAACGCAACAAAGGAGTAGAATTTCCACTGTAGAAAAAATACCACTGAGCAGTATAATCAAACAAAACTAATAGCCATTTGAAAGTTTAATGGGAGACCAGATCAATCAGATTGGACATCCAAGTGAAAACTTGTTCATGAGATAAGCAGAATTCTGTTATCAAGAGATTAGAGACAAAAATTGAGCTGCATTTATTTTCTACAAGAATATCCAGAAATAACAGCTAGAGCAGAAGAAGATTTTCTGAGAAAACAAAATTACAGCATTTTTTTTAGGCTTTAAACACTAAAATATGATTTTGTAGAGTAGTTTAAACTGGAAGAGATCTCTGGAGCCAATTTTGTCCAATCTGCTGCTCAAAGCAGGGCCAACCTAAACCAGATTTCTTGGAATCTTTTCCAGCTGGATTTTTAATTAAGAGATAGAGGTTTCACAATATCTTTGTGCCACCTTATCCAATGTTTTATTGCCTTTCTAATGAACATTTTATGTAACATCTAATCAGAATTTCCCATCAGTCATCTCGGCCTTTGCCATTTTTTGTTCTGATCTGTATTTCTGTGTCTGTTTTCATCCACATTATATAACTCTCTGATTAGACAGTTATAAACAGCAATAGGGTCTCCCTTCACCTTTCTGCTCTCCAGATCGAGCAAAACCCATTTCTTACAGTCTCTCACAACCAGATCCCAGCCTGTGTGATTGCATGGGATTATTCCATCTCAGTTCCAGGACTGTGCATTTTCTTTGTGGTGAAGTTCCTTTGAATCCATATCTCCAGCCTTTTGGGTATCCTCTTAATGGCAGACCCTATCCTGAGCTTACTGAGTGCTCCCCACACCAATTTGGCTTCACCCAAAATCTTGCTGAGGTGCACTCTGTCACACTGCCTGGACCATAAGCACTGGCTTTAAGCAGGATTATCTTTAGGAGTGATTCCTGAGAAACACCACTAGCAATCGGCAGTCTTTTGGACTTCGTTCTGTTGACCACAACTCCTTGACCCAAAAATACCCATTAGTGTCAGCTTTACGTATCCTTCTGTTCCATCGGGTGCTGGCCAGTTCTACAGATGTCTCTGAACATGAGCGCATTAACCAGTGACCCAACATGACCTTCTAAGAAATACTTCTCTGTGGGTCTTTTGTTTTAGTGAACTATTCAAATGACTTTGATCTTCGGAAATAAATGTTTCCCAATCATGGAATGTGCAGAACTATTAAAATTAGTTGAATAAAATGCTGGAGTTAGAAACATTCTGGTCTCCTTTGTTTATTTCAAGCTACAGTTGGTGTTTAGACTTGGTTTCTTCTTGCAGATTTCTGTGAAACCTATTTTCACCAGGAAGATTCAATTTCTGAGAGTCTTTTTTCTTTTGTTTTTATTCAAAATACTGCAACCAGTCCCTGTCATAATTAAGTTAGTGTGATTTGCTGTTCTGTCCCTGCTTGCTGTTGTACTACTGTGCAGTTAGCTCCTGACAAATCAAAGACCAGGGTATGAGTATCGCAAATCAGATTTGGAAAGTGTTTACTTCGGGGAAATTTGTGCAGTTAGTATTGTATATTACATTCTAAGCAATGATTCACTCACTGTTCTCAATGTGACAAAAAAATGA
Source organism: Melanocharis versteri (assembly GCA_013397845.1). Classification (NCBI taxonomy): domain Eukaryota; kingdom Metazoa; phylum Chordata; class Aves; order Passeriformes; family Melanocharitidae; genus Melanocharis; species Melanocharis versteri. The sequence continues at coordinate 79,755 of VZTG01003994.1, forward strand.
AACTAAGTGTGATATTTTGATAGGCTACCATAAAAATACAAACCTTCTAAAGAAAAATTAATGGACTTTATTGTCCTATGTAAGAAATAAAAAGACTGGTTAGCCATTTCATGAATCTGTCTAGTAGTACAACAGCAGAAAGTGGCACATCAGCTCAAGTACTCTAGTGTCATGGTGGAGTGGATATTTCTTCCCATAGCATCTGCTGCACCATCATTTCAGGTGGGATTTTTGGTATTTGGGGGCTGGTTGTGGGGTTTTTTTTGCATTCCCCCCCCCCAAGTAAGCAGATTGCTAGTATTGAAGTGAATTCAAATTTGCTCAGTATCATTGGCATGAATTATCTTCCTGCCATGAAAGTTTTGCTTCAGTTTCTTTTAGTAATATTTGTTGTTGTTTTTTATTAGCATGCCTAGGATAGTGGGAGTAGAGATTATAAAAAGTCTTAGCTGGAGTGTCAAATAAGGAAGATTCTACATTGAGAACAGCTTTTCCAAGCTGCAGGCCAGATGGTAGCTTTGGGACTCAGAAGCTGAGAGAAGTAGCTGGAGTTGTGTCAAGAGAAATAGTTAAAAAAATAGGAGGAAAAGGAAGCAAGAGAGATTGTCAAGTCAAATCAGCACGAGAAACTATTTGTGCCACCCTTTTCATGTCTGAATGAATACATGTATTACTCCCGTAATAACCTAGCAAACAAATCTAAAGAAAGGATGAGGAACAAGGTGAAAATACAGAATATTTGTGTAATTTGTATATTTGTATAACAGATATAATTCATTCTATTCAGCTGTGGGATATTGTCAACCTGTGATGTCATAATACAACTTTTGAGTTAGAGATTGAAACTGCTGCCTGCCCAAACCTATGGATTAGGAACTACATGGATACCAGAATGCCAAGACAGCACGATGCATTGAAAAGCCGGGGTCTTCTACCTGTGGACCTGGAAACCTCATATCCTGATGTGACTGCACCAGTCTGTAACCTGCACTGTACGCCCCCACTCTGGAACCAAGGCAAGGGCTGGTGCAGTTCTAGCTTCATATTTCAGAGCCATCTTAAAACACACTGAAAGACGTGTGCTAAAATGAAAATACCTTCCAGATTATGGAAGTTTTCTCTTTTTTTCAGACCTGAAATTTTCAATCCCACCCATAAAAGTTAACCACAACTGCTCAGAATAAAGTTTCTTGCCCAGATGTGCAACTGTAAGAGAAGAGTGATAGGTTTCCTATCTCCAGCAGCAGCTAACAGGAGTCCAACCTTGACTGCTGTTATTGTGCTATGCTATCACAAAGGAAAAAGACATATTGATCCCCTCATTTTTTACAGAAAGTGGCACAAATTATTGAAATATAGAGAGAGAGAGAGAGAGACACACACACACACTCAAAATATTACAGTCCAAGTCAGATTGATCCAAATCGGGTGTATAGCAAACACTTTTAGCAGCAGGCATTGAAAGCAAGGGGTAGCTGAATACCATCCAAAGAGGAATATGTTGTTGCTGCCATGAATTGATCTCAAAACTAGTGACAACCATTTTTCATTCTTATAACATGTTCTTGCTGGAGGAAACATTCCAGAATAACAAGTTCTACAACAATTTATGGATTGAGAGAGAAGTGGAGTCTATAAGGCTTATTGAAGTTAACTGTAGCTCTTAGCTAATTGTTTAACCCTGAGCTTCTGCCTAAGTTTGTGAGATAAAACAGGTTTACATAGCTAAGTTTCATATATATGACTCGCTTTGGGTAACAAGAGAGGCTAATTTACAGATTAAAGGAGATGGATTCTTTTCATGTATAGATGTGTCAAACCTTTTGTATTTAGACAATATGTTTCCTATATATAAAACTAGAAGGGGAAATTCCCTTATTAACAGAAGATTGATCATGACTAGCTGGAAGGAAGCCACAGAATGGATTTTATGAGCAGGATTCTTAAAATTTTTTGAGAGAGCCTAGCTGCTTCCATTCTCAAAAGAAAAGAACTGGTGCATTCTGGAACATTTGGAAAACAAACTGTTAGGCTTGGAAGGCAGAAAGAGAGGAAGAATTTCACAGCTGAAGAGTGTAAAACCATGCCTCTCTTTTCTGAAACGTACTGCAGACTGAGAAATTCCCTGGATACACTGACAATGTGTGTTTAAAGAAAGAACTACCATTCTTGAATACTGGCTTTATGATGCGCTGGAGAGGTTGTGAAAGTCTTTAGAGAACATACTGGTATATTTGCTACCTAATAACTCCAACAAGCAGTTAATGTCCTTTGAGGAGATACAGTAAAAATTCTCAATCAATTTATTTTATAATGGAGTTTAAGAGGTGGTTTCATCATGGTCTACAAGCACTTAAGTGAGGAAAGCCATCTTATGGCAAAGACTTTTTAAATTACTGGAAATTGATAATGAGTTTCAGTGAGTAGAAGCTGATGCTAGATAAACCCAGGCTAGAACCAAGGTACATATACTAAATAAAGCCAATCATGCATTGGCAAAGCCTTCTTGGAGGCATGATGGATTCCTCACCACCTGAAGTCTAAAAGTTGAGGCTGGATATCCTTTACTGAAGTTTGTGATAATTCAAGCAGAAACCATAATCTTGATACAGGAATTAGGGTGTGAAATTCTTTGTTACGCGCTTGTCCAGAAATCAGACAGGTATTTTACTGGTCTGTTCTGACCTTAAAACAAAGATTAGGCAAATATTGAATATTTTTTTTTTATGTTATTCAGAAATTCCACAGATGTTTGCACATAATGGGATAGAAACAACAGCTTCGTGTAAGTATGCCAGTGCAAGACAAAGTATACCAGACAAAAGAGGGGACACATTTCTACCCTCCTGAGCTTGCTTTCCAAAACAGGTTTCATAATAGTTACCTGCAACACTAGAATGAAGTCTGTTCTTGCAATGATTCTCCAGACTATAACAGAGATAGAGGAATCTTCACAATACAGAGATGAATGGTGGCAATAATCAATATTTATTTTCCACTCTCAATTCTTTTATTGCTGAGTTTAGTCCTGGACACTGGTGCAATGTCTTAGATAGCCACGTTTCCTTTTTCCAACTGAAGCAAAAAATCTTGTGATTGAAAACTCTTGATTTGACACAGAAAGTAGTGATTGAGGTTCTTGTTATAAAGCCAGGATCAGTAACCAGGTTTTTTTCTTTTTTTTTTCTAATCTAGCCAAACGTAAAAAAATAAGAATTAAAATACTTGTGAGGGTAATGTTGGAAATGCTGGAGGAATATACAGTCTCAAACTAAAGACTGAATCAACGGCATTAGAAATCAGAAGATTTCCTGGCTTTTTATTTGCAGTGTTTGAGTGAAAGGGTAAAAGAGATGTTAGGTCTTTTCTTCCTATGGGAATATTCATCAGAATCCCGTCTAACCTTTCTGTTTAAGGATACAGTATAACTCTTTTTTTTTTAGCTCAATTGATACAATAAAATTCTGCCCATTTAATTTGCTCACTCCTGATTTCTCTCGGAAAGTAGAGAGAGTTTAGATACTTGTCAGCACATAATAAAAAGCCAATCTTTAGGCTCATTCTGTTGATAAAGGAACTGATACATCTAACTCAGCTTTTTCACATGCTATATAAAATTTTAAAGGACTTAGCCTTTCTTAACAATTGAATGCTAATTAAAGGTATCGATTCCACTTAATGAGTTGCAAACACTTTTAAAAAGGTCAGACCTGAAGTGGCTTATGTGGAAATGTTTAGAACTTTCAATATTTTTATTTCATTGCTATTTAAGTATGCACCTGAAGAACATCTGATGAAATGTTAGAAAGCAATGAATAACACTAACGTTTTCCCGCTACGTAAATGAGTTGGACTAGAGCCGATAAGTGTTCTCTGTTATTTGGCCACCATTTCACGTTGTACACCCTCAGCTTTTCAATTTATGTTAGAAGAGGTTGAGATGGAGAACCTGGGCACACTTAGCAGTTCCCCTTTTCCAGCAGTGTCTGCAAGCAGACTGCAGGAGAAGAGGACGAATTGAACATGCAAATTTGATGCTTACACCGAATACTTTCCCATCCTCTAACCATCTTCATGTGAGGGGATTTCCTGAATCTCGGTAGTTTAGTTGCTATCTAGTAAATCACAAAAGATGTTTATCCAAACACTTCTTCAAGGACCATTTTTCTTATTTCTTGAAGGTATGTACAGAAGACACAATCTTTTTTTATCTTATGTAGGTTTGGATGTAAAACAGCATTTCTTGAAAATAAATATAATTGTGAACAATCTAAATGCAAAACAAACGTATGCATAAGGAGTAAAAAGAACTCACATGTGTTTAAAAGGGTTGAATCACCATGGTTAGGAAAAACACGGTGAGGAAAATCTCCTCTATGGGAGTTAAAAAGATGCGAAAGTTCTTACTGAAAATATTTATTAGGAACCTTGACATACATCTCCTACTTAAAAGTATATATTTTTCTGGCCTATTATGAGACCTCTTAAAAAACCTGTCAAAGATCAAGTCCCCTAAGTGTCTATTCATCAGAATCATTACTAAATATGACAAGAAAAATGCATTTCATTTATTTAGCTATATATTTTTATCAAGCACTCAGTTGTAGGAGCCGACAACTGGTCTGAAGGCTTCACAGAGTCAAATATAGATTCGATTAGTGTCTATTCGTGAGAATGTGGTGTCAACAGAAGTAAGGAATTCAAACAATTGAAAGAAAAATACAGCAACATTGTGCACCTGGTGTTTTACAAGAATTCTTGAATGCTTGTGTTATAGGTAACCAATGATATTATATTGTAGTTAAATAATAGTCAATTAATATATTGTAGTAGTTTAGTAGCCAATGAACATGCGACATGAATGATAATGTTAAAAAGTGTATAAAAGAAGCTGTGTTGTTGAATAAAGAGGCTTTTTCCCTCATCGAAGACCCTATCTGTGTATGTCATGTCCACCTCAATAGCGACACTCAGTTGCAGTGAACTCTAGCTCCTTGCTTTTCTTCAATATTGTGAGAAAGTTCAAATTCAGTGACACGTTTCTGTATGTTCAGCATGGCAGCTGATACTGGGAAATGCCCCATGCTCATTCTGGAAGAGTTTGGACACAGCAGAGGTAGGATTTTCATGTCTGATTTTAAACCTCTACTATCTGAGCTAGTTAACCAGACTCCAGTTATAATCAAAGACGAGAAACAATGGGTTTTAGGGTGGAAAACATGTCATCTTAAAGAAGAGGTCTGAAAGAGACGGATGTCTCGTACTGTAGCAGTGCTGTTCACTCTTCCTGACTGGAAAGGGAGCCTAGGGTGACTGACTCAGAAACAGATGTCTAACCTAGGTGTGATGAATCTCTCTCTAGGGTTTCTCCTGTCCCTTCTTGTTAACTGTAGAAAGAATCCTTCTTCAGATTGAAAACTTTGGAAATAAGTCTTGTAGGAAGCCAAAAATCTTTATGACTTTAAAGCATTATAAAACTTTTTTTCATTTCAAGCATTTGTGAGCAGTGATTAAAGAATGTTTGAGCTGGAAGCCACACTGCTATATACTTTTGCACTGTTGCCCTACTCAGGTATCCTGAGCTTTTTCTCATGCCTTGAATATAATCTCATTTTGTAGTAACGCTCTTTTTTTTTTCTCTCATTTTCAATTCTTGGGTTGTTAAAAAACAAAAATATGCCCAGAGACAGATGTAAAATTGCTGAGCTTTTCTCAGATCAGTTCAGTTTCCACTGTGTTCATAAGCATCCTTTTCCTTCTACTGATATTTTCAAATACTCAAAATTAAATCTGCATGTTTCCATTTCTTCCAAGTTAAAACTTGGCCTCTTGGACTAATTTTGATAAAATATAAACCACAGATCTATCTACAAAAATATAATACAGAAAGTAACAACAAAAATATTATTATGAACTGTAGGACTTTGGATTTAATTTTGTAAATATGTAGCACATAAGAAGCTTGCTTTCATTCTTTTTGCAGCATGACTGACAGATTTCTAACTACTGTAAACCAGAAACTAGCGGCCACTAAATACATTTTATGAATGAATTGATGTTAACTGACACTAACAGTGACAGCTAGCAATACATAAACGAATCATTACAGTGACCAGATACATCACCACATCCAGTTTGTCAGTCTCTCTTTCCATAAACTCTATACAGCATTCACAAGAATATCTGAGCTGCTGACAAGGAGCTCAAGACTTTCTGTTTAAAGCACAGATGAAACCTGGAAAGGAATACATGATTCTTCCCATTACTAGATAACAGCATTTGAACTGTCTTAACAGAGCTGGCTTCGTGAGCATTTATCATGATCTATGAAACTCCGAGGAGAAAATCTGTTTTCACATAAAAAAACAACAACACAGTGAAGGGGTTTCAGAGGGTGCAAGTGTGTTCCTCTTCACCCTTGCAAAGATCATATTTCTTTGGATATCCATGTGGATGTGCGAGTGCAAGTAAGTGCTTGTTGTGTAGTCTTCTCCAGTCCTCTTTTTTTTCTATAGCTTTCATCAGAAGTTATCTTCCATGTAGTGTTAACTCAAGGAGCATCATCCTTAACCTGGTCTTTGATCAGACATAGAGGTCTCTAAATGTGGACTACCTAGACAAGTAGGTGGAGCATGGTTTGACATTTCAGTGTAGGGGTGCTGAAAAAGGTGATGCAGTGATGGTTCAAGTACTGAGTGCTGCTTTACACAGCTACCCTGCTGCTAAAGTGGTATTTTGCAAAATAATTGTAAGAACTTGATAGGAATGGATGCTACTCTGAAAAATCAGTGAAAATGCCAGTGAGAGACCAATTTTATGCTGCCTGTATGTTTGAAGTAGGTGTTTATTTGCAAGAGAATTGACTGACAATTAGTCATAAAAAGATCCTCTTTGGGGGACGGTCAGGAAAGCTAGCAAAAGTTAGTCTTCTAATCTGGATCACTCTCTGGAGGATGCCTTCCCTGAACTGACTATAATAGAAGCCTGGGGAAATTAGTTTTAAGTTGTCCATGGCTTAAGTTAGCCTTTGTGAATATCCCTCTGTGAGATATATCAAAGTAATATGTGTAAATGCCCACTATAGTCGTTAAACAGACTGCTCTTTCACATCACACTTGAAGTAATACATAGGCAAAATAGATGTAAATATAAATTAGTTTTGAAGTACGTAGAGTTCTAACATTCCCTTTGTCAGCCACAAAATCTGAGGAGGAATCAAAGTGTGGGTGACCTGCATCCCCGAGGTAACTTGAATGACAATACGAAGTTGTGCGGAAGAAGAGAATTCAAGGCCAGATTTTCATTTCATCTCATAACATCTTTCATGCTGTGCTGCTAGTCTTCTTTCCTTTTATCCATCTCCTGTGTGTGTGATTTAATAGCAAAATGGGTTGGACAAATTAGGAGCCTGAGAAGGTGCAGTAGAATCCTATGTGTGTATATATACACAAACATTCATTTTTGAGCAAGGGAGTGCTCTGCCATTCCAGAGGTATTGCAGGGCACATCCAGGCCATTTACATGATGCTTTGTGATATAATGCAACACCTCTGAGATGTGCCCTTTAGGAACTGACATGCTCTTTGGGCTCTGGAGCTGAGATGCATTACCCTATTGTAAGTGGAAGAGGCCACTTGTTATGTATCTGGCAGAGGCCAATATTCTGTGGCAACTAGGCTGAGTCAACTGAACTGCCTTTTAGGCTCTCTGAGGTCATATGTTGTTGACTTTCTAATTTAAGAAGAATCTCCAGAGAATTTACATTGCCTGACTCTAAATTGACTTCCGGTCAAAATCATGTTTCCAAGGAGCCACTGCTTATCATAGCAAACCACAGAACCATATAGAATCATAGAATGCTTTGGGCTGAAAGGGACCTTGAAGGTCATCTAGTTCCAGCCTCCCCACAGCGTTTCTTTTAGCAACGATATCACAATGCAGATGTGTCCTTCTTCCCAGTCCTGCTCTACCTTCTCTTCTAGTCCACGTGTCAAAACAAGACATCTTCAGTACTGCACTGTAAATCCTGAGAATTCAGTGCAAAATAATCAATAAACATGCTCCATAAAACAAATCTTTAGGTTTCTTATAGCTATATTGCTGCAACTATTGAAATTCATGGTAAATCAGGATTTTGCTGCGTAGTTATGACTCAGAAATCACTCTTGCCCCATCAGATTCCAGTTGGCTACGTTAGTTTTCACTTTGGGCTCTTGGTATAAATCTCCACTTTCTCTGAAGGTCAGAGGTACTATTTTAGGAGGGTGGAATTTTATTCATTTGTGAGTGATTGTAATAGATAATGGAAAATGGCAACTGGTTTTGTTCTCAGTGGGATGTGTCTGTAAGTAATTATTAAGAAAGACTAGAACTTTGTATGGCTGATTGTCTCTTCTTTTAAAACTATAAATAAAAACTGAGAGCAATTAGGACTAAAGGACAATCTGGATGTAATTTGTGTTCAATGCCTAACACAGCAGGACTCTAATTCAAATGGTGTTATAAGCCATGATATGATATTTCCACAGTTCCGTGATTCCCAGATTTGAGCCTGAAAAAGCTCAAATGCTATAAAAAGTTATTTCTAACAAAGTGGATTTCTGGAAATGTTGAATAGCATGAATCTGTTCTTTCCTATCTACAATAAGACTGGCCCAGCCACAAAATATATCATAAATACAGGGTCTAAGGGACAAAAGAAATGTATTCAGAAGTTAATTCTTTTGAAAAAAAAAGCTTTTAGAATGGCAAGAAAAGTAAAATATAAAGAGGTAGAACAACCTCCAGCAACAGTGGAAACACTAACAAGGATTATTTATCATAAATAAAAGACATTCAAAATGACGTGTCAAAGCACAATAGCCCCTAGTTGTGCAGGGACTGAGTTACCCAATTATGCAATTCATATTGCAAACAAATGGTATCTTATAATGCTCATGACATGTTAAATACTCACTTCTGAACTGCAAAATGCCTAAAGTTTTTTAATTAGAAATGCAGCTGTGTCAATCAGATGCAGCATATAGTACTTACACTTTCTCATAGTACAACCGGGTAAAAAAAAACGGCAAAAAATAAGATTGTCTGTGTGAAAATTAAACCAGCGGATAACTTGTATACATGTGTGGCCTGCAATTTATCTTCAATTTAAAGGATAGACTAAAAACAAAACCAGAGCAACCCAAAACCTTTTAGACATTCTCGCACATTTAACTGCTCTGTAATCACTTTCTTTATTCATTCAACATTCAGATTACTTAATACTCTTCATAGCTTGCTTTGGTAATTTTTATATAAACATATAGAGGAAACAATAACATTTCAAGGTTGGTTGATCAGTTATTTTGGTCCAGTAGAGAAACTGTACATTTAGGTCTTTTTTCAAACTCTCGGTTTCTCACCAGAGAGGGAAAACTCTTTCAACAAGTCATTTGGGATTGCTGAAACTTGTGTTTGTTGTGATTAATTTCTGCAAACAGAAGCAGGTCGATTAGCTCAGAAAGCTTCAGGTGTTCTAACATGCAGGATGAGGTATATCCTTAATGCCCCATTTCTTCCCATCAGGCCTGTCTCTGGTTATTGCCCTGACTCCTGTGCCTCAGGGCCGCCATGTGTGTACTCCATGATGCTGTGTTACAGTCCAGAATAACTGTCCATTAATGACAACACCATGGAGCAGCTGCAGCCATCATCATAAAATAAACCAGAAAACAAGCAAACCAAATAATCTAAAAATTACTGTACCTAGGACTTATCTCAATGAGCAGCACAGATGTCATGTTAGACATGTCATTCTCCTTATCCAGAGAAGGGCAAGAGAGCTGCTGAAGGGTCTGGAGCACAAGTCTTAGGAAAAGTGGCTGAGGGAGCTGGGGGTGTTTAGTCTGGAGAAAAGGAGGCTCAGAGGCCTTCTCACTCTCTACAAGAAATTGAAAGTAGATAGGGGTTGATCATCCAAGTAACAAGCAATAAGACAGGAGGAAGTGGCCCCAGGTTGTGCCAGGGGAAGTTTAGACTGGATATTAAGAATATTTCTTCCTCAGAAGGGTTTATATATCCTTGGCCAGATTTCTGCTTTCTTCAGATCTGCCAACCAAGTACTCCGACAGCTGTAGTGCCTCTCCAATTTTATTCCAGAAAGGGATAGAGTGAAAAACACACATACTTCTCTTCCTAGCTACTGACTGGCTGATGATGCTGCTCAGATCTGCCAATGGTGATGATCTGAGGCAGGGCGGGTGTGCTGTCTCTAATTTATTTTGGCCATCTGCTTTTCCTCCTTCTAATTGGTGCATGTTAAGAGAGAAAATATTCTTAAAGAGCATTTAAGACGAGGATGCTCCTGGACTCACTAAAAGCAGATTGAAATGTAATATTTGTTTCTCATTGGGCAGATTGGTCTGTATCTCAGCAACCATTTCATACTTGGCAAGACTATTCCTTTTACATAAAGTGGTTACATGTGCTAAGGTTGTTATTGGTATGAAGGATGCATTAGTAAAAGTGAGAAAAGATCTTCTTTAGCAGGCTCTGCACGCTTGTGAAATATTTATGTTGTAGCCTGCATATACTGCAGTTTCTTTGTAAACATTGAGCTTTATGTGTCTTACTAATGCTCAGGAGATGAAAAGTGTATTCGAACAGGGGCCCTGAACAGGGATTTGTGTGCTTTAATCCTTCACTCTGAAACAGCAGCCTTAAGGTTTGTCCATTGGCTTCTCTCATCATCTCAGGGGACACCTTGGGAAAGGTGTCTGAAGTCTAATCTGCAGTACTTTTCTGACCCTAAATCCATGGGTTTGTTCAGGGGGAGCTAATTTTATTAAAGCCTGAACACTCATCTGAGAAAATTTCACAAGCATAAGGAAGTCTGCGTTTTGAGCCACAGCCACTTTGCAGATTGCAGGAGTGGGAGACAGCTAAACATTGTCAAAATACAAATAGATGACGTAATTTGTTTCGCCTGCACTTTCTGGGTGGGATTCGTGTTTACTAAGTTAACCAGCTGGCAGTGCAGGCTGAACTGACCATCTAAACAACCTGTGTGAAGAAAGAAACATCCACACAGGTGACTTGATCTGTTCTCAGAGGCGCTTCTCTTTCTCTACCAGCTTCAAACAAGAGTCTAATAACTACCTTAGACTAAGCTTTAAGGAGGTAAAGCAAAGCAACACAAATTATACTTTCAAACAATTTTTTTTCTAGTGAGATTGACATTGGATTTTCAAGCAGCACCAGGAAAATCTCTTCATTTAAGTAGATAAACACAAATAAGTTTTTATTCATTTTGTATCATGAATAAGCTTTTTTTTTATAATATAGATTAATCAGCCTTTTTTGATGAAGTAAAACCTACCCACTTGTAAGTATTTTGCTGTATTGTTTTCAAATGTCATTTTCCCCAACAGTAATCTTAGTTAAAATGCCTTGTAATAGCAACTACACTCTCCTAGTAGATATGATATGAAATTTCAGTAGCACGCAGTATTTCTCACTGACACTGTACTTGTATTTCTTATTTACAATAATCCTCAAAGAATTATGTTTTGTTTTTTCTTTATCATTTTACAGGACACTGGTAATAATATATGGATCCTGTTGGAGATAGAGTATCATACAAGTATTGGATGAAATATTTTCCTAGCAAACAGCCTTGCTGGTAAGTTGTTTTTCTCTTTTGCCACATTTCAGGTCCAGCAATGTGAAGGAAGCTTTATATCCTGTTCAATTAGATGTTTACTAAAAAAAAGAACAAGCAGAAAAAAACAAATTAAATAATATGTCTTAAATATTTGCAGTTCCCTTTCCCAAATAGCTTCAGTACTACTATATCCTATTTCCTCTCTCCCTTAGAGAAACATTTTCAGTTTCCACTTAGTGTCATTGTGTATCATGAGGCTTTGTAGGTTGTTTTAGCTACAGATACTCCCTCATCAGAAACGTCCGAAGTTCAGTTTCACAGGCTAATGCAAGAGTCATAAAACTTGTTACTATTTTTATTTTTTTTTTAAATTTTTGGATTGGTCTTGTTTTGTTCACTGTAGATATTGTGCTTTTGGTTTGTTTTTGATGCTAAAGAGTGTTTGTGGGGCTATAAACATCGGTGCAGTTTTTATTCTTAGCTGATTAATATATGTCAGATACCAAAGGTGTTTGAATAGAGAGTATCTAGACAATTACACATTTAAAAGATTAGTTATAAGGCCACTAGCCAAAACCACCCAAGATACAGTCCTATTGGTACCTCTGGTTTATTGTATGATGTTGAATGAGTAATTTCTGAAGAGCAAGAACTGTGTTTCTGTGAGGCGATGCAGTAATGCATGTACAGTAGGGTATGAACTGAATTACTCCTCTTTACATAATTGAAGAGCTCACTAGGTAGCTGTTAAGAATGGCTAAACTCCATTAGGCCTGATAAAACCTAATTTTTTTTTAAATATTGCCAAAAATTAATAATATAAAATATAACTTTTTGTTCCAAATCGATTTGCTTTAACTCTTGTATTCAATACGGTCTGCAATGCTGATTGCTACTTCCATCCATTGGGTATAAAATCTGCATTTGAAATGCTGTTAGTGCTGGAATTTTGTAGCAAAAATGTGGAAACGAGTACAAAGGTGAAATCGCCAGGTTTGAGTTGCTGAGTTGCTAAGTTGCTCCAGAGAGATACGTGTTCTAGAGACTGACAGAACACAAAGGACATTTTATTTGTGGTTAGCCACAGTGACTGAAATACTTGACACTTTGAAATGTCTCGAGTTGAAAACAAATAGGTCTCCTCTGTTAAGTCTTTATCAAGAAGAAAGAAAATATCTGGGAAAAGTACTATTGTTGCATTTTCACACGTTACCTGGATATGTACCAGGAGGAAGGGATCAAAATCTGTCCTTGGCAGAAGGGGGATTAATTCTACAGATAGTGTTCAAAACTCAACTGGACAAGTTCCAAAGCAACCTCATCCAGTTAGACTTGCTTACTTGAAATAAGGGTGGACTAGACACCCAGAGATCCCTTCCAACCTAACTCCTTCTGAGGGTCTGGGGCTGTGTGTAGTTAGGTGAGATGTATGATGGTCAGAAAACCCTTCTGTAATATACACACACCAAGGTACTTTACTTAATCTTCAAGAGAAATTACATGATTTAATATTCAACAGATGAGAGCAACTGAGCTCTAAAGAAGCTGGGTGAAGTTGGGGAGCCAGAAAAGAGGAAGTGGGATTTCTTTAGTAAGGTTAGGATCCAACTGCGGGAGATAATTAGGTACCTAATACCATAGATGTGCACATAATTTGTCCTGTGGTTTTAAGATTTTCTTTTAAATGCTTTTGTTTTAGAGTACGACTTGCTCTCAGAACTCTGTATGATCACTGACTGCTTTGATCACTGGAGGGCACAGATTTTTACATGCTGAGCAAAACTTAAGCTCACTTGGGGAATCATGACTGATTTTACAGAGGGAACTCTGTCCAGTCTCCCTAGCAGGGGGCCATAAAACACCACAGGGGAATATGAGTGAAGAATACTATGTTTCTGTAAATGGAAAAATGTCATTTTGCAGTGTGGATAAAAGTACAGCCCGCAAAATGCAAAATAAATCTCCTGCTATGCTCTGTTTGGTATTGGTACAACCTCAGGAATATCCATGATGGGACACTCAAAAAAAAGCTGTGGACCAGCTGGACATAGACCTTTGAGGAGAAACAAGGATGAGTATGGGAGTTTCATGAGCAAGAATGAAAAGGCAGAATTGCTTGAGCTAGTTTACAGTGATAAGCTTAAAATAAATGACAGGTTTTTTTAAAAAACAAGAAATAAATGCTTTATTCTCTCCATTAAATTTATGCTGAAGAGAGAAAAATGTTGGGAAATTAAACTGAAGCCAATTCAGGGCAGGTAGCAGCAGAGAGCTTGGACAGATTGGGAAAATATAGTGCTGGAATACACTGCTTGGATATATTGTGGAGGGCTTTCAGAATAGGTTGAAGAATCTTCAGTCAGATATAACCGATCCTCGTTGGGATACAGGATTAAGCCCATTTCCTGTAGTCTTTCCCAGCCCTACTTGTCTCTAATACACTTCCCCTGAATCCAGAGCAAAAATGACCAGATGCTCTAACTCAAGGAAACAGTTGTGTAGAAAGGGTGGTGGGGGGAAGTGAGGCTGTGGATAACCTCACCTCTCTGCTGTACGTTACAGTGGCCAACCAATGCAACCTTTACTTGGTGAAATCTGTATTGTCTGTCTCAGGAGTAAACAGCATCAACTTGGGCTTGGTGGAAGCTGAATCTCTGATAGAAGACTATTCATTTACAATCATCTCAAACTGCACTCTCAGTGTGTTGAAAAACGTAAAGAAATTATCTGGTTGCCCTGTTTGCTTTAAAATGGTGAGGCTTAGATACCCTATCTGAAACCAACAGCCCTTATATTCCATACATCATATCACATTGACATATCTACTGATTTAGGTTATAGATTGATGCTTTTAGCAGCAACCATTTCCATATTGGGGATCTGAAGGCTTCTAAACACACCATAAAATAGCTGTGATGGACATACGCAGCAACTGTACCATGTGCACAGGCAGAATGTCCTTTGGGATGCACAAGAAATTAGCACCATGGCTGGAAATGATGATGAACTCAATAGATAACTACAAGAAGAAACAGCTCTGTTTCCAAACACTAGGAATCATAATCCTTTTAGCAAATAATCATGCTGTTTATATGCCTTACAATTAGGTGTACGAATTGGCAGATGAGACACTTCTCTGTATATCTCAAGTGTAGAGAGATATAAGTATTTATAACAGTTCTTTTCTGTGCAACTAGTAGAATCTGAACTCTTTTGGAAAGGGCTCTTTAGAATCGAGCTCCAGCTTTTCATATTTTGTGCTCTTTATCTGCACTTCACCAGCTTGAATAATACCAATTAGAGCTGCTGCTATACAGTCACCTTTTAATTTTCTGCTTCTCATTCCTTAACATACTCATAAATTTGGGTGTTGACTGTTCTGCTGGATTGTTTGAATAAGAAAAAATCAATTTAAGATAAAAACAAGTGTTCTTTTTGTCTGCAAAAATTTCTGGCCTTAATACCCTTGATACTCATCCAGCACAGGTGCTCTACTATGTAATTATTGGAAACAGCTTGAAATAAAACAGAAATAGGACTGGCAACCTTGAAAATATTGCCATTGCATTAGGTAAAGGCAGTTGCAAGATTGCACATGTATCATGTTCCAGTCTTTCACTCTCTGATGTCCAAAACTGTAGCAGTAGTACAGCAAAATACGAAAAAATTGTTAATATCCACTAAAAAAACCTTTTCTTGAGTTGCAAATTATTGTAGAGTCAAGTTAGAAGTAGAGATTCACTCTGTAGAAATCATAGTCAGCCACACCTAAAAAAATTCCAGGACTGAATCCATTGATCAAAAATGTTTTCATCATTTCCGTTTCCTTATGGGCTTAAATAATAATAAATATTGAACAGAAAGACTCCAGCTGCAGCTGGAGCATTTTCAGTAAATAGTTAAATACAACCCACAGCAGGGTCTGGGAGCTCTCTCCAATACTTGAATACTGCAAGCTGGTTCCTATTTTATGGGAGACCCCAGGTCAAGGAGAAGTAATTAATCCTGGTTTTGATGGAGAAATACTTGTAGTTTATCCCTGGAAGTGTTTAAAAATGCAGTGTTACTTTAGAAAAGTTACATTCGTCATCATTGCTGGTTTTCTGACATACATGGACATTTTCTGTCTGGTGATGAACAGACTGTTTCTCCAGTTCCGAATCACCTATAGAAGTCAATTTTTATGTGAAAATTTGTTTGGAATTTGACTCTGCAGCTCTCTCAGCACCACTGCATTTGTTTAGATCTTGTGAGACCCCAGTGCAAGTACTGCATCCAGTTCTGGTCTTCCCAGCACAGGAAGGATGTTGACCTGTTGGAGCAAGTCCAGAGGAGGGCCACCGAGATGGTTAGATGAAAGGCTAAGAGAATCGGGATTGTTCAGCCTGGAAAAGAAAAGGCTCGGGAGTGACCTAATTCTGGCCTTTCAGTACCCAAAGGGAGCCCACAAGATAGATGGAGACGGACTTTTTGCAGGAGCATGTAGTGACAGGACAGGGGGAATGGATTCAAACTGAAAGAGGGTAGGCTTAGATCACATATTGGGAAGAAATTCTTTCCTGTGAGAGTGGTGAGGCACTGGCACAGGTTGCCATGGGGAGCTGTGGATGCCCCACCCCTGGAAGTGTTCAAGGCCAGGCTGGATGGATCTCTGAGCCACTTGGTCTAGCGGAAGGTGTCCCTGTCCATGGCAGGGGAGCTGGAACAAGATGATTTTTAAAGGTCCCTTCCAACACAGGCCGTTTTATGTTTCTGAGATTCTAAATTGTGTTCAGGTAGGTAAAGTATGCTGACAATATCGATGCTGGTGTTCAAAACTGAGCAGTAAGATGGTTCAGTAATAGAGTTTCATCTTTTTTTCCAAAGAAATGTTTCTTGCACCTTCTGCCTTTTACCAGTTTCATGGTTTATTGCAAAAATCTAGATCATGAAAGAGTTTTCATGCAACTTGGAGAAAATTGGGCTTTTGTATATTTTGATGGAATATTTTTTGCCAAGTCATCGTGAAGCTAACTCTTCTTGGATATGTGATATTTATTTCAAAAGTCTGAATTTTTTTGGTCTGAACTTTTTAACGGTCTTGTTAGTCATATTAGTCTTGTTAATGTAAGATGATAGGTGCATGGTACAATTCCAGAATGCTTGCTTTTTTTAAAGATGTGTTTTAATTTGTATTTGTGTCTTCTTGAAAAGAAATAGTTCATTCTGCTGAAAGCAATACAGCCATTAACCAAATACCTTCCAAGGGAGTCTGGAAAGTTATTTGTAAGGTGATAGTCTGTAAATTTCTTGGCTCTCTTAAAAAAAATGGTCAGTTTTTGCCAGAGTTGCTAGAAATTGGAGCATTCCTTAAAGAAGAAGTGAAATAACAAAGGTTTTGGGTGTCTGCTAAGTGTTTTGCCTGTTTCAACCCTGTAGGCAGTAAAGGTAACCAAAGGAAAAGTGATTGTATTACACAGTTGTTCACATCCATGCAAATGTCCAGAAGAAACACTGACTCCTCAGACTTCATGCAAGACCGTGTTGGTTTAAATACTACCATTTCGTGGAGCATAGTCTACAGCTTGGTAATCAGAGAAAGAGAAGACTTCAGCCAACTAACACACATTCTCCATCTCCTCCCGGAGGTGCTCTGTCCAGAATGAGGGTGAGGAAACAAAACATAACAGAAACCTACTTTAGATTTGACTTGATCCTCCTGGGAAAAGACATATATTCTAAAGTGGTGGACTTAATATAGAAAGTCAGAAGAATGTGCAGAAACTTACAAAAGAGAGTAAAGTGGGTTAGTGATGTGTTGTTTTCATGTGTCAGTCCAGAACTCTGTAGGTATTAGCTGAGATTTTAGGTTAGTTCATAAGTAAGGATGGCTCAATCTCACAAGACATCTGCTTTTGAAATTAAAAAGCCAACAACTGCATGATTGCACAGATAGCAGTCTTCATTTAATAGAGATCCATGATTCAAAGAGATATGTGACTTAAAATCTTCTAGGGAGCATGAAGCAATTAATAGTTGGAACTTTTTATAGCACCTCTTATCCAAGGATCTCAAAACACTTTACTGGCTTTAATTAGGCCTCACACTATGCAATATCTGCCTGAAATAGAGAAACTTTTTTTAAATTCTGCATATAGAGGAACATGAGACACAGAGGTTAAATGACTTGACAGTGATCATGTAGAAACAAATAGTAATGATAGGAATAAATCCCAAATCTCCCGCCTTTCAGTCCCATGTTCTATCCGTTAGCCGTTTCTTTCTTCTGCATTAAACACAAGGCTTTTTCTTATCTATTCTGTAACATGTGTGATTTTGACTACAGGATCAAAGCCCAGGTAATTAGAAAGACTTTCACCGTTTCCAGAATGAAAAGAAAAAATAAAGTGGAAAAATCAGTAAAAGACCACTTTCTGCTCTCAGGTAGAGGGGAAACACTTACTATTTACTGCACTGGGAGCTGTGAAAGATATGGAAGAGCAGACTCCAGAGGTAAACACGTTGTGTTTGGAGATAATGAATAAGGGTTTGTGTTTCTGCCTAAGAGGAAGAATAGGTTGGGTTGGGCTTTTTTTGCAGATAATATACAATGTGAAGAATGCTGCCTGCGGTACACTCAGGAATTCAGTGTCAGAAAAAAAAAATCAATCTTAATGCTGTGAAGGAGATAATCTCCTGGGGAAAGATAATAAGGAATCATCTCACCCAGGTATAGCCCCTGTAGCTGGGAAGTGTTGCATAAGAGACACAGGCATCTATACTCATGCAAACTCTTAAATGCTAGAGTTCTTGGCAGGAAGCAGGGGCAAAGAAGGTCAATATGCTTAAATTAGCAGATAATGGAGATAGTTCTGTTGTTGTGTTTCTAATAGCAACTTGAATGAGGATATTGGATAAATCAAATATGATTTGTTTCTCGTAGTATAAGGTATATTTTGAAAATGGTAGGAAAAGGGAAATAAGCAAAATATCTAGGCAAATACTAGGAGCCTGAATAAAATCTGTGTTGCTTTCACAGCAACCTAATTTAAAGAGCCTGAATTTTTTATTTCTGGAATTGGTTACTTGCTAGATGCTGATAACTATTAGTGGTAAGACAGAAAGAACTCAGTTCAGCCCTTACATAGAGAAAATCAGGTTCATGGAAACTTGATTCATTTGCCTTACTAGAGATGTCTCTAGGCTTATCTTTACATCAAAGCTTGGAAGTGTGAATCCATTGGTTCTTTCCCTGTAACTGACTCTCACTAATTTCACCATCATAAGCCGCACTAAACACTAGAGCTGGCCAACCAATGCAAGTATTCTTTTACCATTTTTCAGCACCAGGAGATCCTAAGAAGTTGATGTATCATGGGGAAAAATGTTCAATCAAGTAATGAGTTCATAATAAATAATGAAACACTTCCATTGATTGAAGTGTCCACGAATTGTCCGAGAACAATTACACAGCCAGGTTATAACAATGTTTCCCAGGCAAAACGAGCCAGCACATCCTCATTTCAGAGGTGATGCTGTGAATTAATCCACAAGGGTTTGTTTCCACAGGTTATTTGCCAAATGTTCCTCAGTAATAAGCTAAAATACCAAAGGTATAGGTTAGGAAATTAGAAACTGCTTGCATTGCACTTAGACACAGGAAAAGATGGCACTGAAATGCTTTCACTGTTCACACTTCACAAAATCTGCCGCACATAGACTTGACTTTTAAACAAATACCCAGTCTTTGCAGTTCTCATCATGGATTCTAAAGAGGCAGATGCAGCCATTGCAAATGATTTTGCTCTGTGTTACATTTGTCAAAAGCTGTCAGAATGTAGTAAAAAGGTGTTTATACAGAGTAATATGCTGCTTGAACTCCTGTATGTCTCCTAGGCTGGAGATTTTAGTTTGCTGATTTGTAGGAAAGAAAGAGTTCCAAACGGGCCTGTTATTTTCTGGCTTTACTAATTTATATATGGTTCGCTTCTACACATTTATGCGTCTGCAAATTACAGTCAACACTCAAGCCTGAAAGAGGAATTGAATCAGATAGAAAAAGACCAGTCTGCTCCGCACTGAGCTACAGTTATGTAGCTAGATAGTAGGAATTGTGTACAAAATAATCAATATTTTACCCATAATTTTGCATGCCTTTAATCATGTCTAAAATAGCTTTGTTTAAAAATGAAATTTGTGTTAAGGTTGGAGAAAAAGTGGAGGAGTTGGGCATATGCTAAACCAACAAAGTTAAAAAAAATTTTCATACACACATACAAATGTGTGATTCTACTATCTTTTACATTGTGTTTCTGTTCCATTCATAAAACTTACCTGACAATAAGAAAAGAAAATCAAAACCAAATCAAGGTTGTTGAGTTCTATATAATGCACCAATTTAAGGTGAACATTTAAAAAACCTGTATATTTCAGTAATATTCATGTGTATCAGGAAATACTATATTTATCTGGAAAACAGATAAGAAAGTTATGTCCTACTTGGGAACAGGTACATGTTGGTCCTATTGCTGACTAAATGAATGTTATAGGCAACACAATATTGTAAGTTTAATAAACTCTAGTTTTGTGTGAATATTATTAGCTAAAAATTATTTAAGAGTACCATAAGGTAGTGGCAGGCAAACATGGAAAGAAGAAAGCAATTGTCAGGAAGAGAGTTCTTACTATTTTTTTGGCAAGCTGGTTTAGTTACATTCATAAACATGCTAAATAAGGAATGAACTGGTGACAGAAAATGATACCTTCAAGACCATATATGAACCAGTCTTCATTAGTGTGAAAAATATTAAATATGTACCAATGTTTGAAACTAGTCTTTCTCATGTTTTATGGGATGAAGTATAAAAAATGAAGATTCAAAAAAAAATTATTAGGAGGTGAACCTGCAAATTTTTCTCTTTTAAAATTTGGAGCACAGGGAGAAAATTGCATTTGTCTTTTGATAACCTCCAAAGACTCTACTCAATTGTCCTAATTTTTCTGAGAAAACCTTGACCATGTTGCAGGAGCAGAAAGGTCTCAGGAGTCCCTGAACTACAAATTACTAGAGATGAGCAGTTAACTGGGGGATGAGTTCAAAATATTGGATGGATCTGCTCTATACCTCTGCTCTAACTATGGTGTGATAAACACTAATTCTCCACTGGAGGAATTAAGACTGCCTTCCATTTGAAACACTCACCACTCTCCTCATTTCCTTTGCCATTAGAAGAAATTGGCAAAGATCACATTCTCCAAAACATTCATTTTACAAATACATTTCAGAGAGAGGATTATTTTATGCCATAAGTATAGGTCAGAATTCTACAACTAGATTTGTTTTGAATTTTAAGCTTTGCCATGCAAACCGTACGCTAGACTTGAAAAATATAGTGTATCTTCCTAAAATGATAAACGTTATTTTATTCTGCTGGTTTTTACTGGAGTAGAGTTAATTTTCTTCAGAGTAGCTGGTATGGGGCTAAGTTCTGAATTTGTGCAGAAACTGTTTTGATAACACAAGGATGATTTTCTTATTTCTGAGCAGAGCTCACGCAGAGCCAAGGCCTTTTCTGCTCCTAATCCCATCCCACCAGTGAGGGGGCTGGAGGTGCACAAGGAGTTGGGAGGTGACACAGGTAGGACAGCTGACCCTGACTGACCAAAGGGATATCCCAGACCACATGGAGTCATGATCAGCAATAAATTAGGGGGAGACTGGCCAAGGGGCTGCTGCTTGGGGACTGCTTGGAAATTGGTCAGCTGGTGGTGGGGAATGGTTTTCATTTGCATCACTTGTCTTTCTCTGTTGTTTTCATTTTCATTAGAACACTGGTAGTGGTAGTAGCAATAGTACTAATAAAAGCAGTACTTGTAGCGGCAGCAGTAGTAGTAATAGAAGTAATATTTTATTTTAATTCAATTATTAATCTGTTCTTATCTCAATGTGTGAGTTTTCTTATGTTTGCCATTTCAATTCTCTTTCCCCCATTCTGCTGGGGTGGAGAGTGAGCGAGTGGCTGTGTGGGGCTTAGGTGCTGGCTGGGCTTAAGCTGTGACAGTTGTTTTTGACACCCAATGTGAGTCTCAAAGGGTTCGATTTAATAACAGATTGACCAGAGTGTATTAGAAGGGATTTATACCTGTTAACAGTTTTGGGTCATGATATTGATTCTTCTGTTCTTGATATTGTTTTATCTGATCTGTGCCCTGCCCTTTTTCTTGCTGTACATATTAAAAGTTGGGGTTGGCTTTAGCAGTTTGCTGTGCTCTGTAGTGATTAGCAATGTTTTGCTGGGGAAATTTGTTATTAAAACACTGACCTTGAGCTTAATCTGGTATTTGGGCTCTGTACTGTAGGTACCATTTCATGGAGACAATTAAAACTTATGCCTTTTCCTCATCTGTTGGGTTTTTGGGTTTTTTGGGTTGGTTTTTGGTGGGGTTTTTTNTGGGTTTTTTTGGTTTGTTTGTTTGGTTGGTTGGTTGGTTGGTTGGTTGGTTTTTGTTTTTTTGGGGTTTTTTTTGGTTGGTTTTTTGTGGAGGCAAGACAGAATGACACCTTTGCTACCTTCTATGAATTCCACAATAACTTCTCAGTATCTTGAACAACTGAGAATAGTTAGAATACTTCTATTGGTATTTCTTAGGAATATTGCTCTGGTTTTGCCTAAGGTTAACAAGCAATTAAGGAGTATCACCCAGTCCTTATAAGAGTATGGTCATGGGTGGCGCAGCATGTGGGACAACATGGGCAGGTGTCTCAAAGGTGACCTCAAAAGTTCTGAAACTTCACTCCAAAAAGCTACAGGATCCTGACAAAGTGATAGAATGTTTGCAAAAAAACTGCCACGGTTATTCCAAAGAGTCCCAATGCTGCTCAATATTATGCATCACCCCCAGCGAGAAAAGAGGGAAAAACAAACCAGCAAACAGTAGGGCTAAACCAGAACCCTGGATTAGCCACCTTTATAACTAAAAGGAAGAAATGGAATCACAGAATGGGTCAAGTTAGAAAGGATCACAGTGGGGTGATCTGGTCCAACCTCCCAGCTCAAGCAAAACCCCTAGAGCACATTACGCAATATTGCTTCTGGATGGTTCTGGAAGATCTCTTGAGAGGGAGAGGAGGAAGTCAAATCACTCAATAAGGTATGAAGAAGGTTTTCTTAAGAGGGAGAAGGAGAAAGAGCCAAAAGAGACAGTCAGTTCTGCAGAAAAGCAGTGACAAGAAGAGGAGGAAATAACAGAAATCATAAATGTAACAGAAACCTCCTCATCCCTTTCTCCAAGTGAGCCTTGAGATACGTGAAATGTTAGTTACTGATGCTGAAATATTGGGCCACTAGTCAGGAATTAGAGCATAAGGAAGTCTGGCAGCTGGGATCATTTGATAAGGATAAAGCCGTTGACAAAGGCAGAATAACAGCTCTGTCTTCACCAATTGACAGAAGATAAACACAGGGTTTCTTAAGAGTTGTTGGTTTTTGGAGAATGCGCATTCCAAATTACAGTCTGATCATAAGCCCGCTCTACGGAGTGACCCAGAAGAAGTAGAACTTTGAATGGGCTCCTGAGCAGCAGCAAGCCTTTAAAGAAATCTAATGAGAGAGAGTGTGCAATCGTACTTGGGATAGTCCAGACAAGAAAAAGTGTGAAAAATGTGCTTTGCGCCTCAGCCAAGGGTAACAGACCCGCTTGGAGCCTCTGGCAGAAGATGCCTGGCAAGACTGAAGGTCAGCTGGTAGGGTTTTGGTCCAGAGATGTAAAGGACCTGAAGGCTGTTTGCTATTTTTCTTTCCATCACTATTATTATTATTATTATTATTATTATTACTACTACTACTACTACTACTACCACTACTACTACTACTACCACTATTCAATTATTAAACTGTTCTTATATCAACCCATGAATTTTCTCACTTTTGCCTTTTGAATCCTCTTTCCCCTGTCCTGCTGCAGTGAGGAGTGAGCAAACAGCTGTGTGGTGCTTAGTTGCAGACTGGAGCTATACCACAAAATTCATACATAAAATAAACCTCCAGAAAGTCTGCAAATTAATCTTTACAAAACACATCCATGTTTTATATTTTGTCTTCTATCATTGTAATAATGTGGGCCTTTTCAATTTCCCGTGTAGCTAAAATACACTACTTTGTGCAGTGATTGCATTTGAATAAATTGTTTTAAGGCTGATAGTATTTTTTTGCCATTACTCTAGGTCCTCTGACAGAGGATGATGAATAACATTGTTAAAGAGAATTTCATGATGAACAACCTCTTCAGAGTTTCTGTTATTTTTTCTTATCTTTAATGGGTGTGTTGCTGTTCATAATTTAACTCCCTATAGGGATGGGACCTGGATACATAAACCTCGTTCCACATTCCTACCTTCTTTCAAGAAAGAAGCGAGTGTACATCTAGGGAATAAATTAAAGTGTGGTCTACAGGCTGGAGGGCACAGGCACCAGGACCAGGAATGGTAGTGCAGATGAAGCCAACGTAACCGAACACAAGGGCCCACTTTTGAGATGGCCACCACTCAGTGAAAATTATTTTTCTAAAAATGTGAAACTCATAAAATTCAATGCAATCTTCCAGCTTGGACTGTTCTAATTTCACTGGGATCATCGAAGCAAATTTTGGCAAGTTCCAATCTCTTGCAAACTCTTGCTGAATGTTCAGTTAAGTCTGTCGTTAGGGAATCATTAACACATAATGATTATTGTATTGTTGTGAAAAGACATCACTTCTAGAATCAATTTAAGATTTCACACACTCACACTCTAAAGCAGGAGCAAGCACTTATTCAGAGGATTTATATGTACTTTTCTATGCCTCTAAAATAATGGGATTTAGTTTCACTTTATTTTTTGATGTCAAAATCCAGAACTTTTATTAAGCCAAACCCTCAAATATAATTAAGCTCCCAGTTGCAGCCGAAGGGCTTGAAATCTTAGCTCCAGAGAGGGCTCTGTAGTCTCTTCAATGCAAGAAAAAAAATCTTGGGTAGTAGATCACGTACAAGTGACAGAACTGGTGGGCTGAAAGCAATTCCATTGTAGGAAATTAAAGCTAATAAAGCTTAAATCTCCTCTATCCTTTGTAGAAGTTGGACAGGACAGTTAAGGAGCTACTAATGTACATCTGCCTGATGTACCTCTGCTTCATATTTCTCCAATGAATATCAATGAAATAAAAACATAAAGAGATGATAATTTCCTGAGGACTGGAACTGGATGACCCCAAAGCCTGAAGAACTTGAGTTTGCTACCAAACCTATGACATCCACATACTGTAACAGTCTCAGGTTTCCATCAGTCTTAGCCATAATTTATTCATTTGTTATTTTCTTGAGCATGATAGAAAGATGTCCTGGTGTCTGAAACTGCTATTCCTCAAAGGCAAACACAACACAAGCTGAGAAAAGAACAGATATGGCAAGAACAGCCTTCCAGTACCCAAAAGGGGCAGATAAGGAAGGCTGGAGAGGGACTTTTGGGAATGGCGAGCAGTGATAGGAAAACAGAGAACGGCTTTACGCTGAAAGAGGGTAGATTTAAATGACATATCATGAACAAATTCTTCACTGTAGTGGTTCTGAAGCACTGGCACAGGCTGCCCAGAGAAGTTGTGGGTGCCCCCTTCCTGGAGATGTTCAAGGCCAAGCTGGATAGGGCTCTGAGCATCCTGGTCTAGTGGAAGAAATCCCTGCCCATGGCAGCGGGGTTGGAACTGGATGATCTATAAGTTCCCTTCCAAGCAAAACCATCCCGTGATTCTATGATTCTATAAAAATTGTCAAATACAGTTGGGTATATAATTACAACAGATATTCAGTGCAGACACCCACTAGCAATAAATTCAACCTAAAATGTCACTTATAATGCAGTCTGTTTGTGTGAACACTTTATCCAGAAGCTAAAGCTGTCCTTTCTAGTGGTGTGATTGTGTGATACAGCATTGTCCTCTTTGTCATGTGTTCACTGAACATATCAGCTCATTTAGCTCATACAAACTCTCTGTTTATTCATTCCTTTGAAGCTTGAGCAGCACATTCATCTGTAACGTGTGTTTGAAACATGATGAAAGTATAAGGCATTCTTGATAGAAGTAAAAGCATGATTAAAGAGGTTGTGCAGTAACTGCCAGTCACATTCTGTAAAGTCATTATCCTGTTGCAGACCTCTGTTTAAGAGGTCTATCTCGTTACCAAAATATACATAGCAATAATTA
Organism: Melanocharis versteri; assembly: GCA_013397845.1. Classification (NCBI taxonomy): domain Eukaryota; kingdom Metazoa; phylum Chordata; class Aves; order Passeriformes; family Melanocharitidae; genus Melanocharis; species Melanocharis versteri. The sequence goes on from VZTG01003994.1 coordinate 105,613, forward strand.
TCTGAGAAAACACAAAAGGGGTTGTTTTGTCTTTAGAATAATTTGTGTGTGTGTGTGTGTACGCACATGCTTGAACATCTGTTTGTCCTTCTCTGTGTCCACTTTTCCTCCTCAAAATGTAGCTGGAAATGCAGGTTTCTAAACCGACTGAACCAGTCCTGACATGAAACAAATTCTACCGAAAACTTGTGATTAAAACAGAATTATGTGACCATTTGTTGTATATTTCGGTTATTCGAGATCATGGATGCAATAACGAAAAAAATTTAAAAATCTCAACAACTCAAGAAAATATTTCTTAAATAGTAGTAACAATGAAAAAAAAATGTGGAAAGGCTATTCAGCGGGGTTATTTCCTTGAACAGCCACCCTTTGATATGCAGCTATACATCTTTGGATGTTGCCTTAGGAAGGGATGAGGGTCAAACCTTAGCTACAGTGTCTGCAAAAGCTGCACACAAAATCATATTTATTTAAACAAAGGCTGTTAACAAGAAATCCCTATTTTACTACCTTTTGTTGTTGTTCAAACTAACTTAGATTCTACTGAAAGTAGGGCAGAAAGGCTGCTTTGCTCTTTCTGTAGAAGAAAACATGTCTAGCATACTGAATTTACCTATCTACATTTCTCTGAGAGGACTGCAGAGGGAAAATAAGTCATATTTTACATACAAATCTCATATAAATTTCAGACCTCCACAAAGAGTAGCTCAAAATGACAACACTCTGTAAAAGTCTTATAGCTAAGAAGTCAGAGCCACTTGCAGGGCAAAGTGAAAGGGAGAACTTCTCAGTTACCCTGGTGAATAACATTTTGATAGGAAACTTCCTTTCTCAAGAACTCAAATGTGAATTATTCAAACCACAAAATAATGAATCAAAGAAGTGATGTTGTTTTTGATGTTAGTGTGAGGAATCTCTGGAGAGAGCATAATACAACCCCTCTGCTTATAGCAGGTTGTTCAGGGGCTGTCCAGTCCAGGTTGGCATATACCCAAGTCTGGACATCCCACAACTTCTCTATGCAACTTGTGTTCTATCATTGTCACAATAAAAATACCATTTTCTAGCTTTTAAATGGAATTGTGTGTGTGCGGAATTGTGTGGAGAACACACCAACCAGTGCTCTCATCCACTGAGCCAGTCATCATGTTATGAAAAAATATCGATCTGGTTAAGTAGGATTTCACTTTCATAAACTGGTGTAGACAGCCCCATCCCCTTATCCTGGAAATCAAAGCCAATTAACTCAAGTATTCCTCCCTACCATCTACAGATTACCCATGTAATAGCAGTTCCTCAACACTGGAAGCTAAGAGCATGAATTTTATGAACTAGGATATGAATATGTGATTTGGTGTGGAAAATCCTGAAAGCCGATAGATATGTTTAACTGCTAGGGTCTTGCTTTGGAGGCAATGTATTCAACATCCCAGAGAATGCAGGATCTATAAAAAGAATTCAAAAACTGGCAATTACCATGACCAAGTGGAGATAATGAAACAAGTTGTGTTTCAGTCTGGATCTGAGATTACTTTGGTTGTGGTACATCAGATAAACTATTCAGAACATAAATCATAAGACTTTTCCTTGTTAAATAATAAGTGTACTACTATTTAATCAATTTGGACTGAATTTAAAAGCCTTTGTGATTCATGGGAGGATTTAATTTATCAAGGTTTTTGTGAAGGACTGGATGGAAACCATTACTTAAAGCAGTGAAGATGAGTTTAGTGTAAATACTAAGGTGGGTAAGGAACAGGTTGATGGGAGAGTTACAAAAGGTGTGTTAGAAAAGGAGCTATAACTGAGAGGAAAGATATTCATAGAGTAGGTAGTTAGGGGTGTGTTTTCATTTCATGAATAAATTGATTGCAAGACAAGTCAACAGGCAGAATATTGTACAGGGTAAAAGGGATCATTCTGAGGATGGTGAAAAAAAGAAGGGAGGACATTTGATAGTGAAAATTGAGATTCAGGCCTCTAGGAACTTGGAACATAAAGTCCACTTTAAACTGGATGCTTTTATCTGGAAGTGATAAGGAGACTTCTGTTTTTCCCAGTCAGTCACAGGACATCCTTCAGTACAATGTGTAACATGACCATGAAAAATACCAAATATGACTCTATAGCCACATGAAAGAAGGTACTAACATCACCATCATTTGAAAATATTAGCACATTTGCAACAGGTAATCCTCTGCTAGAATACTGTGCACAGTTCCCAGTTAGGACATTCATATTTAATAATTTTCAATGCAATTGGAACTGAAGAAGAAATGGCTAGGCAAACAATATATGGAACTGAGAAAACATTAGTTACATTCATTGGAACAGATCTTCCTGAAAGTTTTGCTAAGGCAGGTGAAGAAAAGGAGGGTGATTTGAGACAGCCAAAGTAACTTCACCAAGGACAAGTCTAGCCTGACTAGCCAAGTGATATTCTACAGTGGAGCAACTACATCAGTGGATAAGGGAAGACCTGTGGCTATCATCTACCTGGATATCTGTAAGGTCTTTGACAAGATCCCCACAACATCCTTCTCTCTAAATTGGAGAGAGAGAGAGATTTGATGGGTGGACTGTTTAGTGGAGATTAATTAGTTGGATGGTCGTATCCAGAGGGTTGTGGTAAATGGTTCAATGGCATTTCAGTATTTAAAGAGTGTTTATTAGAAAACTGGGGACGGGCTTTTTAGCAAGGCCTGGTGTGATGGTACAAGGGGTAATGGTTAAACTACAAAAGGGTTGGTTTACCCTAAATACAAGCAAGAAGTTTCTACAATGAAGGTGATGAGGCACTGAAACAGGTTGCCCCAAGAGGTAGCAGATGCCCCGGTCTTGGAAATATTCCAGGTCAGCATGGACTGGGCTCTGAGCAATCTCAGAAGGTGGAAGGTGTCCGACCTTCTTGCAAGAGGGGTTTGATGAGATGACCTTTAAACGTCCCTTCCAACAATACCATTCTATGATTCTATGATATCATGAACTGTTTTATCTGAAAAGTTTGAGCAATTTACAAAAGGAATTATAGTAGCCTGATAGACCAGAAATAAAAGACAATCCAGTCCCATTTCTTATGCTTTTGAGAACTGATCAAATACTTCACTGAAGATGATGTTACTTTCAGCAGTTCCGTGAAGATTTTGGTATCCTTCTTGTAAGATGTCCTGTCAGTTGATCTAAGGAATATAGCATGAATGGACCATTCACTAACTCATGCAATAATTCTTGCAAGATAAATATATTTACAAAAATTTTAGTAGTACGGCTACTTACCAATGTTGCTTTACTGTCTCCACCGTTTTGAGCTCTGGCTGTGATTTTGGGATTCACCAGAAGGATGGTTGACTCCCTGGGGTTGTGGGCTCCTTTTTCTACGCCTGATACATTGCGATAAGAGCTCGTGACACAGCAGATACAGGAAAGAAAGGAGTTGGAGAAAAGGACTGGGGGAAGGTTATAATATTTTTTCATTAAAAAGATGGGTCTATACCTCGGATCAAAGTTAAGAAAAGTCCTAACTGTCATGTTTGCAGTGAACAAGATCTTTCCATAATGGTTTATTAGTTTGTATCAGTGGACAGTCACCCAGGCAGCAAAGCTGTTAGATCACTCATTAATCTCTTTGATAATGTGGTATTGTTCCCTAATGTACAGTTATTCACCTTTTGTTCAATCTACTTTTAAATGTCAAGAAATGGGGTTTGTGTTATTCCCCTTTGGAGATTACTCTACAGATTAATAGGTCTCAGTCTCTTTCTTCATCTTCTTTTCCCACTTCTCTCAATAATCAGCCATTATTTTCCGTTTCTCAGTTTTATCCAATAACTCATAGCCATATCCAGTATTACACTATATTAATTCTTACCTTTTTTTTTTAACTAAAACCTTTCAAATAGCTTCAGGCAGCTATCATTTTCCTCTCCATGTCTCTAGGCATGTTGCTATTCTTAAAAACCAATGAATAGAACACGAATGGAAGAGACATTTAGTGATTATAGATCTCTCACACTTGATTATTTTTTTAGGTTATTATATGTAAACTAGTGTTGCAAATAAGATATGGCTTATGCAAAAAGTGAAAATAGAGATAATGAATTGCTTACAAAGGTGATTTTTACAGTAACAATATGAAAAATTGCATTTTGCAGATCTTCTGCATAAAATTTGAGTGCATCCCATAGAAACCAGCTAATGCTTCTCAGCAATTCCATCCTGACTTAATCAGCACACACGGCCTCAAATGAAGACTTCCTGAACTTTTACCCCTTCTCTTACTACCTAGTAATTATAAGATTTAAATTGCTTTGCTTCAAAATCTACTGTTGTCACAAATTTCTTATTCCCCTGGAAAGAAATTAAAATCATTCAGTCTTAGTAAATAAAATTCAAAACTAAGTAAGTATAAAAAAAAAAAAATACTACAATTTTCCCTAAAATGCAAACAGTGTTTAAATACTCTGCACACACATATCGCAGTAAATCCTAACCTGCTTTTCTTTCAAATACAGAATGGGATGTATCATTGTAATCAGTGGGAGGGTATTCATTTTGCTTGTTTGGTGAGGGTGAATATATCATATCACATCATATCATATCATATCATATCATATCATATCATATCATATCATAATACAATACCCGCCACTGCCTTTTGCAACTACCCTCTTCTTTATTTCTACAGAAATCCCTGCTAACACTCAGGGCCTCAGGTGTTATGACCCTTTAAGAGGAAGGCTGTATCATAGTCTTTTTTTAAGGAAGTGTAGGATTCCTGAATTGTTTTTCTTGAGTGTCTTCTGTAGAAAGATGACCAGAGGTGACAAAAGGGCAGAACCAGTGTCTATCTATATATATGTTTATACACAAATATAGATGTGCATGTGTTTGTGCGTGCATATATATACATATATATAATGAAATACAGTATGCAATTTTAAAGTCTGATTCTGTTGATTGTATAGGCTAAATCAGCCTCCTCATTAAATCAATTTCAAAGGGAAATGAATATATTTAAAGAGTGAGACATGTCTAGCATTTCTCTTGATGAGCTAAATCCATTTTAAGTATACTAAAGTCATCAGAGTTACTGTGAGGATGCAGTCATCTCAATGTTTGCATAGGATTATGAATGTACCAGGGCATTTGTTAAGTATTGTTCCAACTAATTGCACTCACTACTTTTCACTTGCAAATGCTGGAATACCAAGCTGTGATCCAGCTCTCAGAGATAATGCTGCCGTTGGCTTGGACCCTGTTTCTGTGGATATATGTGCAGTAAAAGTGTAGGAAGCAAGCAAAATATATTTTTAGGAATTGAAACAGGCTTTGAACAGTATGTTTTGAGGAATGTCTATACCAGGAGCAAGATTATCTTACTCTACCAAATTCTTATTCAAGTTCGTAGGGAGGCAAGAGCCTTTTTGATCTTTACATGCCTGCCTTTTCTACTGCTTTATAGAATCATAGAAGGTTTTGTGTTGGAAGGGACCTTAAAGATTATCTAGTTCCACCGCCCCCTGCCATGGGTAGGGACACCTTCTGCTAGACCAGGTTTCTCTAAGCCCCATCCAACCTGGCCTCAAACACTGCCAGGGATGGTGCATCCACAACTTGTCTGGGCAACCTGTGCCACTGTCTCACCATCATCATAGTGAAGAATTTCTTCCTAATATGCAACCTAAACACAACCTTTTTTTGTTTTAACTCATTACCCCTTTTCCTTTTACTACATCCTACTCAAAAGTCCCTCTCTAGCACTCTTGTAGACTATTTAGGTACTGGAAAGTCCTATATGATGTTCCCAGAGCCTTCTCTTCTCAGGCTGAGCAACTCCGACTTAGCCTTTCCTCACAGGAGAGGTATTTAATCCCTATAATAATCTCCTTACTCCTCTTTACTTCATATTATCATGCTTGTATTTTGGTGGGGGATGAGTGATGGTCGTAGTTTCTCAGCTGTTACATGCTAGGCAGCTTATTAAAATGGGTATGAGATCTACCAATATTTGCACACAGATCAAAGTTCCTGGAAAAATCTGGTTTGGTCTCAGATATTTGGTCCCTGTATTTTTTCCTGTACTTTTTCCTGTAAAATTGCATTTAGCCTGAGAAAACTGCATGGTATCCTGAACAAGGATAACACAGTGGTCAATAACTGAGACATCCTTTGCAGAAATACTGGTACCAATTAGGAGCAATGTATCCTAACATTTGAAGGGATGATTCAGCATTCAGCATAAGTAGTACTTTGTCCAGTATTGCAGAAAATCAGAAATGGTGTCTGCCTGCCTCACATATTGAGCTTACAGTTTCAAGGTCAGAGATATGGCCGAGAAAGCAAGCAAAGCATGATGTAAATATTTTTCATCTAGATTAGTGGATGTGGCTCCTATGTTTAAGTAGAAGTTTAAATGGTTTGTATTAGGAGAAAAAACCAAACAAACAAACCCAAAGTAGAGGCAATTTAGTCAACTGCTGATTTCATTTTTACTCAGCTTAAAAGAATTTTGATGTGGTTACTTAGAAGAATAAGTGTTATTGTATGCCCATGCTTGTACTGTCCACCACCCTCAACCTCACTAGGCTAATTCCAAACCCAGTGATCAATCTAGACTGGATCTACAGAGAGAGAGGAATAGATACTAAGTCTCAAGTTTAAGTATCTGGGTATAGAAAGGAATCTTTAAGAGGGTCCTTATTAAAGAAAAGCTCTGGTATGACTTCGGTTCGTGTCTGTTACATGTCCAGTGGACGCTCATCTACAAACAGCGTCTGCTTCCTGCCCCAGCAGTGCAAGGGGAAGGGAGTTTTGATCAGGGTGAGAAGACACCAAGGACTCCATGAAGAATGGAAACTCTATATCCTGCAGTACTTGAGAGTTGCTGGGCACACCTTTGTAGGAATACGTGCTACATTAGTCTTGTTGTTTGCTGAGACACTCGCGTAAATCATCCCACAGGAGTTAGTACGTGAGAAGAGCCCAAAATCTGTGGTGGCCAGGATCTGATTCCCAAAAGGAAAAAAAAAAAGGAGATTTATCTTGACAATATTCAAGGTATTAAACTGGGGAATGTAGTTAACTGTTTCTTGAGATAGCATAACAAAAAGAAAAGTAAGCTATTGAGGCTTATAGGAAATGATGCAAGGGAACTATCTTGTTCTAATCTCATTTTTATTTCATGCATGCAAATCAAAAGCTTTCTCTGATATTGTTTCCTGCTGCATTTCATTTGGAAGCTAAGGAAATATAGGGTCGATGAATAGACTTTAAGGTTAGGAAAAATTGACTGGATCACCAGAGTCGAAGAATGGAGATCACCGTGCAGCTGGCTGACGGCAATGAGCAGAGCGTCCCACAGTTCAGTACTATGTCTCATACTGTCCAACCCCTTCATCAAAGACCTTAACAACTATCTACTGCACCTTTAGCAAATTTTCAGGTGACTATAACCTTGGAGAGAGGTTAAAAGCAAATGTCAGAGCTTCCAGCCAGATTGGCCTAGACAAACTTGAGGAATAATATAACAAAGACGTTATTAGACTCAGCAAGAAAAAGTGGAAAGTTCTACACACATGGCAGAGTGATCCTAAGCATCCGGACAGGATGGCAAGAGTCTGACAGAGCAATGGCCGCACTGAAAAGGGCTTGGTGATTGCAATGGTCGCCAAGGTGGAATATGAGCCACTGAATGTGTTTTCACCAGAAAATGGAAATACTGCATATTGAAAAATTATGGCCACCAGATCAAAGTAAACTATCATTCTCTTCCCAGCACTGGTGAGATTTCACAGAGATCGGTACTCAGTCCCACTCAAAAATCATGTGGAGAGGGGCCATGAGGTTCAGCAGCAGCCAAGAGCATGTGGCTGGTCCACAGGCAACAATATCTGGTCTTGTTTAGTCTGGAAAATAGAGTCAAACAGGTGGATCTAACACCGTCCAAGAACTGCAAGGAGGGGAGTTTTGGAGGAGATCAACCCAGACTATTCCTGTAGGTGAAAGACGGCAAAACAAAGTATAATGGAATATCAGCCACACACTGCATCTTAACAGGTTCAGATCAGACATTAGTTAAAAAAAAATCACTCGGAAGGTAGTACAGAACTGGAACAAGTTACCCACAGAAGCTGTGAAATGTCCATCCTTGGAGGGCTTTAGGACACTACTAGATGAAGTCACAGGGAGTGCCACGCCTAGTCATGGGGACACTGTCACTGATTCAAGCAGGAATGTGAGCTCAGAAGTCTCCTCCAGATAACCTTTCTATGAATCTGTTGGTTTATGAATCTGAGGTCATGTTTCTCCAGTGAATACAGTGATTCTCAGTGGAAAAATTGGTCAATCCAATAATTCCTGTTAAGATGGAATTTTCCTGCTGTGAAATTAGATCCTTTACATTTTTAATGCATATAAATTATGTCATATCTTTGGGTCAGGAAATGAAAGCAAATCACAAAGCTTGGTTTAAATATTTGGAAATCCTACTTGTGAATATATTGGAACATGAACTACCTCAGCTAAGGTGCAAATTGGAAATGAGGAAATGGTGGAGTCTTAATTAAAGAAAGAGTAGAACAGTATTTGGAGAATAGGATCGTAAGTTCTTTTAAAAAATAGCACACCTCTGACCTGTTCAGATTCCTTGAAAAAGTTAATAAAACAGTACATAAAGGTGACTCAGTGGACATAACTTACTTTGATACGTCTTCATAAGGAACTCTCAGAGAGAATAAATCTCCACAGGGTAAGGAGCATAGTCTAGCAGTGGATTAAAAGTCACTTAAGTGAAATAAAACAAAGTTAATGGTTGTCAAGTGAAGGGTTCTTCTGTCTCAGTCATGCTGGATCAGTTTCATAGGCCCAGGTGATGTAAGGAATGGAACAAGAATGAGAGCGAAGTATTAACTTATGGCACTAGGCTGTCTTGAGTCAGAAAGGATCATATGGTACCCTCAAAAATATAAATTCATAAATACTCATCACCTATATGGCAGTAGCCTCTACAGTTGTTACCTTGCTGAGTTAGCATTTACACAATGCAGCAAACACAGTGTTTTCTCCAAGCAGTTGTCTCCCACAAAAGGAGCAGCTTCACGTCAATAGGTGAAATTCAGCACTAGCAAACATGGTCAACATTCATTGAGATGAAAATGGAATGACAAGGCAGTTCTAATAAAATTAACTTTGAACTTGTCTTCAATTCTGCGTTCTCCTCTGCTTTAATTTTCTCTGTTCTTGTCCCTTCTGCTTTCTTCTTCTTTAGGAGGTCAACATCTGCAAATTTCCCCCAGAGCTTCTCTCTTCCTTGGCTTAATTTTTCAAGGTGCAGGTAGTTCCATTGACTTCACTGTGTAAGTCCTTCTTTCTGTTTTGTTGTCATTCATCATTCCTGAAGATCAAACACTTCTTTCTTCTGTGATCTTTTGCTTCTTTATTTCTGTCATCCCATACACAAAGACCTAAGTCACACTCTGCTTTGCTTCGATTTCTTCTTTTCAGCCTTAAATACATCCTAATAACCTGCGTGGTACTATGGATATTGGCTTCCTGAATAAGTAGAGAAGCCACTTGCTGAGGAATTTTAAAATTTATTTACTTCTCTTTCCTGTTTATCATAGTTGCAAGACACGTTCTCTGCATTTCTGCTTCTTGCATCTCTCCTCTTTTCCTTTATTATGTAAAGTTTCAGAGGTTCAGGTGAACTTTAGATAACACTTAATGCAAATGAAGCAGCAACCCAATCTTTCTGCAGAGGTTAACTACTTTGAAAAGTCAATGGAAGCTAACACATACCTCTGAAAACTTCCATTTTCTCTAGGCATCTCCCTCATTTCATTTTCTGGAGAGTTTTCCATTTGTGTACAGAAGGTACACTGCTGTGAAAATCTTGCTGTAAATTTGTACCTGCACAAGCACGATAAAGACGAGGGAAAATCTTTGTTTACTTGGAGCTTTTGATTTTGCCAGTGACGGTACACACTGCTCTTTCGACAGGGAAACAGACTGTCCTTCCAGAAAGACTAAAGGTGTAAACCTGCACTCCCAAAACCTCAGTTTGCATCCACAGCAGGAAAATGCCCATGTTACACTATTAGGCGCTTTCCTCAATACCTAATTAACATGAAAAAATAACACTAAATTATCCCAGCTTTTGAAGAACCTGATTTCAAGAGGACAGAAGGAAGTAAAGCACTTACCCTTAAATGTAGTATGGAAATGATAAATTTAAACCATCTACAAAGTAACAGGAGTAATTTAGGACATCTCCTAAGTAAGGCTAAGTAAAGACACAAGCAAAGAGAGGCTCAGATTTACCAATTAAAGGACAAAAATTCTTCATGGAACTTCTATCAGAATGAATTTATTTGAGTGTTCCTTCTTCCTTGTAATTTTCTGATAAGAGTTTTAGACATCAATAAAAATATAATTTAAGTTGTAGGGACAGTTTAAACTAAGTGAACCTAGCTGAAATTGGGAAGCAAATTTTACTTCTCACAGTGAGTCTGATTACCCATATAGACATTTATCCCTTCGTGCTGATAAAAAATAAACCTCTTTAGCTGACAGATATTTATAATGATAGCCAAGAAAGGGAAGTCCTAGGTAAAACTGTAAATTGGTTATGGAATATATTTTTTTTCATATAAGCTTCTTTTCTCCTTGTTTTTTTCCCCAAAAAATTAAAATACAAAGGAAGCATAGGTTAAATAGATCTCAGCTGAGGAACATTCGAGATAGAGAGCTTCACTTTGTCACATGAGTAATCTTACAAATACTTCAACGTTCACAGGCTGAAGAGGAAAATTTTTATTTTACTTGTAGTATTGTTACAACAAATCAGGAAGTTAAGAAGGTTTTCTATTTGTTCACAATCAAGGAAACTTGCTAAAAAAGATGAACAACTCTTTGTAGCAAGGTACTGCTACCTGACATCTCTTTTCGGTGTAGGATGATAGAGCTGTTTCACAAGAGGCTCCCTGACTGACGTTTGAGTGGGTGCAACATAAAAAAAGCCTTGCTTTTATCTTATGGGTTGCAGTGTTGTGACAGACTTTGGATGTCTTCACCTCAGAAAGTATCTGGGAAGGGAGGTAGCTTGTTATGCCTCCAGCCTCAAACTCAAGTCAGGATTCAATTCTGCTCTTCAGCACATCATTCCCACCACTTTCAGGTTAGATCTTCCATGGGATTTAGCTGCATAATTTTAATTTGGATCCATAAATCTCAGTGGAAACAGGTTTTTTTAAAGATTCCTAGGTCTATCAACTGTTTTAATACTTACAAACTTGACTGCTGCCTCTGGCAAGATGATTTGAAGTGCCAATGTTGTCATCTGAAGTGAAATTCCAGAATTCAATGAAATTTGGTTACCTTGAGTTACTCTGTAAACAGTTCTTCATTCACCTATTTGTCTAAATATCTGAAGTTCAGGCAGCACAACAGTGTTACTTCAGCCACTGCAAACTGAAAGTACCAAGTTTTCCAGTGATTCAGACACAAAACCAAGAAACTTGTAGTAGTAGCAGTGATTACCGTCACTGTCTTTAGTGTCAGTAGTAGTAGTAGGGTGAGGTCAAGAAGAAGAGGTGTTTCTCATACTTTTCATTATGGTTTAGGGAGTTCCTTTACAAAATAAATCCCAGGACCTTTCAGTCTAAAAGTGACCATTAATTTTAGGGAGGTTAGAGCTAAAACTGAGTTTGGACTGATGTGGAAAGAGGGACATCTGCTATCTGTGCTATTTAATCTGTACCACAGTGCAAGAGGAATCCAGTAGGTCAAATAAAAGATAAGATGAAGCACAGCTTTGCATCCCAAGGATAGGCAATACTTTTACCTGAAAAATGTCCATCTTGAGGTTTTGAATCTGCTCTCAGAATAGATTGTATGTTTTACCTTCAGGAGTTACTAGATGAAATGCAGAATTCGTATATTTAGCATGTTGCTAAAAAAGTCCTTACCACAATCCAGAAACTAAAAATGCCCTTGCCTCAAGCTGTATCTCTCTCATATCTGTATGGCTCACAATCAGCTACAAAATCTTTTTTTAGACATAATGGAGCATAGTAACTGGAGCCTGAAATCTCTAAGCCCCTCATCTGCCTGAAGGCCTGAAGTCAACTTTTCAAGATGGAGCGTGACCTTCATTCTCAATAGACCTTCATCTTTACGCAGCATCTTTCATAGCAGTGGCAATTGTTCACTGTGGTATTTACTGCAGAGGAAGTACAGAAGAGAATATACCCCGTACACGGAAAGGGGCCTTCACTCACATTGCCATCCTTCCCATTTTATGGAATAGAGCACAAGCAGAGTGAACAACAGTGCTCAAATCAATAAGGACATAACACCCACTGCTGTCACAATTCAAACAGCCACAGGACAATCTGTTTTAAATTAGCACAAGACAGATTTATAGTAAGTCTAAAATGCAGTGACTGACTTATGGAAACAGACTCAAGCCAGCTTTAAGACAATCCAGACTTCAGGGTAGCAGTGGCACCATGAAGCCTACTGTGAGTAGCCACCAGAGTTATCTTGAGCAGATTTCCCAGTCTGTGCTTTCATGGGATCCCAACTGCTATGTCTGGAAGGCAATTCAGCAAGTTAGTTCTAGCCTTTTTCAGCTAGTTACAATCTAGCCTTTCTGGGTTGTACTGCACGTGAAAAAAACAGGGATTCTCACAGAAATCCTTTAGTCAACTCAATCAAAAGAAAAATGCAACTAAGAAACCTTTCCACCAGGTGGCAGGTAGTGTCAGACACTGAGATGATCTCAGCATCAAGCATTGCTATTTTTAACACACATTTTCAACTTGAAGAAGATTTTTGTTTTGGTTTTAAACTGTGATATATAGGTTCAAACTGAAAATGGCTTCTGAAAGGAGATACTGACCCAAGCTGGTTATGACCTGATGACTGTGACAACCGACTTGTGGATATGGTGAAAAATTTATTATTATGAAGGCATAAAGTCCGCTAGTTTAGTATTTGATCAAAATGCTCCTTTTATTACCCCTGTTTAACCCTTGTATCTGATTTTTTCATTCTAGCCAGTGTAGAGTCTAGTTATTAAATGACAGCAAGAGGGTGGCTCTAAGATCATGGGGATAGCAGTGATGGTGCTTATGGATTGGAAATGGATTTTGTTCGACAGTACCTTGGCATTACTCTGTAAAATGCACGTACGAGAAATTAAGAGAGATTATAAACGACTGAATAGCAATTGGCATATGAGTAAGGGTTTTGGCAACAGCAGGGGGGTGATGGGATAAAGATAACTTCTGGCAGCACTCCAGAGAAAGCTCTACGAATGGAAACAGGCTGAAAAGCTGTGAGAGGAAAAAAAATAACCTCAGAGTCAAGGGCAAATCTTGGAATTTCCATCCCTGAAAGCAAAGTGAAGAATGACAATCACAGAGCTAGAGACACGGGTAAGCAGTAACTCTTATTTCATATTGTGCCTTCAGGCTTTGAAGGATTCAGTAGGAAAAAGTTATGGTGTAGCCAAGAGATGACAGAGTTGAGACAGGCAGATAAATGGGAAACTAAAGGGTAAAAAAGTCAGGGAAGACATAGAAAAGGCTGTCATCTAAGGAAAAATGATGGCCTATATATGCCAACTGTGGCCAGAAGCCTATAAGGTATTTTCATGAAGTTTTCAGGATGTATTATCTGGAGCCTTTTCAAGAGTTCATTTAAATGCCAAACTTACATCTTAATAGTTCACATTCTTATGAAGGCTTAATTATGACAAAAATCTCAAAATCATTACATGTAATAGTCACCAAAATTCAGTTTGACACTTTTTTTTTTTTTTTTTTTTGCATATTTTACAGTTAGGCGAAAGATTGACACTGGGCCAAGACATTCCTTGCTCTAACCATGTCCATTTAGCAGACTTATTGACAGAGAGTTATTCCGCTCAAAATAGGAAAGAATAATTGTACACAACCATTACAAAGGATTCTTATCTTCAAAAGATTTGTTGCAATGATTTAATCTTTACAAACACCCCAAAAGAGAGAAACTGAGTCAGAGAATGCTCAGAAGTTAGAAATGTATTGGTGATGTGTAGAAGATTGAAGTCTGTCATTCTCAGTGTCTTGGTCTGAGATAAGTAGATCTGGCTCATTCCAGAGAAAATCCTGTGAGGATATGGAAATCCATGTAGGTTGTTGGTTCTGAGCTAATAGGAAACATTCCCAGGCACTGGATTTCTTCTGTGCTATGATACAACAGTTAGACAGAGGTCTAAGTAAACTCTTGTTCCCCAGACTCTTTCCGGGCATGCTTCAGGATTTATTATGCATCTGGGACCACAGGCAGGTTGCACACAGCTATTCTCTTCACAAATATGGTCTGTTATATTCCGGTTGGGGTCTGGACCAAGGATCACTCTTGGACAGACACTGATGACATTTGATGTCCAACTCTGGCAATGCAATGACCATTAGGGTTTATTGAACACTATACCATAAATCATATTATATAAGTTATAAATATAAATATAAATATAAATATAAATATAAATATATAAATATATATATACACTATAATAATAGAATAGCTTTCCTCTCTTCTTGAAAGTACCTAATTTCATCAGGAGCTACTGTTGTGTATTTATGCACATCTATCCCTTTCCTAAACAAGTCTTCCTGCTTCCCTTAAAGGGAACTCCTGAGAACAGCCACCCATTTTTCCCATCTTGTTCCCCAAAGATTCTTCGCCCATTTCCATCACTAGAACCACAGTAAGAGACAGCTCCCTGGACACCACCGTTCAGTATCCTTTGGCTCAACAAAGTGATGAACACATTTCTTTCTATTTGTCTAGATGTGGTGCACTGATCCTTGTTTTCTTCCTCTGCAACAGGAAACATGTTCACAGTACCAGAGTGCACTCAAAATACCTTTTTCTTTTTTTTGCTATGAAATGACCCACCTCCATAACCAATTAAAAAAAAAAAAAGACATTGTGGTCTTGCATATTCCTGTAAGATGTGATTAAAAAGTGGAATACAACCTGCAAAAATTCCCCCACCACAAAAACCTCCTCCAAATGGAGCTGCCAGAAGTTCCTGCACAGGAGTTCACACTTCTTTTCTGTCTCACACTTCCAGCCCCTCCATTCCCTGTTTCACCCAGCCTTGTCATCCTTGGTAGACCTGGCTTCTCCTCTGTCACCTGGAGCAACCACTCTGCATTCTGCTGTCTCGTAGATTCAGCAGCAAGCTTCAAATCTCGGTTCATGCCTCAGTTCTCTCTCTCCTGCTCCTCCTTGCTTATTTATGATTGAAGCATATGATTGTATTATTTACAGTAAGTCTGTAAAACGCTTGTGGAAACATTTTCCTGGACAGAATATCTGAACTAAATAATTGCATTCTAAGTATTTCTCAGATCCTTGTGGGAGATGGAAATAAGCATAACTATACAATTTACCTTATCTTATTTCCTTACCTTTGTAATCTTAAACAGGAAAAAAAAAAAAGCCAAGTTTTATCTGAGTGCAAAACCAAAGGTCACACACATCTGAATATTAAACATGTATTTGCGAGGAATATTTCTGTGGTATTCAACAAGACACTCCAGCCTGGTACCCAAAGTTCACCTTTAAATGGTACTATGATTTTGTGCCTCAGGGGACTGAGTCCAAACATTGAGATGAGTGGCAACATCTTTAAGTTAAACCTTATTGGAGAAATACTGTATTGTGGTTGCCAATAATAAGGCAGACTATGAATTTATTCTTGAATATAGCTGTGAACCCCCTCATAAACATAATTTTAGAATCAAAATATAAAGACAGCAATATTTACAAAAGGTCATTAGCTCCAGAGGAAAGTACCTACAGGGAAACAAAATGGAAGGGGAAATGTGAAAAGTAAAATGGCAAGGAAGTGATGATCCTAGGTCAATCAAATGAGAAAGAAGGACAGAAATGTTACTTCAAGACATTATGAGTAGCACAGACTGGGAAAGTATCTCTGTGACATAATGATTCCCTGTGAGATGCAGGACAACAGATCGTAATACTCTGAGTCTTTCCAGAAATACCCTTTTAGGGAGAGAATCCAGCAAAAGTTGTCCATCAAATTTACTGTATCTGAGTGAGATTAAATTCTACAAGGAAATGAAGGGGAATGTGAGGAGTGGGTGGTTGCAAATGTACCACTAAGCATGTAAAAGGCAGGTTCAATCTCTGTGAACATTACTTTGTTAATCTGTTAAAGTGACGTTGGCACGTCAGCACGTTAAAGCAGGGGCAAAGAAGCACACTTTTTATCTTCGTCTTTTTAAAAATTCAGTGGTCCTGGCACTGTCATTTCTTCCTGCAAATAAAATCCCTCCCCAACTCATTTACTCTTCCTTGTGCAGCGTGTGAGGCAGAGGGAGTAGTTGGCCCTTGCAAATGATAAAACCAGGCTTGCCAAAAATCCCTGTTGAGCTGCTGGTCAAAGTCTAATTCTTTTGTTTTCAAAAAAACTGTCAAGTGCAGCTGAGCCATTTCCTCTATAAAAATGAGTTATCTTGCAAAAGACCTCCTTTTGTCATTATACTCATATATAAAGTTAGATTTGTTTATAAATGAGTTTGCGTGATGTATATTCTACCACAACTGTCTCTATTATTTCTAGGTGTAGTTATTAATGCAGAGCATTAAAAAAGCAAAGGTTTCTTTTTATATCACATAGAGTTTCTTCAGGAAAAACACATAAACCTTTTCTTGCAAATTTAGCCATTTCTTATAAAGAAGCCATATTTCTGATATATCTGTTATCACTCCTGAAATAAAAAAGATTTAAGTATTACTTATAATTTCCAGAGATTCGTTTTACATTGTAAATATGAATATTCAATGTCATCTACTTGGTTAGTAATAAAAATGGCATAATTATAAGTAAATACCCTCTCCATTGTGGCCAGGAAGCAAAATTTAAAAAAAAAAAAAAACAAACAAAACAACTAATATTCTTAAAAGTGATTGCTGATTTGAACAGCTGATTTGAATGTGACTTGGTATTGAAGTTCAAGAAAAAATCTTTCAAAACCCTGAATGACCTTTTTTTAATCTAAAAAATAATAATCAGATAATGCCAGGCTTTATAAAGCATGTGTCCTCACTGCGGACGCTGAAATGAATTGCTATTAAAAATAAATTAAAAAGGCACATCAACTTTCCAGCCATACCTCTGTGTAAAATCAGTGTTTCTGTAGCTAGCCATCACACACAGAAAAATAAATGCAACCCTCTCCCAACCCCAAAATATACTGAAACAGTAAACCTACAATGGTATCATGTATCATTGGCTACTGAATACTGGATACTGAATACAGTCTGGCTGTAATTTATTACTGCAGTACCCCCCATATGCACATACTGGTGTTTGAGATGGCTGAAGGTGACTTTAATCTCATTCCTGTTCGAAGGCACAGCCCTGATGATATCCTAAAACCCTTTTGAGACTGAGGAAAACAACAAAATACAGTGCTGAGTGTTGGTAATTCATATTTTGTCCAAAGTTATTAGTCAAGGGCTAGAAAAAAGGGAATTTGAGTGCTTTCATGACTCCTCTAAACTGAACACTATGCTAGCAACATTTCTTATTATCATGATATAAGCTGGGCAGTCAAATTTTTGAGCACATTTTTCTCAATCTTTTTTTTCCAGTCATAGTGAAGAATTTATTTTTCGCAGATGATTTTTTATTATATAAATGACTACTTATCATCACTCTGAACCAAGTTTCCCTGTCCTAAAAAGGGTCATTCTGCAGGAATTTAGTCTTAGCGATTTGCCTCTCTGTCATTGCAGAACTGTGCCCTAAAATAACAAATAAAAATGAGCGAATGGAATACAGGCTGAAAGAAACATTAAAAAATAGTGTGTGATGCCTGCTGTACTTACAGCTATGTGAAAGTAATCTTACACACCTGCTAGTCATTTTCTACAAGTATCATCATGGAAAGATCCTAAATTTCTACAAACACCTGAATTAATAAAGCTTCATACATCAAAGGGTTGATTATTTTGATATTATCATCAGTGCTGGTGAAGAAACGCAGGTTCCAGAAGTGAAGAAAGCTGACAAATAATGAGTTGGAGTAACAGTCCTAAGTCACTGGCCCAAAATCTTTCTCCAAAGCACAAGATCAAATAACCTAATAGCGCATGGTACACTATGATGCCTGTCAACATGTCCCATTTTTGCAGACTGGGCTTTTAGCTCCAGTGGCTGTTGAGTGTATTTGCCGTGAGGGCATCTGTCACTCTGAAGTCCCACTGATGCCTCAGTCGTGACAAGATACTAGATTGGTGTTAATCATGAGGCAAAGGCAGCAACTGAGGGAAGAGGGGAGGCCACATCAATCATACGCATAGATAACCTGCTGAATACAAATGGATGCAAAACCACTCTTAAATTCTCCCCCACGCATTGTATGCAGTAAAAAAAAAGTTCACTACCCATCTACCTGTAATGATCAGAGCAAAAAACCTCTCATCTGTAGTGCATTCAGTGCCTTCTGTAAGTCTTTCCACACAGTTGGATTAAGATGGACTCATGTTATGCTTTGGTGATTTATTATTCTGCGCAAATATTTCAATAAAATAAAAGCTGACACTAATAGAAATTCTGGTAGTCACTGACAAGCACCTGCAACACATCAAAAGGAGATAAAACATGAAATCAGCATGCACCTCAAATGCTTAGGAAGATATGCAAATGTTAGAGAAGCTACAATCAGAGCCATTGCAAAATCACAAGCAGCAGGATGAAAGAACAGGGTTTGTAATCTAGTCATCATGCAATGATTTTCTTCCTGCTGCAAAGCTTGCTAATTACAAATCTATCAATTATGATGCTTGAAAAGCCCTACCTCCCACTCAATGAACATTTTCCGAGGCCAAATGCCACTCTTATCTCCTGGAAGGATAAAGAAAATCTTTGTTGTAGTTTGGAAGTTTAATACCACTCGCCTTTTTTAGTACCCTGATAGGATAAGGGGGAAATGGTAGGACAAAGGGTAATGTCTTCAAACTGTCAGAGGGCAGGTTTAGATTAGATATTAGGACGAAAATCTTTACTGTGAGCTTAGTGAGACACTGGCACAGGTTGCCCAGAGAACCTGTGGATGCCCCATCCCTGGAAGTGCTCAAGGCCAGGTTGGATGGGGCTTTGAGCAACCTGGTCTAGGGGAAGGTGTCTCTGTCCATGGCAGGGGGCCTGGCACTAGACGATCTTTAAAGATCGTTGAGTGCCAGCCAAACTCAAACCATTCTATGGTTCTTTGATAGGGAAAGGGAGTTCCCTCAATACAGGACTTCGACCTGCATCTACTGTTTGCACTCCCACGAGCTCTCTATATAGATTTAATCTAGTTTCATAATCTCTCTGGGAGAATTCCTGAGCCTGGAGAGATTAATGGCAACCTCACTGCTTTAGTTCCCAGGCTGAGATATGGAGATAGCACACGAGGGTATTGTAAAATGGAATTTGGGCTACACATGTACCTTAATTAACAGATGCAGAGCTCCGCTGCAGAAATTGCTGCATTTAGTCTTAAGTGAAAATGTTCTTGTATATGTTGCACAGCTCATAAAGTGTTTTGGGGCTTGGGAAGTAAAAGTTTGCATAAATCAGTGTATTTTTATTGTGTGATACAGCTAAAACTACATACTTGCACTCAAAGTCTGGAATAAAGGAAACATTTTGTAGGGTCATTTCTTAATTCTTTTATTAAGACAGTGCTTGCTTGCTTGTAGCATCATATATATGGGATGCTTTGACAAAGCAGATCACTATTTTATTTCCGTTTGTCGAGGACCCCATCATCACTCGAGCATCCTTAGATCCAGCAAGCAGATGTGCACTTCCCACGAGCTGAGCACAGAGGTTTGACAGATTTTAGTAAACATCCATTCACTATGTGCATGGGAACCTTTCTGATAGATGGATGAAGAAAATGGGTAATGCTTATTCAAAAGGGACAGGAAATAGCAATTCTGCAAAGCACTGTTGAGACCCCTTGATTATTCCTACAGCAAGCATGCAGTTTACAGCAGGATTTTACTAATGATTCTCTGTCTAATTACTGTCTGTGGTAAAATAATTTGGTTTATTTGTAACACTGAGGTCAGGAACAATTCTCTATATGTAGAGTCCTTCTGAATGAACTTTGTGCTAAAGAGGAAAAGGAAATATTTTAAAATATCCATTTAAGTAACTCAGTGTCAGCCACTTTGCATTCAAGTGTTTACCTTTTTACTTGCCTAACAATTGTTCCCTAAACTTGACTTTACCTATGTTCTAGAATGGCCCTACAAAAGGGCTTACTGAATATGTCATGAATTTTTTTTTTCCTTTTTAAATTACTTCAACTTGGCCAACCAGCACTAGATTTTGCTGAGGTATAGCAAACGTAAACTTTCTCACTTCCCCTGAGAAGCCCTTCCCAGTGTTTTTGCATGTGTTTTTGTGTGCGTAAGTAACACAGAGGAAAAAAGCCAAAACTGTAGTTTCTCCTTCACATACACAACACCCTTCTCATCAGCTGTCCTCTGCTTTTGACATATTGCTGGGACAATTCCAAGGAGGCTTGTTTTCTTGTTTTACATTTAAGTAGGATTTTCAGCCAAAGACTTCATGGCACTTACACATAAGGTATGTAAGAGTATGGTGCCTCATTTCTTAAATAACAAATAAACCAAGGTGAAATGCACTAAAGTACATTTCCACAAGAAAATGTAGTAAGTCAGAGATGGAAGATGGGGATAGCAGAGCATGTTTCCTCTCTTAACTGTAATTAGCAATGGAAGAAATAACATTTTTGACAGGGGAAGATCGATTTAAATCCTTTGATTTTTATCGTTGCAGGAAGAAGACTAGTTCTCTTCCCAAATTAATAAAAACCTTGTATCTGAAGTATACTCTTTCCTTGCCATGTGCTACAAGTATATTCTCATTTAATAAATTCTGAAGTCCTTGGCAGCTCTTTCCTAGACTTCAGTCAGATCAGGCACTTGCTATCAATGAGAGGATCTACAATTAATGTCTAGTGTGGATAAAGTAGGACATCCATAATTACTCCTTCTTGTTACAAATCATTTGCTGTTTTAACCTTTTGATTCAAGGGTGCTGAAGAATGCAGGCTGGTCCTCAAAAATCAATCCTGACTTAGAATTTCATAACCTGTTTCTACTGTGGGAGGGATTTGCCTGAAACCATATAAAACTGTTTCAAAGAAAAACGAATATGACCCTTTCTTGCACTCTTAATTTTGCTTTTGTTTAAAGCAGGGGAAATGTATTTTGTTTGGATTTGGGTTGTGGTTTCGGGTTTTTTCCTGTAAACTGTTTTTCACAAAAAGGAAAAGAGGCTGAACACTGAAAACACCATACCTTGCTCTATACCTGACCAAAGCATAATAGAAACCATTCAGTTTGCATCACATATCCCGTGATGAAGAAAGGTATCTTTAGTGGCAGCATGCAACTACAGGATAGGATGTCAAACACAACTTCCTATCAAAATTACTAGCCAGCAGAACCTTAATGGCTAAACCAGAAATTAAATCAACCCCAAACAAGTTTCCTAGTAAGAAACACCATTGTTTTCCCACCCTAAATCCTGTTAATGCGTCTTCAATATTTTGACTGGATACAGAATTTTCAGCCTACTCATCAGGTAAAAGCCAAAAAGCAAAATAGATCCTTCTGCATGACCAAAGTAAAATCTCATTTAGTTTCTCCTAATTATAATGCTTTGGACAACAGCCATACTCAAGAATTTCTCTTTCCTCTGGGATAAATTGGTCTCTAGTCAGCAAATGTAGAATTTAACTGCTTTGTTCTTTTTATACGTAAATCTATACTTGGAAAATCATCAACTAATTTTAGTCTGTTTGGGTTGACATGATCTCTGCGCCAAAAGTTATATTTGCATTCTAGTTCGGCTTCGTCTTTTCTATCAGAAAGCTGATATATATATGTATATACATATATATATATGTGAGTGTTTCTATTTTAAACGTCTATGTGCATGTTTAACTCAATGCTGACTAGTTTTCTCTAGGGTATAGAGATTCCCACCACACACAATTCATGGACAAAATACTTTTAAATGGGGATTTCAGTAATAGCTCTCTAATCTCACCACATCAGCGCTAAAACACTCCATTGTTTATAGCTGTGTCCATGTAATCAACAATCCTATTTAGCTTCACTTCCTATTAAATGTAACTGATAAACTTCTCCAAATATGGAAATTCTGGGTTGTATCAATTAGAGGAGGACCTGGATTTGGCTCAAACACACTTATATAAACCCTGGAAAAACTGTTGCATCTAAGTGAAGTCCTTTGTTCTTTGGTAGCATACAATGAACACAAAACCCCTCTACTTACCACCTCAAAATTTTGTGGTCTATTTTTAGAATTTTAGAAATATTTTTGTTGCCATCAGCTCTCTATATCTCATTGTTATCATAACTATTTCTATCAAAACTGGCTTTTATCATTTAATTATTTATTTATATCAAAATCATCAGAGATTTCTATCTTTATCTTCTCTAAAGAGATTACAAAAACCTAAACATAAACAGAAGTAAAACAAAACACTTACAGGATTTTGGTACAGAACTTTATTCATTTTCAGTAGCATTTATGTCCTTTTGAAAACGAAATCTCTCTGAGATTTCATATCAAATGTTCATAGTGTTTCTTAGTTGTTTATCAATTCTATAGTCATTCTTTGTTCCAAAACCCAAAACCCCAACACTGGAAAAGCATGTCTTGTTTGTTGGGTGTTTTAAATAGTATTCTCACTTGCATTTTCCCTCCCAATAGTCAGCCTTTTTGAGAGATTTGGTGAAGAACTGACTGCTGAAGGGGTGGCTGGTGTCATTGCAGAAAACTAGAGAGTATTTTGAGAGTCACAGCAAAAATAGAGGGAAGAGTTTGATTGGCCTGGGTAGTCATGTTGGGTTTTTCATTTAATATGTTTTGGTTTGCTTTTTAGTCTCAAACAGATCATTTGCAGCATTTTTTGGCAAAACATACTGTTTTAGAGATACAATGCTGAGAATAATGATTTCAATGAAGTGTAAGCTCAACTGACGACCACATTTCAGGTATAATTACAAACTGATATCTCAGCTGCACATCTTCTGAAAGCTGACAAATCTTTTTAATTTCATGAAATCCAGGTCAGCTTATGAAAATACAGCCAGAATGCAGAATTCTACATGGATTTGACATGAAGCCAGACAAAACAAAGGCTTTGACAAGCTTTCTTGTTTTCTATTTCAAAACTAAAACAAAACAGAGGGAATGGATCACCCACCCATGCAGATTAAAACCCTGAAAAATATTCAGTGTACTCCTCAAACTAAAAATTTCTGAGCTGTCTAAAACCAACCCCCTGGAGATGATTGATTCCATGTAATGAAACCAAATAGTGAGATAAAATGATCAACCCCCCCAAAAAATCTCTACTATGCACATAAGGCAGCATTTTCTAACTTTAATGTGTTTTCTCAGGTACTGTACAATGTCTTCACTACCACAAGCAGAGAATTACACAATTCCTACTAACTAAATTAATTGGTAGGGGTAGTCAGCTCCTACAAGATACAGATTTCATTATTTCAGTATTCCAATTATATAAAAAATTTACTCGAGACTCACAGAGTCTCATCCTGTCACTGGAAACTCGAGGGAGATGCTACCACACAGATTGCAGAATGGCTGGGGTCGATAGGCACTGCTAAAGATTGTTTTGTCCAGTCCTTGAAATGAAACATACTCGGGGTGTTGTAATACTCTTTCAGGAATATACACAAACATTTTGGTTGAATTCCATACAGAGACTGGATAACCTTTAAACAACTCCATTTGTGATTATTAGCTTTTGTAGTTTCCTCTCTCTACCTTGTAACTCACAGCATCTGTCACAAAGAATTTACAACATTTACGTATGTGTCATGGAATTTTGTCCTGCCAATCTGAAGTAGGGTTGCCTGGTCCTGTTGTAATAAAATAAAGGATAGCACACTGAAATCAGGTGTAGACATAGGCATTTGCTGCAGCTAATTGACTCCCTAGTTTTCCCTTTGGAGGGCAGCTGAAGGACATCACAGGAGAGGAGACAAGGAGAGAAAAGCGAATAATATGTTTCCCTTTAGCATTTTAGCGCTCTTTGTACATTCTTTAAAAGATAGTTCATGTATATATACTGTAATATATATATGTATGGAGTGGCTGGCCCATGAATAGCAGCAGTGAATTGCATTTTGTGTATTCCAGATACACGAGACAGGGAGAGAGACTCATTGATTGAGTCTCTGTATTTTAAGTGTTACTATATTTACTAGATAACAAATTAGAGATTTGTTAGACAGCAGGCTAAGTAGCTGTCTGTGAACTGTGTATTTATTATGCATGGCTCTTCCAGAGTCATTAGAAGTTGAAAAGAAAGGCTCACTAGGATGTGAAGGGGAATTCAGCTTGTTGCTGCTTGGGGACCACAGTGATGTGTCTAAATAACAGTCAGAGTTAATAACAGTCCCCAGGTTACAAACCTGGGGCTTAAATATGAACTTTTCAGAGATGTTTGCAAACACTAGTATTACTATACAAATGGATAGACCACGGCACAGAGAGTCTTAACAAAGTTCCCATTGATATCTTCTACATCAGTGCTACTGGAAACATCAGAGAACACAGTAAGGCTGATTTCCATTCCTTTTACTCACCTGCTAGATTGTACATTATATCCACCGTGAGAAACTTCCTGAATGGAACGTAATGGTGTCTAGGTGCAAAACTGTAGACCATTTCATTTCCTTTCCATTTTGATATAACAAGGACTTTCATTTCCTGTCTTGAGCAATTTTGGGGTCCTGCTCACATTGGTGATGCTCAGCTCCAAAGATGGCAGCTAGTGACAGGCCAAAAATGATGCTGCTGTAAAAGTTAGGAAGAAGTAGGAAAGGATACTGTGAGTCCTAAAGTTCAAGCAAATCAAGCAAAACCACAGGTCACAGTGAGTAGGAGAACATATTAGTCATGCTTTACTCTAGCTTGTTTTTCCTAACCACAAGTCATCAAGGATCTGATTTAGTGGATCATTTGGAGGCTAGATCATCTGGTGTTATCACTGACTGAAAGCTTTATTATGGACAGATCTTAATGTTGACCTTGTCCTTCTTGTAAACAAAGTTATTTAGAAGGACCAGATCAAACACTAGGACTTTAGCATTGGTATCTTATAAAGAATAATAAATATAAGAAAAATTAGAAAATTGTGATGGTTCCTTTCATTGTTCTCTGACCCACACTAATTCTAATTTTTAAAATCTTCATTCCATACCAAATTAGGAATGCTTCTATCAGGTTAGAAAAAAGGTACCTGCTTCTCAGCATCCTGGCTCTCACAGTGGCCTGGAGCAGATGCCTGGGGAAGGATATAGGAAAAGAAGCTGATACTCATTCTAGGACACTCTGCCAGGCTCCAGCTCTTCACGAGAGATTTTATTTCCCTCTGGATGACTTTGTCAGATTTGGAAGCTAAAATTGCTGATTCAAGTGTAAAATGGGGATTTTGAAGTTAAAGGCAAGTCTAGCTGGAACCTCTGTAGAAGTCGCTGCAATACTGCTGCTCCAGTAAAGGCAACCAACTGCTATTGAAATCAGTTTGATTTATGTATGACACTCTGAAGGCAGAGTATGCCCCTGCACAATTTCTCATCCATATATAAAAGTAGGTGCTTTCCCAGAAAAACAACTTATTTATTTCTCTGGGATCACAGAATCATAGAATTGCTTAGTTTGGAAAAGACCTCTAAGACTGTCAAGTCCAGTTGCTAACTGCCAAGCCCAGCAGTAAACCATGACAATCTAGACATCTTTTGAATACCTCCAGGGATGGTGATTCCAGTGCTTCCCTGGGCAGCCTCTTCTAATGTTTCTGAAATAAGTCACTGGCCTTCTAGGCCACCTGGGCACGCTGCTGCCTCATGTCTGGCAGTTTTCAAAGAGCACTCCCAAGTCCTTTTTACCAGGCAGCTCTCCAGCCACTGGGCCCCCAGGCTGTACCACTACCAGGGTTTGTTGTGACCCAAGTGCAAACCCACATTCTTGCATATTGAACCTCATACAATTTGCCTTGGCCCATCAATGCAGCCAGGCCAGATCCTCTGCAGCGCCCTCCTGCCCTCCAGCTGCAGATCAACACTCCCACCCAGCTTGGGGATATCTGCAAACCAGCTGAAGGTGACCTCATTTCCCTCATCCAGATCATTGACAAAGATATCAAACAGCCCTGGACAAAATACTGAGCCCTGGGGAACCACACGATCAACTGGCTATCAACTGGATTCAACTCCATACACCACTCTTCTCAGGGCCTGGCCATCCAGCCATTTTTTTGCCCAGCAAAGAGTGCACCCTTCCAAGCCCTGAGCAGCCAGCTTTTCTGTGAGAATGCTATGGGAATGGTGTCAGGGGCTTTATAAAGTCCAGACAGACAACATCCACAGCCTTTCCCTCATCTTCTACGTGGGTGTTGTTGTTTAACCCCAGCCAGTCACCAAGTCCAGCTCAGCTTCTCACTCACTCCCTCACCAGCAGGACTGGGGAGAGAATTAGAAGGGTAAAACCTGGAGAACTCATGGGTTCATTATCACAGTTTAATAGGGAAGGCAAAGACCATGCACACAAGCAAAGCAAAACAAGGAATTAATTCACTGCTTCCCATGGGCAGGCAGGTGTTCAGCCATCTCCAGGAGAGCAGGGACCCATCACAGGTAATGGTGACTTGGGAAGACAAACACCATCAATCTAAACATCCTCCCTTCCTCCTTCTCCCCCTGCTTTATACACTGAGAATGATTTAATATGGCCTGGAATATCCTTTCAGTCAGTTTGGGTCACCCGCTCCGGCTGTGTCCCCTCCCGACCTCCTATGTGGCTCCAGTCCCCTCACCAATGTGGCAGCACAAAAAGCAGCAAATGCCTTGGCTCTGTGCAAGAACTGCTCAGCAACAACAAAAACATCTCTATATTAATCAGCTCTGTGTTCAGCACAAATCCAGAGTATATCCCCATGCCAGTCACTGTGAAGAAAATTAGCCCTAGCCCAGCCAATACCAGCACATTCCGCCTCCTATTCCATACCATGTATATCATGCCCAGGTCCCACACTATTCAATACAACTTCATTAACCATCACCCCCATTCCCATTCTTTGCTTTAATGTGCAGATATTGTTCCCTTATTCTATGGACTACCCCTGGAAAATGTCCATTAAATGTCCACAAAATGTCTGTTGAATTGGTTTATGCTTTTCCGGAACACTGTTATATTAAAAACCTTTTCAGTGGCATTGTGGGATTAATAAAATCTGTCATTTGCAAAGATCTTGCTTTCATTAAAGATGAAAAAATATATAGAATTTTCTAGTATGCAGGTATTACATTTAGCTCAAGGTACAGAGGACATTTTTAAAATAAAGCTTAAATGAAACAATTGCTTCAGCCGTCAATGAAATGTGCTTTTAGGGGTGAAACACAACAGCTGTTTAACATCACAAAGCAATATCATTGAATAATTTAGTTCACAAATTTGAGAAGAAAGGAATATTTATTCAAGGGAAACTCCAGATGGAAGTTGGGAAGGCAGATTGTCATTCTAAGACGGTGTTACAATTTTAACCAAACCACCCTCCCCCAGTAATTCCTGCAACACTTTTACTCTTTCACAATGCTCTGTAAAATGGTAGATAGCAACAAGATTTTGCCCATTACAAAACATATCACTATAACTCTGCCATTATAAGACTAGGCATTATTGTCTCATTTTAACAAGACTCAGAAGAGTGCCACAATTTATATCAGAGGACATGGGGAATATGAGATTAAATACAATGGATCAGATCATCAATCTATTTACGGCAATTCTTTTTCTGCAGCATTACCTAGTATCAGATGTTTTCATAGCTAATACTAGATATTAAAAATATCAGCAATATATAATCTGCAAACATGGAATAAACCATTAACCAAATTTAATCCTAATTCTCATCAGTTAGTTATTGACTTAAATTTAGTGTATATCAGTTTGCTAGGTTAAATCTCTCTAATGTCACTGTTAATATTTTCATAAACAGGAAAATATTACAGGAATATGAATTTTGCAGCCATTGAGCATATGTACATATTTTTTTTTTATTACTGATGACCTTGTAGATATGTGCAACATGGGCTGATGAGAACTTCAGCAGGCAATTTCCTTGCGTGCAGAATATGATCCTAGTAGGGTACGCTTCAGTTTGATAAGCCTAAAATGAACCTTTATTGTGTCTGAAATTTGAATTGAAACATGCTCTGGAAAGTTTGATTGTATACTGGGTCATCAGTTAATGAGACCAGTTTTAGACCATTAAGGGCTGCAGCTGGCTATACCCAATTTTGCTGTTCTGACAGGAAAGTGCATCTTTTTAACTCCCAAACTTGTAGTAACCAAGTCAATCACCAGAAAGTTATTTAAATAGAAGTCTTAAAAGCCGTGAGGCATAGAAAATTATTGTACCTTATGGATACTTACAAGAGATGACAGTAGCAAAAGAGCTGTAAATCAGACAGAGAAAAAGAAAATTTTAGAAAAAAATGACATGTAAATTTTCTGAAGTAGGAACCAAAGAAATCCCCAGAAAATTGTAAAGAACTTTAAGTGTATCTGGATAAGGAAAAGGAAGTGGAGAAGGAAAGAAGTTCAAAGTCCAGGAAAGATGAAACAAAAATGGAAATGTAACCTGTCTATTTGGAAAAGTGCACTCAAAGATGTATTATAGAAATTCTTGTGCTGTTTTGAAATCCTGACTTTGAAATCTGACTTTTGAAACTGGTCCTTACAAAAATGCACTTGAAATCTTTTCTATTATGCAGTGTTGCACCTCATTAAAATTAATGGATTTGGGATCCTCTGAGTTCCTTGAGCTCCTTCCTCTAACATTGTTTTGAGGTGTGTTGGGCTTTTGGGTACTTCCACTTCAACCTGTTACAAGTGCAGTTTGGAAATTCTGAGGGACTTTGTAAGATCAGGGGCTTACTCTCTGCAAGATCCAAGGTGACACTAAAACATGCTTTCAGGAGAAAGGTCCCTCAGTAAATACTAAAAGTAAATTAAGATTTCGAGGAGAGCTAGCATGCAATGTTAAGTGCTAGTATGACCACTCATTTTCTGCTACATTAGCAGAGTGGGTAACTCGTGGCACAGATTGTTCTGACATGATACAACAGTTCCTGGAAGGTACTTCCTGCCCCAAAGAGCTTACAGTCCGAGGTAAGCAGCTGCCAGTGAATACAACAGCTGGGGAAGCAGAAGGTAGTAGTGAAATCATAATCAGTGAGATAAATTGATGAGTCATAGCTCATCAGCTCATAATCCAAAATACAAGATGTTATCTAACACTGCCACTGTGAGACAATTCTCACGTATGCTCTGCATTGTGCTTGAAGTCTTGCAAATATGGACAATTATGGGCTGTGGGAATTTTCATCTAGTCCTATTGTTGAGCAAAATTTTAGCAATCAAAGGAAGAGCAAAAAAAACCCCAAAAAGATCTTGAATGCTCTCTCAAGACACAGCAGTGATAGGAGGAACCTATGGTGGTTGGAGCCTGGACCCTTTTATCTTTGAAAGACTGCAACTATCACTTGGCTTTATCATCAGAACAGAGCATGGCACTCTCTTACCAATTAATTGCAAGAGGTGATCTGATGTATTCTGCATGCTTTTGGAGCTTCTAAGAGCGTCCACCACACAGATCACACCAGTTGCTTATGGACTACTGCTAACAGATTATAAAATGTGAAAAATATCCATATTGCAGTAGAGGTGTTATGGCTTCAAGGATTCTAGGAAAGATCAAAGCAAATCCTTTCTACAGGGAACCTAATACAGCTGCTAAGAAGGTGTATCCTGTACCACAAACTCCTAAACTGCCAAATACATGTATCATAGAATTATAAGATGGTTTGGGTTGGAAAGAACCTTAAAGACCATCTAGTTCCAACCCTCTGCCATGAGCAGGGACACCCAGACACCCAGTAGTTGGCAAAGCTGTGAAAGAGAGCCCAGAGGTACTGCTCAGGAGGGTGCTGAACTCTCAGAGGTGATGAGATGTCACTGGAAATGGTCCAATTCCCCAGTATTTTTGTGATAAGATAACTGCGGGAGCCTGAACTGAAAATGTCTAGAAATATGCTAACTGACAGAAATACACAAAATTTTTAGGCTGTAAACATTGGCTGCTAGGAATTGCTTGCTGCAGTAAATGCAATTCAAAAGGTTTTGTTTTTCCAAATTGAGTTTGCTGGCATCTAAGTCAGCTATTGACTATGAAAATGTGCTTCAGAAGTGAAAAGGATGTGTCATACGCTATGTAAATATGAAATATTTTCAAAGGCTTTAAAAAAGAATGTGAACATACTTAAATAAACCTCATAAAGAAGAAGCTGAACAATCAGTATTGCAGTTTTTTCATTGGTCTCTGATAAGAGATTGGATTATAGATGGAACAAAACCACTTAGAAACTGCTACAAGAGACTGAGTTAATTTTCCAAGAAAAAGAGGTGACTCAGTTCAGAATGAAGCACATGTAGGTTATTGGTGATAATAGAAAAAATGTGGATGAGAATCCATAATGCTGAGAGTTGGAAATCATGGAAAATGTAGAGAAAAACAAGAATAGCACATGGAGTAAATGCTTAAGACCAGCACAAATCAGGAAAATGTCAGGTATATTGGAAAATGGAACAAGCTGCAATAGGTTTTGCCACTTTTCAAAAGTTTCAGGCCATCATTTCACCATCATTGTATTTGGCTGTGGATAGCACAGTGTTGAGGAAGTGCCCTGTAAGGAGACAGCGAGAGCTGTGACACAATTTGAATCAACCACCAGAAATTAAATGGGACATTTAAAACTTTTAAGACGGATATAGAAACCATTCTGTTGATAGAAGCATTCTGGAATATTCAGTAGAAGAACTACAGATATTAGAAGGGTAAACAGGTTAAATGTAAGGGAATGCTTGTACTCCTTAAAGGAATGTATGTCTCAGCTGTACATGTAAAAAGAAAATAGAAAAGCTGTAACGTGTAATAGGAATAGTATAGAGCAAAATCATTTTGGGTTGAAAGTGTGTCTTACTGATGTTCTTGATAAAACTACCTTCGTTGAAGATGAGAATTGAGAAGAGTTTCAAAAGGTGTGTTGCTGGGAATGGACAGGCTGTTAGCATGATAACCATAGCTATAACAGCTTATAACATCTTCCTGCTGTGTGGAAAGTTGTCCTTATATAAAAGGGAGAGTTAAAAGTGGAGATTCGTAGGCTTGTTTGCAGTAAGAATTGAGGACAAGGCTGAAAAGCTGCACCTGTTATTTTAGAAGGAGGAAGGGAAACCTGTGCCTCACTAGAAGAATTAAATTAATATTAAAAATATTACACCTGCTTCTGAGGCATTACATTTAGGAGGACTCTTGGTGGTTGCTCTTAGTAAAAAATATTTCATGTCTGCGTAAATTCAACAGTCTCTATGGGACACATGCTTTCACCAAAATGACATTTGTGTTTTCTGAGGTTCTGAAGGTATTTTTCTTTACAACATTTGGTCTTCTGAAAGATTGCACTTTATCATCCAGGGGTCCAAGGTGCTTTGGTATGAGTCAGACACAAGAACAGAAAGCATGGGCAACGTATCTTCATATATTTATGGTCACCACTTCTACAACAGCCCTACAGACAAAGAGGAAACACACAGTCCTTGAAGTACATTATAACAGACATTCACAGATAATCTGAAAGCTTTTGGTCAGCAGTCTAGTGTGTTTATCTATTCATTACACAGGATGCCACCTTAGATTTTGACAAGAGTCCAAAATTAAAGATACATCAGCCTTGAGGTACTGACATGATACGAAACTAAGCTGCCAATGAATACCTCCAAAGACAATCTTCTCAGGATGATTTTCTTTATTACAGAAACTCTCAAAACCTGTGTGTCAATACCAAGAAATAAAAAAGGAGTCATTGACATTGTTTTATGGGAGTAAATATGCTCTCAAGTCTTGCTAAAAAGGCTGGAAACACAGGCTGTGTTATAATAAAGACCCACAGGGCAGGAGAAAGTGATAGTGAGGAGAAAAGGCATCCTAAATTTGCTTACAGAAGAAAAAAGTCATTCTCAACTAACTGTCCCAAGCAATTGAACCCAGAAGTTCCTGCAGCAAAGCGCAAGACTGAAGTGTAATTCCACTAGATGTAATGTACTTCACAAAGTTACACCTCCCAGCAGGACAAGTCAGCAGGCAGCATTCTGTGCAGTGTGACCTGTAGGTCACGTTCTGTTGGAGCAGTCCCATGACTGCATTGCTTCATCCTCTCAGTTTGTCCATCCTGCAGCAGGTTAGAAGCTGCTGGAGACCTGCACTAGTGCCATTCACTGTGCATTGAGATAGAAAGTGTTAGGATCCAGAAACTCTGTTTTGAACTGACTTAGCTATTTGATGAAAAGTTGGAGGAGAGAGATTGGATGAAACTACGTTTTGTTGCTTTCTAACAGAAACACCAAAAGAATGAGGCCAGTTGGGGCTCTCAGAGTGTGACTCAGAGTAGTTCCTGAATAGAGCTCCCAATTCCTCTGCCCCAGGAAGTCAGCTTTCACCCGCAGGGAAGCAGCTGGGTGGGCATGTGGTGGCCAGGAACAAAGTTCCATCTCCTGACAGCTTGATTGTCTGTGAGGAAGTGTGGTGCTCCCACATGGGCTTTGAACTATTGGGCAGCCAGCCCATGACCTAACGCCTCCCATTCCTCATGTGATGTGTAAAGGCAACTATTACTACAGTAACTATCCAAACAGATGACGATGGGAGCTTTACATGAGCAGGGAAGAAAAATGGATCAAGGAATTGGGCAGCAAAACCTGCCTGTGGTGTTCACCTCTTGCACTCCTTGCTCATTCTCTCTTTAGCTGCATTTCAAGGCAACCTGAGTCTTGGTGTACACAATATCATCACATGAGGCAGTGCTGAGACATAGCTTTCAAGAAGAGTGAGCCCTGCAAAGATTTTCCAACATTACAGTAAGGGAGGAGCTGTCAGACATGGCCATGCATAGATTGCACTGCACAAAGCTAGATCATCTTTTCTTCCTAGGTCATAGGAATTGTCTTTCCCTAATTCTCTGATTCATTTTTCAGCCTCATATTCTGGGTTTTAGTCACCTTTATCATATATGGTCCATTGCTGTTTTAATTAACTCCATTCATTACCTTAACCAGATGAGATTTGTATTTTGGACCCGTAGCAAAGCTGAGCTTGTTCGCCTACCACAGTTATCTTTGAAGTAAACTAGTCATCCAGTTTTTAAGGGTTGTGTGACTGGAAAAAATACCATTTCAACCAGTAAGGTATAAAAAATCTCTAGACCGCAGAGCTCAAGACAGTAAATCAAGCCCACGAACCAAAAGGAACCTGATATGTCCTTTTGATCCAAAAGGAGTAACTTGAGGATTGATGCTTCCATACTATCCCTGGAGCAACTATTTTCCCAGGATCTTGCTGGAAAGATTACAAAAATAGTGGGGAAAATGTAAAGCACTCCAACTACGTGTTGTCATATGTAATTCTTCAAGTGCTCGTGTTAGGAATTTGTTCATCCATTACAATTCTCTCCCACCCATGTAGGAGAAGGAAGAATCATATACAAAATGTATAAATAAAACAGAAAACAAATAAACAAACAAAACCAAACCGAGACCCAAAACCATTTCTATCACAAATCTCTGTCTCCCACCGTGACTAAATCAGTTCTTATCCTCATTTTCACAGGCGAAACAAGAGGTCTGTGGTTAGGGAGGGTAATTGGATCAGTTTCCCCAAAACAGAATTCGGAGAAAACAAGCAGATGGCTAACTCTTACACAACCAGAAAGAAGATTGTTACTGTTTGATCCTGCATATATGATCCATCTTCTTCCTTCTCCCACCACTGCTCAGCTCAACTTCTTTTTGAACCCTTCATTTTGTGCAATGCCTAAAATTAGACTCAGCTTTAGTAAGGCCATACCTTACTGAATGAAGCATCTGGTATATTGAAATCGGTTTAAATGCTCTTGAATATATGACATGTTCAGATATTATCCAAATGCTCTAGAGTTCACATAGCATTATAGCTACAATGAAAAGCAAAATGGATCTGACAATTCGTATCTGACATTCAGCCTGGGATATCTTAGTGTCCATCTTTCAAAAGAAAATAGAGCAACAACCCATCATCTCAGTTCTGTTTTTTTGTAAATGTATCAAGTTGGACACTCAAAATAGCGCCTTTTTTTTTTTTTTCAATGTCTTGGCCAGTGTTTTACATTTTGTATGCAGTTTAGTGCAGCTGCAGTAAAAGAGGTCTAATATGTTGGCTTGTCTGAATAGGGCTTGGTTATATAAAACCATGGATATTGTCCTAGCAAAGAGTTTCTTGATTGCGTGAAGAATAGAGTGGCTAAAGAACAGAACGTTTAAATAATAGGTACCAAAAAATGACTCAACAATACCATAGCTTTTATGTGTGAGGAGGGAGTAATGTTGAGCCTGTTCTCTTTTAGGAGCTGTGATATCATGGCAAAAGTATTTAGATCAGAATGAGAAATGTTTTGAAAAAGTTACATAATAGATTTTTGTTGTTAGACTAGACAGAAATGAGAGGAGATATCTTTATATTGTGCTAATTCCACCTCTAAAAGCTGCAGAAATTTTGTCATTGATCTTAGTGGAATGGAATATGATGGTGTGAAAAAGGAAGCTGTGGACTGCTTTTAAGGAGGTGTAGTTTTACAGGAGCAGTGAATAAACAAGACATCCATTATAAGGATTTTAAGTCAGTTTTTATTGTCTAGGAATAGCCAAGAATCTTAGTGCTTATAAAGGAGCTCTTCTCTGCCTGAGCTTTCCTCCTTCCTGCTTGACTGCTTAACTCCATACAAGAGCCAGAACAAGACCCAGGCCATGCTAAGCTGCATTTGAAATCCCTGATTCAATATTTTTACTGGGTTGAGATAGTGCACAGGCCTTTTTCTGGGTTTTATGCATAGGAAATAACTTTCACTCTATTTGGAGAGAAAGGATGTTGATCTGCTTCTTACATTAAAAAAAAAACAAACAACACAAAAAAGTGCCACCCATATATATATACATATATATATATATACATATATATGTATATATGTGTGTATATATATATATATGTGTATATATATGTGTGGGTATATATATATATATGTATATATGCATCTGTACTTTCAATATGCCCTACTTTTCGGCCTAGAGCTTTACCTTGGTGAATTCTACTGGCCTGATGTCCCTATGTTTCAAAGTTAGGGCCTGGAGAAGTCTCAGTGTATTCTCATATTTCATACATAGATACTTCCCTTGCAGACATCTGGAGTGTGACTCAGCTCCAGCTTAAAACAAATATACTCGTGTGGCTGCTTGGAAGTATCTATGTGTGCATTACAGGCTTCATTCAGCTCCCCATGTAGAGATCTCAGACTGTGTGTGATGCCCTTTAGGGTCTCATCAGGCTTCCAGCTGCTCCTCCAGGAGACACAACTCTTCTACAATGTCTGTGTCACCAAGAGTTGGTGTCCACTTTGGCTGCCCTAGGACACGTCAAATGGCACAAGAAAGCTTGAGCAACCTAATTCCATTCTACATCTTCACTGAATAGAGTAAGCTTAAGTTTCGAGTACAACAGTAAAAACTGACAGTCAAGCATCCTATTCTGTACTGAATTTTAGTCCTGAATTCCCCTTTTTTGTCCCCAAAGCTGTGTTTGTAGGTGAGGTCTGAGTTCAAAGAGAGCACATATAAGCCCAGCCATCATAGCTCTGGCTAACAGACATTATCAGGAGACCACCACAGGATAATTGAAAGCTGACAGATGCTACTTTACCCTTTGCTCTTCAGTCAACTGTGGGGATCACAGGCTGATGCCTGAATGCAGAGAGCCTGTCATTATGGAGTCAGAAGTTGAAGAGACAGGACAGTCATCACGTAAAATTTATCCAGCCTTTCTAGTAATAAATACAGGATTTTCCATTAGTTTTTAAGAGACAGACATAACTTATACCCCAATGAAACAGAAATCCTTGGGTTTCTTCCATGAATTGGAAATCTTCTGACAAGTTGTAATGCAGCTGGTGAATATGTTTTTGGTTACAGAACTAAACATGGTTGTTTAAGGGTTGTTGTACATATCAGGAGCCTTTGTTTTACCTTGCAGAGGGTTTTATGACAGTAGGAACTTAAAATATTCCCTGTCTACTCAGTGAAGCATGTTATCCCCTCCACTGAGCCAAAGCCACTGTGGGGCTGCTCTAAGTGGGAACAGAGCTACACTTCTCATTTAGTGGCAAACAAAAAAGTTTTTAAAAGCCAAATGCTTTTCAGTGCTTTGTTTTCTGAAAGCAGGATCATTTGTCCATCCCAGTTACCATCACAGCCAGTGATGTATAGGAGAGAAGTGCTTCACCATAGTACAGAAACTCAGAGGTGTTGCACAGCTGGGATGAAGCAAGGCTGTAATTTTTTTGCCATGAAGCACTTTATAGGATGAAGCCATGACTTAATGTTGAAGTTGCATGAGATATTGCCATCAGGATCCTTACCATAAATAGGTTATTTCTCTACCTTCACACCCTTACAGCTTCCACTTCATCCCTTCATTGCTGCCTATCCCATCTCCCTCTGCCGCTTCTGCTGACAGAGCTGCACCAGGGGAGCACCATAAACCACATCCCTCACATGACCCAGCCTAAAAGTAAACTTCCTCTACCCAGGATGTTTTAGTGAAGAAGTTTCCAGACAAGTTATGTCATTTATAAGAACGGTCATATGGGATCAAACCACCTGTCCCTTTAGGTCTGTATCCTGTCTCTGGCAAGAGACAGCAGAAAACAGGTCAGGAACCTCCTGGTCAAGGAAAAATAGTGCTCATTTGCCCCAGCAGTACTTTAAGCACAGCCGTGGGAATGACAAAACACAGTTTATAGATGGAAACAGGATAATGCAGAAAGAGGGGGGCAAACCCAACACTCTCTGTATCACACCTTTAACTATTTGGCCAATTAGGACATACTTAACTCACAGAAAAGAGTTGTGCAAGCTGTTTACTATTGCTAGTATTTATTCCAAGGTAATGTTTTATTTTAAAAAACATCTTATTTCTAATTATCAGGATTATGAAAATTAAAGGTATCCACATATCTTTCTCTTCAGCTGGACTAGAGCCTAGACAGTAAATCATATTTTCTGCAAAAATTCAAGCCAAAATTCCTGCAGGTTTTTTAGCCAAATGTATTTCCCTACTTGAAAAAAAATCTTAAAAACATTTATATGCTGGAATTGTATAATTCCTTGAGTCATTACAGCTAAATTTCTTGAAAAATCTTTAACATTTTCCAACAACCTTTACTTTGAACCCTTCTTGTTTCTGCATGCTGGAGCAGGAGTTGCAGAACAGAAATGGGAAGAGTTAGGAATACAGTTTTGAAGGTAGCTTCTCATCAAGGTCATGGGTCAAAGAAGAAGCCAGAGCAGTGTGAATGTTATTAAATCTTCTGTACTGCAAGCAGTCTTCTAAATATGTATATATACACACACAGTCTGGCTGCAACCTGAGTATATTATCATTCATTACCCGCCCATTGGGGACCTTTGGGATAGTCTCAGAGAAAAGAAGAACACGAATTGTAATAAGACTTCATGACTATGATGCCAGGAGAACAGCACAAGCCTTGCTGAAAGTGCAAATAACAATTAGCTCTTCAATCTCCAGGGAGCCAGGGGGTAAAACTGATGGAACATCTGAGAAATGCTTCCTGAAGAGATAAAATAATTCAAAAACCTTAAGGAAATTTGCAAGACTGAGATATTTATTTTGCTGGTTCTGATTTTAGAAATTAAGAGGAAAGGTTACATTCAGATCCCTGCTTGAACATTTTACTAATTTAAGCCGCTAGCCTTGTTTTTTTAAAGGCAACATGTTCAAGGTCAAAATTTTGAATCCTTGGGTTTGTCTGTCAAGCCTTCCACAAACTTCCTCTGTAAGGCAACAAGAAAAGTTAAGAACAATATAAGAAAAAGCAAATACTTTTTCAGCTTTGAAAAGTGAAGTCTTGTCATTGAAAACCAGTGACTCCACAAAAAAGAAACATTTCTGATGTGATTTGTCAAAAACGTAATACTTTGATTCAGCACCAGCAATTATCATCTAGATAGATGCCACCTAGAAAGGTAGGTTGTAAATGCTGTTCTGGGACACAGCTCAAGTGTGTTTCCATTTCTGCCATTGCATGAAGCTCTACGTAAAAAATAACATCATTTTCTTTGCCACAATGGGAATGGGCATTCCACATACTGCAAGGATCAGTCCAGATGGAAAGAGGTCTTATTGTCTCTCCAGAGCAAGAGTTCAAAGCATGATATCTAGAATTCATTTCCTACTGAACTAAACAAATTCATGGCACTGAAAATTACTGCAATGGAAAATTGAAAAGAAATGCACTTTAAAAAATCAAGGCATTAAATAATAGAAATCACTGAAAAATACATTGTTAAGAACAGGCATGAATATAGATAAGAAGACGTCACTAGCTGACAGCTCTAGATCATGTAAAAACGTCATCATTTTTCCTCTGGTGATAGATACCGAACACCAGAGTAACAAGGCTCTCCTGCTCTGTTTACCCTGAATATTGCAACTGATACATTTCCTAAGTGCAGGGAAACATGTCTTTGTTCAACAAATATAAGTACCAGTGAGACACATTAAGAGTTAAGCTTCTGAAATGTAAAGTAGCACAGGGACAGCACCTGTTACTGAACCAGCTAACATTTTCTTTCATATCTTTTCAGCATCACGTGTTTGAAACATTGCTGTTTTCGCTTGCTTTTTCCTATGCTTGGCATTTGCCTTAAGCGCTTATAGATGTAGATTTGAACAGATTGGTAGCAACAAGAGGAT
The DNA here is from genome assembly GCA_013397845.1 of Melanocharis versteri. NCBI lineage: Eukaryota > Metazoa > Chordata > Aves > Passeriformes > Melanocharitidae > Melanocharis > Melanocharis versteri. The sequence continues at coordinate 144,702 of VZTG01003994.1, forward strand.
GATATGGTCTGCACTTGGTGTTTTCTTCCAGGACAAGAATTTTTTATCAGCAGCGTGAATTTTGAAATTTAACTTTGTGAGGTGAACTTCAGTATCATTTTGCCAGCACATTAACCAGCACTTTACAAAGTGTTTCATTATGAGATTTGAAGCCATGACAGGGAGGAGATGGGAAGAAAGAGAGGGGCATAAGAACAAAGAATGATCTATATAAATAATTCACCTAAATCCAAGAAAAAAAATTAAATAAAATAAATTGAATAAAGGATATTTACTTATCGTGTAAGTGAAAAATTACCTATAAAATCTATTTTGTTTACCTGATGCTTTCCTCCATTAAAAGTCACAATAGCAGCTGAGGTAATGCAATTATCTCCTGCTGTAAGTAAAAAGAAATGCTCCATTTTTCCAGTCTAGCCATGCTGGCCAGTGTTGACTATTTAAATGCTGAGTGCAGTTTGTCTTTTGTTTGATAGAAACCAGTACCTCTTAAGTACTTAGCCGTGTGTGTCAAGATTCAGTCTAGAATTGATTTCCTTACAACTATGTTATAAAATCCAGCAAATAAGATTTTCTGGAAGACATGTTGACAGGTCTTTAACTAGATAGTGCTATTGAATGCCAATATAATTAGCTGGGCAGATCACACAAATTATGCAGACTGCAATTCATTTCTGACACTGCCCGTTTTATCAGACCTTACTAATTTTGCACTTGTCCCTTCTGTCTTCTCAACTGAAGGCTAATATTGTAGATACCTGGACCTACACAACTGATAAGTCTGATTGCCACGAGGTGACATGAAGTCTGTGCAGAAAAATGCCATGCACAGTGCCATAGTAATTGCTACTTTTGATAAGGCCTTGAAATGATAGGAGAAGGGGGGGATGACTTTAAGCTGAAGGAGGGAAAATTTAGGTTAAATATTAGGATGAAATTCTTTCCCGTGAGCGTGGCGAGGCACTGGTACAGGTTGCCCATAGAAGCTGTGGCAGCCTCACCCCTGGCAGCATTCAAGGCCAGGTTGGATGGGGCTCTGAGCAAACTGGTGTAGTGGAAGGTGTCTCTGCCTACGGCAGGGGGATTGGAGCTAGACGATCTTTGAGGCCCATTACAGCCCAAATCATTCTAGGATTCTATGAAATTATCCTACTATTTCTTTTTTCTATCAGTGTTTTCAAACTCCTACTATATTTGGAGGAACTAGAATTATAAAGCTGGTAGATTATTGCTATCCACTGGTTTTGATTTGCTGATTTTTTTTCCTTACTCTAGTATAACAATGAAGAGTACTTTTGCAGCCAGTCAAATTCCCTTCCAGATTCAGAGAAATTCAAGCAGAAGACATTTAATAATTAAGGTAGTAATTGTGGGTTATTCAACTAGTAGAAAATAGATGAACCTGAAAGCAACAAACAAGATATCTACTGAAACAGAGAAGGTACTCATCAAGGGAAATACAGGTGTTAATGTAAGAGACTTGATATCTCCTGATGTTTTTTATGTCCTATTTCAGTAATTCTATGCTCTAAATAAGTGCTTCTACATCCTAGATGATTACTTCTGAGGCACAAAGAAAAAAAATATTTTGTAGCTTCAGAAACTTCAGAACTCAGAAACTTTTTCACTCAGAGGGTGTTTGGGCACTGGAAGAGGCTCCCCAGGGAAGTGGTCATAGCACCAAGCCTGATGTTCAAGAGTTCAAAGAGTGCTTGGACAATGCTCTCAGGCACATGGTGTGATTCTTGAGGCTGCCTTGTTCAGGGCCAGGAGCTGGACTCAAGGATCCTTGTGGGTCTCTTCCAACTCAGGATATTATATGATTCTAAGTATGACTGGAATAACCCAAAGAGTAAAAATAATTTCCCTAAGAATATTTTTTGCTATCATAAAAGTGGTGGCTTTTTTTCCCACATCATTCCTGAAACTGGGCAAAAATTTAAGGAAGCTAACACTTGTGATGCCAAAAGAAGAAAATAAAAAAGTGCTATGGAAGGGATGCAGGGGAGTTGATTTATCTGGCTTACTGAAATGGAACTGCAGCAATATTCCTCTTATTTAATCTTGCAACCTTCCCTGTCTAACTTCTTCACCAGCCAAACCCCTTAACTTTGTCCTTTTATCTCTGGTTATCTACATTTTCCTGGGAGGGTATTAAAGGCACAGAATGCGATTTTGGTTTCTCTGTGTGTTCTATAAATCCTGACCATGCAAGGCTTTACTTACACAATGTAACTACACTGTATATGTGAGCTACATCAAACCACCTTGCAAAGAAAAACAATTTTGTTTTCAGTTATTTTAGCCACGATGTTCTGTTAACCCCTCTGGAAATGCAGTATGGACTGTAAAACAGAACATTAACTTTCTCATAGAAATTTAAGCTTCCCTACAGAAATCTTTCTTGAAATATGCAATCTTTATTAAATTCCTTTGACCAACTTAAAATTGCACAGAAAGGACCTCAGTCATTAAGTTTTTCATGTAAAGGGGATTATTCCATCTCTTTGTCTTAAAGTCTTCTCTCTTAATTTTGTCTTAAACCCTCCTAAAGATCTCTATTCATTTCAGTCCTATTAAATTTTAAGGGACTCTTTTCTTTTGTGACAGAATGAGCTGTATAGACAGTTCGCTGCTCGTCGTGCAAATTTCCTTCTGTGGAAATGTTGCTCAGCAGGACACCACTTTCCAGAGCCTGTTTTGTTCATTTCACACTGCTCCCCAAAAAGCCTCACATTAGTAAGGTTCGACAAGCACTTCCTGTTCTCCTCTCTTCATGGTTGATCACATCCAAATTTGCATCATTAGGCGTTGTCGTTCTCTTACTTACACAGGAGTGAGGCATGGAACTGCAGGGTTAATGAATCCTGATTAACTTTGTCTTCACTGATTTGGAAGGAAATGTCTAATAATGGGATTTCGTTTTTCTTTTTCTTTTTTTTTTTTTACCTCTACATGCAAAGAGTATAATTGGGTAAAGGACAGTTTAGACCTGATCTTCTCATATGCAGTTTTAGAGACTAAATTCTGAATAAAACCCAAAGAATGGTCGTGTTGTGTTCATTATGTTTTCCTGAAATATCTTTGCAGTGTCCGCAGTAAATTCTTCCACATACCTGATTTATTTTTTTTAATTTTTAAGAAAACACTGCAAACTTCAAAACTTTTGGCTGCATCTGACCTAAATGGATTAGGCATGACTTTTTTTGGCCAGTAAACATCACTTTAATCAGCAACAGTGGTCATGAAATAAACCAGTTATTTAATAAAAAGGGGTGTTTGTAAGGAGGATGAAAGTTGTGTGGGAAGATTAAATCCAAAAGTATCATCTGTGCAGATTGAAGCTATCCCCAAATCGAAGCTGAATCTCTTGACAGTCCACCTAGACAACACCTATCCTCCCATGAAGACTTTAACTGAGTTTACAACCCTCTGAATCTAGTGCAGATGCTCCGAGTGTTTAAAAAAATGAACTAGTGCTCATGGCAGGGGGTTGGAAATAGGTGATCCGTCCTTAAGGTCTCTCCAATCCAAATCATTCTATAATTCCATGATTCTGAATTTGCCTCCTTCATGTCCCAAGGTGATTTTCCATTTAAGAAAAAAACCCAACAAACCCAAAATCAAATAAATGGAAGTCCAAACTACTAAATATCTTCTTACAATACATAGTGTACTTTGGCACTTACCTGCAGAAAGGTTAGGTAGAAGTAAGCCTGCATAGTGTCAAAAACATGTATATTCAACTAGCTAGGAGCTTGTGAAGACCTAAAATCCTGCTTTGGTTTAACTAAATACTTGAAACTAAGCCAGTTTGTGCAGACCAGATGCATTTTTTTAACCCTTGCTCGAATTGCTCGGGCAAAGGTAAGCAAAAGCCTCAAGTAAGCAGAGCAGAGGATAATGGTAGTTAGTTTAATTGGCATGCTTCTACATTAGAAGCTCGTGCTGTCTGTACCACAATCATCTGTAACAAAATAAAAATATAAAGGTAGAGCTATGACACCGGCAAACCATTTCTGTTTACTCGGTTTTCTACTATCCCCTTCCCTTTATGCTTTCTGCTGGAGATGTGATTCGTGGGGTTTGCTGCTGGGAGGAACAGTGAGATCACAGGCTGCAGTCTCACAGCTCTGCAGCTGCATTACCATGGCTTAAAAAATTATCCCTGACTCTGAGCCACTGGCACAGTTGCAGGGCAGGCTCATGGCCCACCCTAAAACTGATGTAATGCACTGAAGCTTAAACTTCACTGAAAGACTTTTGAGCTAGGTTCCGTTACCTTGCAATTGGGACAGATTAGGAGCAAACACATGGGCAGTTACCTTCCAAAAATGCATCTCATCCAAGAGACAGTAACCTGTTAGGCTCCCATAACTCCTCGCTGTTCCAAAGCCGTAAGTCTTGCCTCCTTTATAGCTTAAGCCATAAAATTTCAGTGAGTCGCTCTGTTATTGGACCTGCAGTAATCTCTCTGGGGCAGGAAGGACCATCTCAGCTGCAGCGCTGAGCTTGGTGTCGCTGCATCCCACACACCAATGAGCTCATTCAGAACATCGTGATGTAAACCAGACAGCGTCTACAAGTGAGGAGGGAGTTTTAGTCTGGCATTTCAGGAAAAAGACTGCTGTAGTCACATTGCATGTCAGCTTCTCCTTCTTTCGGTCTGCTTTCTTGGAGTCTCTGAAAAGATGGGCTTAGCTGAGACAAGTTTGGCACAGACATAAGGGATCAACTTAATTTTTTTCATAAGATTCATGCAAATAAACAGCTATGTAATGGAGTGCTGCCTCAAAAATCCCCCTGCTGAGAGGGAAAACTGTGCTTTTAGGTAAACCCTGTATTAGAAACTAGAAAATCCACTTGGGAGAATAAGTTGAAAATGATCTGATAGGGAAAGACTTTGCATCTTATTACTTCTCAGTGAATATATGGAATCTTATCTTGTGCTTGAGACAGCACAAAAATATGAGTGCAACTTCTGTAGTAGTCAAACCTTCACAATAGGTTTCTCCAATTTAGATTGCTTAATAACTAGCATAATGGCAGGTATCCCATTATGGCTTGGTGTTGTTTGCTGGCTCTCCCTGACCTAACTTAGATGTCACAGTGGCATCAATAGCAGTGAGGGTGCAAGCCACACACAGCCCATTTAGGGGGCGGCAATGCAGAGTTTGAAATGCCTGCATCACTTGGACCACAGCCTTGCTGCGTGAAGTCAAAGAGAATTTCCAGATTTCTTGGCAAAATTTTTGTTGCCAGTGATGATATCAAGCCTGAGCTACAGCCCTGCTGCATCATAGCCCTGTCTGCCTGGCTGCTAAAGTTTTTCCCAAGTCAGAGTGCCTCGTTTTCTCTGACTTTGCAAAGCTCCCTTTCCAGAGTGATGCCTGGTAATGGATTTGTCATTCACTACAAATGCTGGAAATATCCCCCAATAAAACAACCTCAACAGCCTCAACAACTACAGGGTACTTCATGAAACACAAGTAGGCAGTACAAAATTTGGCTACTGTATCCTAAAAAAAAAAACCTGTATATGTGATGTTCTTAGACAAGCATTATTTTTTCCCTCAATGAAATATATATATATTTTCATCCCTAGAATCTTTCCAGGTTAGTTTGGACATGGCTCTGGGAAACCTGGTCTAGTGGACCAGGCAGGGGGGTTGGAACGAGATGATCTTTTAGGTCCTTTCCAACTACTCCATTATTCCATGATTCTATGATTCCTAATGCCTGTATTAATTTTGAAAGATGGATACACTGGAATTCTGTATCCTTTCTTTTATTTCAAATAATTGAAACATTCTTTTCTGTATTTTTTAGTGTTTTAATATTACGAACTAGAATTGCAGTGTCACTGCAGGTGACCTCTGAAGTAGGTATGATGATTCTGCTAAAGATTTGAGCAGTTGCTTATTCTTTACTTCTTTGCACTATTTTCAGATGCAGGGTTAAAATATGGCTGCTTGGAAGGGAATAATATGGCTTTGAGGAGAACTGATCATACAGATAGGAGCATAAGGTCAGCTGGAAACTGCTGCTAGGAGACTTCAAAATTCAAGTTACTTTAAGTAGGTGGTTCTTATTGCATTTGTTAACCTCAAGGGGCAATTGTTGGGAAATGCAACTGAAATCAGCAGCCTATAATAAGAAAAATGTGTTTAGCAAACAGATGTATCTGAGAAATGGGAGGGGCCCCATATGACCTTCAGGCATCTTCCATGTGAATGGATGGAAGATAAAACATCCAAGTGCACACGGAGATGTATTAGCATCGATTTAGTCCGAGTCTGTAGAGCAAAGGAAAAAACAACATTTATGTATTACATGTGTCTCCAAAATGTACCGAATGTCCAACCTACTAAAGGAGTAGAAGGAACCTGCCTTTTGTACTTGGTGATTTTGACATGTTGCTATTTAAAGCCTGTTTAGGCACTTTTCCAAATGCTGAGGAAGAATCCACCAGGCATGGTTAGAATGAACAAACCCTTGTAGGGCTGATGGTGTCAAGTTTCACATGTCACACCTGCTTCCAGGCCTATGGTAGTGATTTTTAGATAGATCTAGAGAAATCCCTTTTGTAACAAATTGTTTTATTCAGTATTCATGGAGGGGTGGCAGCTGCTGCTGGCTTTCACAGCACGAAGGACAAACCCTTGTATTTCAATGGTGATCTCAGCAGATGTGCAGTTTCTAGCTTTCTTGAGATTTGCTGCCAATCTGAGTCCTGCCTATGGGAAAGTCTTCTTACTGCTCCTTTTCCTCCTCTTTCTCTAACAGTCACACCGTGGCATAGCACGTAAAAGGTCATCAAATGGGCTGAGCAAATAGATTTATACTGAATTATCAGTGAACTGGATACAGCTTTGGAGACAGTCTAAGTCTCTAGATCACTCTTGTCAGTGGCCATTTGCATCTGCATCCTTCCTAGATATTTATAACAAATTTAGCCAGTATGTTAATGCAGGTATCAAGAAGACTATTAAGAAAACTGTTTCAACAAAGGAGAAATTGAGACAACTGGTGGAAGCACATTCCTCCTAGGGTTCAGGGATATTTCCATTTCAGAGAGCAAAGATTTTTTGTTCCAAACACTGTAACATTCAAGAAAAGCAAGAAAAGTAGATGCCCTTCAGGTTACCTTGGCCTGGTCTGAAGACAATTCAAACAGAAGACAACATACCTCAAAAAAAAAAATCAGTTTTATTACATCAAAAAGCAAATCATGCAGATGTCTGGTGACCCAGTGGAATGCACCATACAGTTGCAATTTCTGGGTCTTTGAAGGTTTCCTCAACTTTCTGCCCAGCAGTGTCCACACTACTGTCCACACAGGGACTTCCCATTTCGTCCTGAGGTACCAAAATTTAGTTTTCCACTAAAAGTAGATCTATGGAAGCTACTTGCACTCTCTTTCCATGAGAGGCCAGATTTGGTACATAAGTACTACCTCTATCCACGCTTAAAAAAGGTCTGCTGCACGGGGCTTGGAATACATCCCTGGCAGTGTTCAAGACCAGGTTGGATGATACTTTGAACAACTTACTCCAGTGGAAGGTGTCCGTGCTCACGGCAGGGGGGTTGAACTAGATGATCTTTTAGGCCTCTTCCAACCCGAACCATTCTGAGATTCTGTGATTTTATGGCATACTAAAAAGAAAATGAAGGCTCTTCTTTATAGCATTGCAACTAGCAGCTGTGCTGGAATAAGCATTGGAAGTGTGGGGATCTTGAAATCAGGTCTTTGCGTCTTGTGGAGTTAAACCTGCAGCGAGAACAGGTCAGACCCTGACTGCTGTACTGCAAGCAACTAGATGGGTGAGGAAGGAATTTTAAGCAGTGAAAATGGGTAGCCTGTGGGCAGGTGATGGAGAACTAAGGCAAGTCAGGACACTTAAAAACATATTTCCATTCAGTCTGGAGTTTCCCCCTTTACCACACAGATCACATCCATGATAGCGAGGGCTTAGAATACATTTTCAATGTGTCTTTTGGAAGCTGGGTTTACAGAGTAAACTTTTTCTGAACATTTCAAGGAAGAGACAGTGGGCATACAGCTATGAAGAAGAGCAGCTCTGAAATGAGTCACTGTCATGTCCTCAGAAAACTCTCCTGCAGGAGCTGCTCTACAACCTGGCACTCTAATGAAGCTCTTAGGTAGAGTGTAAAGGGCTTTCAATGTGTTTTATAGCTGAACATGCTCATTTCCAACAAAAATAAACTTTGTAAGACTTTTTCCCAAAGATCACAGCATACAGAGATGACTCGTGGCTCAACTGTGTATTTACCTATTCCCCTGCCCTTTTAATTGCAGAACAAGCCTGTGCAAGCACTGAGGGGAAAGAATGATCTTCATATTCTTCATTACTCACTTGTAGCTTCACCTCCTTTGAGTTATGACTCATTTTCTTACTCCTGGGACATCTCTCATATAAACTGATCATATAATAATTCACTAGAGGGGTGAAAAATTAACTTGTCTTCTTAATACACAAGTTAAGAAAATAGGCTAATATTTCATTTCCTTAGAAGAAACCAATGTAATAGGAGTAGGCAGGTCATACTCCAGAGTGTAACCCAAGTGAAAATACACCTCAGCCAGACCGAGGAACTGGTGATGGAAAACTAGGCTGCTTGCTGCATGCTCCTGACTTACCTCAATATTTATTTTTTACCCTAGTTGATTACTTCCTCCCTTTTTTCACTGTACCTTTAGAAGTTACTTGGCTGTGGCTGCACTGTAAACTGAAGCCTCTTTCCAAGTATGCGTGCATGGAAAATGTAGTCATTTGGCACTGAAAAAGTCCCACAAGAGACATCGTTTCTGCAGTGGAGACAGGTGCTCCATATTCCTTTTATTTTTCCTTTCTGTAATGTCTTGCATCATTCACCATGGGAGGGAGATATTCAATTGACCTGCTGTTGGTTTAGGATGACAAATTAATTTCATGTCAGCCTCGAAACAGCCCGTTTACAGGAATCACCTGGGACCACCTCAGCCGGCATGGAAGAGACATTTAACTCTTGACAGACAGGCAAAAGTTTCTGAATCCTGTTGCTGAGCCACTCGCTCAGCACCCATGGCTCTGTGCTCCACAGTGTCAGGGTGTACACCTGGTGACAGAACTCAGCCCCACCAAAACTTTAGATTAGCCTCTGAGTTGATATTTTCCGCAAAGGGGAAATTCAAGAATAAGGCTTTATTGTGAATGCATACAGCCTTGCCTCTTCCTATTTATTATACGCTCTCCCTGGCACAATTACATACAGCAAGAATAGTCTTGCTGCTTCACACTGAAGATTGCTGTGACAGAGGAGCACCACTCACCAGCACAAACCCATTAAGTTTTCATTAGACCCCCTTGCCCTCTTTTTCATCTTTCTTGTCTCCCGCCTTCTCCGTTGTCTTTTATATTCTCACTTACTCCTACCAGGTAACGCTTCATTGCTCTCAAGCCACCGCAAGTACCTCGCTTCACCTTTGTCTTGACAATCAGTTTGTTGTCCGTTTCAAACCACTTTGATAGGCAATGACCACTGGAGGTTATGGTCTGTCACATCAAGGTTGATGAGTGTAACAATGAGCTGATGCTGTGTAGGAAACACAGGTGAAAGTAACACTTTTACCCAAAAAATTGTTGCCCTGAATCATTTTTTTTTTTAATATAAGTGTAGAAATTCTTATACAAAATAAATTATCATAGTATCATAGAATGGTGTGGGTCGGAAGGGACCCTCAAAATCATCTAGTTCCAACCCTTCTGCCATGGGCAGGGACACCTTCCACTAGACCAGGTTGCTCAGAGCTCTGTCCAACTTGGCCTTAAACAGTTTCAGTGATTGGGCAGCCACAGCTTCTCCGGACAACCTGTGCCAGTGCCTGACCACCAAACAATGATACAACAATTTTTATACCAAAAAATGCAGGCTCTTGCTATTGTCATTTAAATACATCAGTAACAGGATTGACCCATAAAGCAGTGTCCCAGGTGGTCCCAAAGACCCTTACATAGATTTTGGCCACATCATGCTGTACAGACGTAACAAAAGACATGGTGGCTGAGAAAGGTGCAGAGCCATATGTCCAACCCCCCTCATCCTGCGGTTTATTGTATCACAGCTATTGGATGCTGTGCGTGGTGCACACACATCTCCTGGGCAGAGCACAACAGCTGTTTGTCAACACACAGCAATAATCAACTATCACAGAGGCACAAACAGGAGGAAAGTCTCAGCCAGCTCACACTGCAAGGGAAATGTAGGTCAGTGGAATATCATAACTGAAATTGCAACAAATCTGGGACACCTGGGCTAATAAAACTCTTCCTGTACAAGTGCTATGTCATCACTAGTGACCACAAGTTTTCATGCCAGTGTGTCCTGCCTCAGTACTGAGAAGTTGCCTTTCAGCAGTGGAAGGGCACAGTTCAATACTGGGCTGCATCACTTGGTCCATTTCCAACTTATTGACCAAATTACAGCTTTCTTCAACCCTCTGGCTGTCTTCCATGCATGTTCTGCCCAGACCTGAGCCTTCTTAGCTGTCTGTTATCTTACAGGATCACAGCCCTGCTAGAAATGACCTATATTTGGCTTGTTCTCCAGCATTTAATTTTGAGCAGTAAAAGCTAATTTTCTTTTGTGCTGGAAGAACATATGGGTTCATTGTGAGAGAAAAGAATTGTTTGAGTGCTCTATTGAAGTTGGATATTTTTAGGTGCGTGTAAGATCAAAGCTCTGATATCTCTTGGTGCAGTATTACATGTACCAATATGTAACAGCAAAAGAATCTTTTTCCAAGTCTCCATTCAGAGCATTTTCATTACATTATAAAGCTGCCTTTGACATTTTTGTGTCATATACAGCTCTTTAATGCAGCATTAGCTGATGTGAAGTATGCCAAGCCCATTTAAGCACAGAACGTGTAGATATGGAATGAAACAAGTTTTATCGAGATGGCAAACTTCAAGGTTTCCAGAGGCTGAGCTTAGATAAACCTTATTAAAACATGATAACTGTTGAAATAGAGTTCAGACTTTTCCAAGCAGTTTTTGGTAAAACTTGTTTCTCAGAATTCTGAAATCCTGGTTAAGGGTATTTCACACATTAATTTGTTCTGTCTGCTTCAAGTCCTGGCTTCAAGTCAACAGAAATGCATCCAAGCTGTCAAGTTTACATCTAGGCTTTGCCAGAGTGTGAAGTTGTTTATATCTAGACTTCTGGAGCCAGCTGACATCTAGACACTTAGGAAAATTAATTCAAATTAATTGGAGGTGTGAACTTGGAGCATCACAGTTCAAGCATCTTAAAACCCCATGTGGAAACTCTTATTCAGATGTAAAGTGTCCTCAGTTCTGAATATAATCTTCCTCTCAGATGAGCTATATCTAAATTCACAACTAAGATCTAGTATCATCTTTAAAGCAGAAACTGTTGACAAGGAAATTTCACAGGTGCACCAAATAAGTGATAAACAAACTACTTCAGATTTAGGACTGGTTTGGTTGTCGTAAAGTCATAAAAAACAACTCAGCCTTTATCCAATCAAGGAGCTTTCAGCTACTACAAAAGAGATAAAGTAAAGGTCATGTTTTATGACTCATTAATGGTCATACTTTTAATATAAAATTATCTGAAATAGCTTTGTTTTGTGACTAACAGATCTGAAATCAATTGGTTTTCAGTAGCGGTATTTTTCCATCTAATTTGCTAAAAGATAAAAAAATATAATAAGCAAATAATACTGTCATTTTTTCAGTGCAACTGCTATTTCTCTCATATCACAGTCTAGTAGGCTGACTAATTTATCACCAATTTAATTGTTTCCTCATGTCTTAAACACCCGAGGTGGATCTTTTGAACATTTAGACTGTACAGTGAGCACACAAATAAGCATTACCTTCTTAGGAAAGAATTAGCTTTGCTTTTGTAAGGGGAAATTCTATCTTACTGCATGCTGCTGTTTTACCATGAAGTTGCAAGCACCTCAATAAAAAAGGATAGAGTGGTCATAATGTATACAGATTCTGAAAAAAAAATAAAAAAAATAAAAAGCCTACCTTTGGTAAGTCTTTACGTCAAATATCATTAAAGAAAGTAAGTTGCTATGGGAATAGAGAAAAGAATTCTGAAAGGTAAGAAAAGGATACGTAGCAAAGGCTTATTAGCTGCTTTTCAGGATGGAGTGTAGTCAGCACTGGGGTGCTTCAGGACTGGTGCCAGTTTTATTTGATATTGTCATCAATGCCCTTGAGGAAGCAGAAAACAGTGAAATATTTATGATTACAAATTATATTAAGCTCTATTAGGTAGTCAAATGCTTTATAACCTAACAAAACTGAGCAGAGGGACCGCAAGCTAGCAGATGAGTTCCCATATAAAAAAAATACAAGGCAATGAATGAATCTAGAGAAAATACTGTGAAGCACAGAAACATGATGCTGAACTCAGAAAAGAGAATTGCAAGGAGATATTGGAGTCACTATAGATGTTTTCCTGAAACAATAATTTCAACAGGTAATGAGACCCAAAAAGGTCAATAATATTGTCTCTGTCATCAGAAGAGAACAGAAGATAAGACACAATGCATTATATCCCTGCTTTGTAAAACTGGAGTGCACCCACATTGTGGATACTACATTCAGGTCTCTTTTCCCCAGGTCAAGAAAGGTAGAGTGGACGTACACCAGAAACAAAAAAGGGCCACTGAAATGATCAGGGGATCAAGTGACTGTTTGAAGCCATGAAGACAGTGGGTAAAGTGAATTTAGAAGTGCTGTCATTTAGCAGTACAGGAGCCAGGGGGACACTTAACCAGAGCATGCAGAAGATGGGTTTAGCATGGATAAAAGCCCTTCTCGAGCCCCTGAGCAGGAAATTACAGCCGCTTTCTTAATGATCGGTCATGAAGGCAGACAACATCAACAGAATCAAAAAAGGACTGAACAAATTGGCACGAAGTCTCTGAACAGATACTAAGGGGAAATACACCTAAGTAAACCTGAATATACTTCCCTAATACAGCCATTGCAGATGCCTGGGAAACATAGCAGAAATGAGCTGCCATAGGTGGGCAAGCTTGTGTGCTCGCGCTATTCATCATCACCTGTGACTCCTGAAGCTTCCTCATAAAAGGCATTTTAAAAAAATTATCATTAAAATTTTAAAAGCAGTAAGTATTATTACATGCCTATAGAGTACATACTTTTACAAGAGCAGTCTGCTCGCTCCTCACCTGTACCAGCACATAATCTGTCTAGGATACCTTATGAGGTCCACTGTCTTTGCACCTCTTAGACAAGTTTACCAAGGTCTTATTGGAGATCTGCAAATGTGGACAATAATGAAATCTCACTCTGGCACTGCCTTCTTCTTCCTACTCTGGAAAGCCTCCAGTGTTGTCTTTCCTTCTACATCCTCCTCAGCAAGAGATTATTTTTCTCTCACTGTCCCCTACCCTTAGGAAAATACTTGGCAGGAGACAAAATGTAACAAAAACTTTGTTTAAAAAAGTCCTGGAAAACAGCAAGAGCTCTCACAGATTTGGGAATCAAAACCTCCCTGAAAAAAAATTATCCATTTCCATTATTTCCCATTTTCCATGTGTATCCTGTTTCCATTCCTTATTATAATTTTTATCAAACTGACCAGTACAGTTTTATAATATTTTTTTCCAATACCTCCTCCGAAAAAAATAAATCTTTTTCTTTTTCCCTTTTATCTTTTCCACATTGGCATCCTGTTTCTGTGTCGGGGACTCTATTTGAGGCAAAAAAAAAAAAAAAATTCCTCAACATAATTAATAGTTTAACAATTTCATACTTCAGTTCTTCTGGAACTCTTGGGTGAATACCATCTGGTCCTGGTGATGCAAAACTGTTAATTTTGTTGATTCCCTCTAAAATTTTCTACTGATAGTCTAATTTGAAAGAAATATTCAAATTCACCTCTTTTTAAAGAAAGTTTCTGGTGTGGCAATCTCCCTAAACTTATCAATAATGATCATGGTGAAAATTTCTTTTTTTTCTATAGCCCAATCTTGTCTGTATGATCTTTTTATTTCTTGATCATCTCAGACCTAGAAACTCTGGCATGCTGGGAAAAAAAGTTTTCATTTTCATGGTTTTACCAATGCATTCTTGATTTTTTTTTTCTCCCTTTGTCCCGCTGTACTATACTTTTATATTTAACTAGTTCTTTTCTGTTTCCCTTTTTTGGAAGGTTTCCTTCTGCTTTCTGAGGATTATCTTTTCAGTTCAAATAGGGGTTTTCACCTTAGTTGTTTTACCATGTTATCTTTGGCGTTTTGGCCTTTTTTCTTCTCTTTTTTTTTCTTTTTTCTTAATCTTTCTGTTCTTTTTGATACGTTAGCCCTTTCACAACAGCCTCTCCTATTCACCCCCAACCATGATGTGAAAGGACAAAAAATCCCACATCCAAAATAGTGTCTGTGGTTTGACACAGATACATATAAAAAGCTCCCAATTTCAAACAGAACTCATAGGCTGAACTGAAATTCCCTGCTGAGATTTTAAAATGACTCTTACACTTGCCTTACTATGGAAATCATCTCCTTCCGAGGACCAAAATTAAACACTAATAGGTTCCCTTTTTAGTTGTTTAGATATTTGATGGAGGTGCTGCTTCTATAAATACACACTGCAATTGCTTAAAATTGATTCCTTTGCTTATTTAACAACTCTAATTTTCACTGAGCGCAGGGCTTAAAACACTAGCACATGTCGTGTTCACCTGGGTCAATTTTAAGAATAACTTGATCTGCTCGATTTGCTTCCTTTTTAGTTTAGCTTTCCTGGTGTAGGTTGAAACCTGCCCTTGAACATGTGTATGGCTCCCATTAATATCAATGGGAGCCATGTGTGTGCACTGAAGGACTAAACACTAAATTTACCCCCTAAGCACTTCCCCCATAATGACGGGGTGTTCTATTACAAAGTCATTCTTTATTTACCATTTTTAGCACAAACTTTTTCTTTTAATATAGTCTAACTGATGCTACAACTAATTCTTTGAAGTGTCATTGCATAGTAATAGAAAATACCATTAGTATTTTCTGGTGTTTTCCACAGTCAAACTGCTTTACAAATATTTACTTACTTTTTCACATAGCGTTTTTTGGACTGCAGTGGTGTAGCTGGGTGAACATTTCCCAGTTTTATATTCTAATACTTGCCTACAGCTAGTGCTCCAGAAGTACGGCAGAATACATAATTTTACATTGCCTGTAACTTTTTTCTGATTGAACTTCGTTTTGCCTCTTTGTGTTTCACAGAGCTCCGCCACAGCCACATCTGTGTTTTCACTCTGAATTGGATTCCTTCACAATCATAGACACTTCTTGCAATTAAACGCACAGAACCTGCTGCTTTAATTGAGTTCAGTCCAATTTGTCACTTCAAACTTCAGAAAATTATGTGGAAGGAAAGATTTACTTACCAGTTTGATTCAGCTAAAGTTGATGGAAAACCTTTTGATCACTCAGCCATTAAACACATTTCAGGGCTGTGCCAAGCTAATTGCTTGAGCTTGCTGAAGTTTATTTGTATTTAAAACAATCTACGTTTATATTTTCCAGGGCTGTGCAAACCATTATCTTTTCAGGCGCTTGTGTTTCCTTACTTATGAGTTTTGAGGGTCTGATTCTACTCTTAAACACCCAAGATCAAGCAAAACTCTCTCCCTTTTGGGAAAACAAGGGGGGAAATTGTGCAGTAGCAGGTGCCAACCCAAATTTGTATGTCCATCTGTTAACTGGTGCAATCAGAAAGTGACAGAGCCACAGCAATGTTTATTCATTACAGGGAACATGCTCCTGGTTATGACAATAAATCTGAGGGTGCCTCAGCAGCTGAAGTGTAGACATGCCCTTTGGGATCCTGCTGGACCAGGGTGGAAGCATCCACTGGGAGCACAGCTGGAAATTACTAATAACAAGGCCTCCAGCTTTAGGGGGTCATGATCAGTAATGTTACTGCCTTGCTTCTAAGAAGTATAGTGGGGTTTTTTAATGCCTCCATTCCTGGATAAAACCAGTGATGGGGACTGCAAATTGGTTTTGCTTTGGACTCATTACTTGAAGTAAAGGAAAATCCTATGTTAAATTCAAAGTGCGGGGCACAGAGTCCTCATCTTTAAGATATCATTACAGGTCATGAAATGCCAGCTTAGGGATATTTTGTGGAACAGTATAAAAAATATTCACATTGTCAGGCCAGTTCCTTCAAAGATACTCACAAAATAAAACTTTAACACTTACACTGTGTAGATATTAGAAACAGATTGGAGCTCTGAGCATTACAGAAATACATAGGATAATCTTCCAGGCTGAGACATGGAGGTGTGAAATATGTATGCAAGAGAAGGAAGTGGAGGGGACAGTCATTACTATTCCTCATATTCCCATTAGATATATTTCTGAGAATAAGGACTAGAAACTACTGTCATTTACCTAAATTGCAAGATGGAGATCTGGTCTATTATTATATACTAGTGGGCTACAAATCTTAAGGTATTATAACATCACTGGATTCCTTTAGAATCAGTTATGCCATTAGAAAAAATTATTTGCACATTCAGAGTTTGAGGGAATCATTGGTAGAGTGACACAGGAAATACAGATTCTGTTCTCTTCCTAATCAGTCTTGTGTGTTTTTTAACTGATCACTGAATTTCTCTGCCATACACCCTTCTTATTTGGAGAAGGGAAATACACCAACTTGTTACCTTGGAGGTTAATTCATAGGGTATCAACAGGCCATGGCAATTTTTTCAGGTATCATAACACTTCAGGTATCTTGATATTGCGTGAGGTGATTCAGATTGGTTAAGTAAGTACTTTCCACCACAAAATTCATTTCCCCTGTGAAACTGACAGCAACAACACAGAATAGAGCTCCAAAGTTTGAAAGGAGATGTGGTCTTGGCCTGCTTCACTTGAAAAGAGGTTTGCTCTCTATCTCATTGTCTACTTGCTCCACAGCTGCTATGAAAGCACCCTGATAGACACATGAGATCTCAATAATTCAGCAACTGAACTGGCAATCCTCCCCCTGACCCTTAAAAATTCAGCATAAAGATATCATGTAAAAAGAAAGATAATTCCTGACAGTGACATTTCTGTGACTCCCTTCTCCTTCCTTGATGAAGTATGAAGGCGTTTCATTTGAATTGCAAGTAGTCACCCTTTGGCTTGAATATTCTCCAGAGGAATGCTTTCTCTTCAAGGATCATTGTAGTGGAATAGGCTGAGAAGAGCAGAAACACCCATCTTAGTCAGAGTTCCTTAAATTTGTTAGAAAATTTACAATAGTTCCTAGATTGATCTGCATACCCAAAGGTCTGTGCAGGCATCTCCTTTAATTTGCTTTTATGGACACAAAAGCACAAATAAAACACAAATGAATTTTGTGTATTGTTTCAGGCTGTTATTTACACTGTGTTCTCAGTAAGGTTCTCTTTATATTATTTTAGATTGTGGTATTTATATTTACAGCCCTGATTTCCTGGGCACAATCTCTTAGGATACACTTGACCTAGAGCATACCTCTTAGAAGAGAGATTTTGAGCATTTAACTGCTATCACATAGGCTGACTAAATTACCATAAGCAGAATAAAAAGACCAAATGTGAGTTCCAAAGGCAATTGTGTTTTG
Organism: Melanocharis versteri; assembly: GCA_013397845.1. Classification (NCBI taxonomy): domain Eukaryota; kingdom Metazoa; phylum Chordata; class Aves; order Passeriformes; family Melanocharitidae; genus Melanocharis; species Melanocharis versteri. The sequence continues at coordinate 162,380 of VZTG01003994.1, forward strand.
AACCCAGGGAAGCATCTGGTAAAGTGTTTTTAACAATCTTTGCATTTTAACTAAATAAGTAAGTGTTTACAAGGCACAAGAGAAAGAAAATAAAAATCTGGCTGCTTCCCAGATTAGCAGCCAGCTCAAATTGGTGAAGACAAAATAAAAATATCTTTCAGCCTCTTATAGTACTTTTGCATTCCTCTGAATATTTCACAGCCTCAAAACTGTCCTTGTCATGATTTCTCAACGTCCTGCTGGGATTTTCTCTGTCTTTATTTTCTGCTATCCATTATATAAAATTCACATCAACATACTAACAAAAAACTTACTTTGCTACACTACCAGTGCATTTATATGTCTGGACTAGTATAATTTTCCTTTAAAATTTCCTTGGTACAGCTCTGTTGTTAGCCAGTCCAGTAAGCCTATTTTGGTGGGAGAATTGGTATCTCATCTCTTCAGAGCAGATCCAGATATTTCAGTGACTAAAATGTGGATCTGTCTGCACAATAATCCTACTCTCACAATTGTAATTATACCTTGCACTTAGGAAGGCTACCACAAGATGCTTGAATAAAATGGTAGTTCAATAGGCCAAGGGGGAATTACTTTAAACTGAAAGAAAGTAGGTTTAGATTGGATTTTAGGAAGAAATTCTTTCCTGTGAAGGTGGTGAGGGAAGCACTGGCACAGGCTGCCCAGAGGCTGCCTCTTGCAAATGAGTGTTTTAAGGTCATTTAAAGAATCATAGTGTGGCCTGGGGGAAGAGGGGAGGGGATGAACCACCGCACTGCTCCATCCCTGGAAGTGTCCAAGGCCAGGTTGGATGGGGCTCTGAGCAACCTGGTCTAGTGGATGGTGTCCCTGCCCATGGCAGGAGGGTTGGAACTAGGTGATCTTTAAGATCCCTTCCAACCCAAACCATTCTAGGTTTCTATGACTCTGTGATATCAGCTGAGCAATATGGAGTGGGAGTCCTTAGCCAGATGAGTTTAGTGGCGCATCAGCCAAGGAACATACCCTGTAGGGTCCCCTGTCTGTGAGTAGAAAACCTTCTCATGGAAGAACACTAGGGGAGCAAGCACTGACTTTGAGATGTGGCTTGCTAATGTTGTCCAACAGTAAATGTACCTCAAAGCTAAGTAAAATGAGTCTGTAGCTACATAGCCCCTGCTACATGACGACAATTAGCACAATCTCTCACTGTATTTTTTTTTATTAGGTACTATATGTTTATTTGTGTGTCTGTGTGTGAGATATTTCATTGTGTATTGAAGTGGAATGAAGAGTTCTTTGTTTGGTGTTGCTGTTTTTATTAATGTAATGAGAATCTTTTGCAGACTGCTATTGCCTGTGATATGATAGACACTTTCCTATACAAAGAAGAAGAAAATACAGGATAAGAGAGACAGACTAGGGATCTGCTATACAGAATTAGATCACTCTTCCAGAGAATTGAACATATAAATGTGCATGTGTGTGTGCATAATTGTATGCAGGAGTGGTCATGGCTGCTTTAGCGTGAGTATCCTGGAAGATGTTCTTCCTTCCTTTCATGTTTAAGAAGAATCAAAAATTAAAAATGGTCAGCTGTACCAATAACTGAGCCTCCACTGGTACAGTTTCCTACTTCCTGGTCTCCTTAGAGAATGAAGGTAACTTTGACAGGAATTTTCCCAGCAGTGAGAGAAGCTCCATGACCGCATCAGTCAGTGCTCATATCCATAAAAGTTTTTGTGGAGTCTGCACCTCAGACAGACTTCAGTGCATCCCATATACCTCTGGGTGGAGAGCAAGGACTCGAATGCAAGCTCTGAATACTTTCTTTCTAACAGCTCCTTCTTTCTGCTGGAAAAGCAGTTTTAGTGACTTCTAGGCAAGTTTTTCTTGGAGATTCTCTGACACAGACAACGGTAACACTAGAAGAAGATTTAAAGATAACAGTCTTTCAAAATAAAACCTGACACTAATCCTAAAGATAGGTTCACAGAAAAAGAAAAAAATCCTGACTTCCTCCCACTACTGCCTTAAAGCCGCTAATCTACCGTAGAACATGTAGTTCATGCTCTCCATCGTCTATAAAATCTTGTCTGCTGAAAATTCACCAAATACTTAAATTGCACAAGGGATGAATGTTCCAACAGAATAGGAGATAGAGAAAAAAAAAGTGAAGTCGTAGGTAACATCACGTATTTCGTCTTCTTGGGATTATGTTGGTTAGTGACATTCATATTTTGGTTCCACTTATTTTTATGTATATATATTAATTTATATGTTTATGCAAAGGAATTTGATGTGTGTATATATATATAAGATGAAAGCATGAAAGGCCCAATTAGCACAATGAAAGTTATTTCATGATCCATCCAAGAATGACAGAATAGGGTTAAAAATACTGTGCTACACCTGTGATTTTATTGTAGCCATCCTGAAATGCCTGTTAACCTTGTCTGTTAAATCATATTTTAAAATTTCTGTATGGAAGTGTTTCTGAAACAGCATAATTTAGATTTTCCATTTAGCTTCCTCAGAGGGGAGGTTGACTGCATATATCTGCTTCCCAAATTATTCTTTTTCAAAAGAAGGCCGTGGGCAGTCAGAGCACATAATGGGAGCTGTGTAATGGGAGTTATGAGGGCTAAAAAGCACCTCTAAACAAATTATACCTTTAAAAAACCCACAGAAAAAAATAACCCAAACAACAAAGAAACAAAAGCCATTAGTCTCATTAATTTCATAGCATTCCTGAAATAACTGACAGTAGCAAAGGGACCAGCGCTGATGAAGTATTGCCCTGATAAGGAGCCTAAAAGGCACATTGCAGAGAGACATGGAAAATTAATTTATCACTTTCTTCTTTGCAAGAAGTGTGAAGCTGTACTCTTTGCACCTGTGGCTAATTACTACAGCCCTAAATTGAGGTTATGAGGAGGAATAAGGAAAAATATGCCCAAGAGAAGAGTCTAGACTGCAGAAAAGAGAGGATGGATACATGGATGGATGGGTGGATAAATGGATGGATGGATGGATTAGATAGATAGATAGATAGATAGATAGATAGATAGATAGATAGATAGATAGATAGATAGACAGACTGACTGACTGACTGACTGACTGACAGATCTAGGAAAAGGCAAGGATGGAATTCCTGGTCCTTATGATGTGTATTGTGTTTAAATGAAAAGGTTTTGATAGCAGTGGGGCTGCAGCGGTGGATTCTGCAGGAAAACAGAAGCTCCCTTTTCAGCTGGCTCCGAGATGGACTTGCCACTCCTCAGAGCTGAGCAAATGAGAAATGTTGGTGGTGCCTCTGCAATAATATGTGGAAGAAAGGGCTAAAAATGCTGTTCAGTGAGAGAGAGGGATGAGAAAAATGTGAGTGAAACAGCCCTGCAGACACCAATGTCAGTGAGGGAGAGGGAGGAGGTGTTCCACTCACCAGAGCTGAGATTCCTCTGCAGCCCATGGTGAGGCAGCCGTGCCCCTGCAGCCCATGGAGATCCATGGTGGAACAGGCTTCTGGCAGGAGCTGCAGCTTACGGAGAGGAGCCCACAGGATCAGGTTTTGTGGAAGGGTCATTGACCCATAAGAGACCAACCCACATTTGAGCTGTCTGTTCCTTAAGGACTGCAGCCCACAGAAAAAAAGCACTCTGAAACAGTCCTTGAAGCCAATGGGAAGAAACCACCTTGGAGAAGTTCATGCAGATCTGACTTTGCCCTGTGGGAGGGGCACCATGCTGGAGCAGGGGAACAGCACGAGGAAGGAGGAGCAGCAGAGATGAAATGTTATGGGCTGACTGCAACTCCCATCCATCCCCCTGCACTGCTCAGGGAGGAAGCAGTGGAAAGGTCACGAGGGAAGTTGAGCCTGGGAGGAAGGCAGGAGTAGGTACATGGTGATTTCAGATTTGTTTTATTTATCACCATCCTATTTTGGTATTAATTATCAAGAAATTAAATTAGTTTCCCCAAGAAAAGTCTGTGAAGGTACATGGTGAGTGTACTCCCTTTCTGTATCTTGACCCATGAATTTTTACTGTATTTTCTCCCATCTTGATGAGGAAGAGAGGGCATCTTGGTGGGCTCATGGTAGTAAACCCTGGTCAATCCACAGCACGATGTCAATTAAAACCTTGCCTTTTGGTTCCCAGAGGCCTTGTCTTCGTGGACAGGGAAGAAACAACCTGAGGGATAAATTGTCTCTTTCAACCCACTCATTGGAAAAGCCAGGCAGGTAGGAGGCCTCAACCTCCCTACCCCTCTGAAGACAGACTCCATGAAGAGTGCACACTTAGTCCCTGTTTCCCACATATACAAAGTTCATTCACAGAGAATGTCTGCACTGCTACACATGAAGACAATGTTCTACAAGCAGACTTGCAGCTCTTGAAGGTTTGTTGCTTCCTACCTTACCTGGAGTTTGGGTATGTGTGAAGACTTTCTGTAGCTCCTGCCTTGCAGCGTCATGGATAGAGCCAAGGAGGAGACTACTCCAGAAGGGTTGCACATTTAGGTAAAAATTTGAATTTCGCTGAAAGACGCTTTTACCCATAACCAGCAGTAGATGCTGGGTGTTGAGGGAAAAGCAAAAGGACAAGGCGAGCATGGAGCTGTCTTTCCTCTAGCTACTGATGATCTGCAGCTCAGGAAATGCCAGAGCCAGAGCAGGTTTCTGTACATCTAGGAATCATCAAGGTTCCCTTTATAGTCAACAGAAATAATTAGGCTTTTCTAAGGCCTAATTATCTCACCATAAGGCAGCTATTTGAAGTCAGTCAAATTAATCATTCCCTAGGAGGACTTATTTCTTTCCTGTGACTGTAAGGAGGAGAAGGTGAAAACAAGCTTGCATGCAGATGTCGGCTCTGGAGATGAGTGAAAGTGAGGTGAGATGGCTCCCAGAGCTGCAGGTATGCAGGCAGCAGGGTGGAGATAAACCTTCTTGGAACCCAAAATGTTCAAACCAGAGCAGAGCTTGTGGTACAGTAATTTCCAACGGCCTCCCTACGGAGCTGCAAAAGTCAAGAAATATTTTTAAGCCATCCTTGCCCTGAGCATATCAGAGAAAAACTGGTAAAAATATGTATTTATTGTTATAATACGTACATATTGTCTACACAAAATACATAAAATATCTGTTTCTGTAAAGTAGGTGGGGAATGAATAGCAAATTGGCAGAGTACCCTGTGAGAAGTACACAACTGTGCTATTCCTTGAACTTGCATGGGGGGCATGACAGGGATCTGTGTTTCATAATTCATCTGAGACTTTGTCTGCACTCATGGCAGAGAAGAGATCAGACATCTTCAAGCTCTGCTGTTCCATTAGTAGTTCCTCTGATCAGCACTAGTTTCCCTGCACTCCCTGCCTCCTTTTCTCTGTGTACTTCATGAGAATTAAAGAGTGAAATTCCCTCTTCCTTTGCTCTGAGCTGCAGGAGGGCTCACTTTCCCAACCAAAGGATGCACAGTATGGGGGTATGCTCTGCTGATCTTCTCCTTCTGAATGGCTTTTGAAAGCTGATGATGTGATTTGAGCAGAATTTCGCTCTAGGACTTTTCAGGATCTGCTGTCTGGTGAGTTTTGTACTTGGGTGATTAGAAAACAAATATTCGGAGCCAGGTGGCTTGTTTCAGAAAAAAAATGTTCATAGAAATGAGGAAAAAGAGCAATTATTTTAAAGTTTGCTTTCTCTCCTGTGGCTAATTCACCCAATTATAAGCTGATAGCTGTTTGCTTGGTTCAGGAAATGGGTCAATGAAAGGTTTCCTACAGGCATGAAGAAAAACTTGCACTTACTTTAGATAAAGAAAAACAAGGGAAAAAAAAAGTTCTGCCAGAAATTGTCAACAGAGGGAAGTCCAGACAGTTCAGCATTGCTGTCCTCAAGAGATCTCACTTATAAAATAAGCTTTTGAAGTTTGAAACTATCCTTTAATTGTGTGTTTGGGAAATGCCTAAAAATCTGGATTCACAACCCACATATGAACTTTTAGGTAGTTGCAATGTGGGAATAACTTGATAACAAATTAAGTATCTGCATTCTTGTTGGACAGCGTAAGTGGGATTCAATTAACTGAAGTGAGGCTTTTGTTTGCCTTCAGCTTTGACTGGCAAAGCAAGACTAACTTGATTAGTCCAGAGGCAAATGCCACACTGGGGTGTGTGAATAGGACGAGTGGCTTTGAGTTGAAGGCTTGTTCATATTTTCTTGGCTTCATTCAAACCTAAAAAATCCAATGCAGTAAGAAAGAACAAAAAATTTTAAAGAATATTTTTCTGGCATGATTTTAAAAGCTTGGCTAGCTTTCAAGTGAATGCAATAATAATTCAAGCCCATAAGAGCTGAACAGAGAAGGGACTAAATGTGAAGAGGCTGAGAGAAAATACCCTCCCTCCCCATGATTTCAGCTGCCACCTTTGCTCCCCCCTGTACCAACTTTCACTCTGCAGTCTCAAAGGTCATTCACAAGTTTGTCTCAAATCTATTCACCTCTGTAAAAGTCGTGTACAGAATTAAACTCTTGTAGTTCATTAAAGCACACCAAGGTGAAGATAACTGTAATAGTACATAATTAACTTCTTTTTCCCTGTTCCTTAATAGTTCAGATTATGGATGTTGTTTCCACAGTTTGCAGTAATGAGGCCTGAACTCTCACTTTCTTAAAAAAATAGGCTATAATCAGGCAGCTGCTAGATGGCTGTAAAAAAAATCTTCTAGATATCTGTGTCTGTGCAGATAATTCCACCTTCCAGTGGAGGTGAGAGGTTTCTTCTCCATGGCTATGCTTTGCAGGCTTGACCCAAGTAGATCTAAGTTGATCATGATAAAGCATCATAGAAATGGGTAGTTCAAGAAGGTGAATTTACTTAAAATTACTGAAATCTACTGCATACACATCAATGTGTCAAGAAGTCATAACAAAATCCCATAGCTACTATGAAAAAATAAGTAAGAAAAGGAACCATTGAAGATGTTGTCCTGTGTTGCATCATTATTTTGGGGTCCATCTAGACTAGGTCTGTTGGAATAGAGCAAAGCACAGACATTTTTATTGCTTCTAAGAGTAGGCACACCATACGTCAGTGTGCCTGTCTCTTGCAATTCAACCACCATTGCTATCCCAGGGTACCTGCTCCAGAGCAACAGAAGCTGTGGGAGGCGTTCCTCTGAGCTCAGTGACTGGCCAATTTAGATAGCTTGGCTTCTTTCTGATCTTCCTCAAGGTCTTTTTAGTCAAAACAAGATCATTAAACATTTAATTTGACATTTATTACTTTTAAATATTCATAAGAAATTGAATATTAAGGACACACCCCCTGCAGAATTCAAGCCTGACTGAACCTCTTGTTGTACGCATGTGAAAGCCAAGGTAGGAGCACCAGGCAGAGCTGTGGCATGTTTTGTGCAGATTCTTTTTGTGAGGAGAAGACATTAACTTCCTGTCTTCTGGAAGAGCAGATGGGGCAGCTGCAGCTGTGTCCTTCCCTAATGAGATCACCTTGTGGAATCCAGCTAGGAGATCTCTCTGACCAAAGGAGTTCATTTAAACACTACTAAACCGTAGCACACTTTGCTGTGCTGTTGGTGGGCTGCCAACGCACAAGGGTCTTTTGGCCAGGACAGAACCTAAACCACAACATAGTCTGGAATCCGGGCATAGGAAGTTAAGTAAAAGCCCTGAGGTTCCCATGATTTATGCTGGTAAAGAAATGAATTGCTGGAATACAAACGTTGTATAAAACCTAATTTGCCTTCAACCTATCCCCAAGCAAGCTATGCCAAATGCCATGATGAAATGAGGATGGAATCAAGAAATCACGATGTGAAATTATCTCTCTGGCTTTATTGCAACATTTTCCATGTGACTGTATTCTTCTACTCTGTTTTCTTATTATCACTCATTTAGTGCTCTCATATTATCTAGCTGATTAAGAAGTATTTTCCCTTCATTGTAAAACCAGCACTCACATGCCCAATAGCTTTTTCATTGCAATAATAATTAAAAAAGGATACTTAGAAAAAAATCATGAAATAATATCACATTTTTTTTCTCTGATGAGCAGTAAACTGTTTAAATGAGTGGGATGATATTTTCAAGATTAGGAAATGTAGGTTCTAAGCAGTGAAGAAGAGGATGGGTACATACTAGATTAGGGATGTAAGATAAAAATGATTAATCCCAAAAGCTGAATCTAGCAACAACAGAAATCAAAAAAAATATTCTATTTGAAAAGCTGTTTGCTGCTATCAGATTATAGGATTCTCTGTAAGATTTCAAAACCTTTTCAAAGAACTTCTGCAAATGAAGTTCCAGAGAATTCTGGTAGGGAGGATTTCACAAGCAGTTATTTTGTTTTAGCACATAATTATATGTAATTTGTCTAAATATTTTGTTAATTGTTTATATTCTTAACATATTGCATTGTGTGCATTCCTTTTCCATGTTTTCCCATTCATCCTTTAAACAGGACAGAAAAAGTCATGTCTGGGTTCCTCTTGCAGATAAACTCCTTTTGTACACGATAACTTAATTCCCTTGGCTTAAAACACCTCAAGTTACAAACCATGTGCATTCTTCAGGGAACACATACATGCCCACGTGCAGAATATATCAGATGCAATTGCTTTAAAATAATCCTGTAATTTTTCCTGAGCAATGACAGATTTTTATTCTAAAAAAACCCAACAAAAAACCAAGGAAAACAAACAAAACTGTTCCCAGGAAACATTTTGATAAGAGCTTTAAGTTGATTACTTTTTATATCCGGTGTCCTGTTTGGCTGATAAGCCCCCAATCTCCATCCTTTCACATTGTTTTATCTTTCTGTGCTGAACCCATCTACTCAATGTCATCTTACAGTTGCCGGCATGATGGTGATGGTAGAGGGGGAGCAGAGAAGAAACGTGAGGGTGGCACAGTCCAGCACCGAGTCAGAGATTAGGGGTCAGTCTGCCCACACAGATAACTGCTACACTCTCAGGAATTAAATTTGTTAATCTTTGGAATGCTGTTCATCTTTCATTAATCATATAAGCTATAACAGAGCCTTTGATCTAAATGCAGTGTAGCCATAAACCTGCTGCTTCTTTTGGCTCTGATCTATGAATTTATCAAGAGGAGTGCCCTCCCCCTTCTCTTAAAACTGTCTCCTAACAGTATCCTACTCTGTTTGCAAAGAAGTGGGATGATTTCATGGCTAAGTCATTGTGCCGGTGTTTCGGCATTCTGGATTTGGTTCACAGCCCTTGGAAAATGCTGTCTGCCACTATCAGCAAAGAGGTGATTCTGTTGATTGGCAGGAGTCTATTCACTGCTGATTTCTGCTGGACAGTATCTGAAGTGCTTTGTTTGGTAGGGTCACCTCTATCAACTTGGCTCTGACAAAAGCATGCTATTCCCAAAAAAGGATCGAGTCCTGTCCTGGGTTACATCAATTCCAAAATGCATGGCTTCCTTAATGCGCAATTGGAATTGTTTGCTGGTCTGTATTTTGTTAAATATATTATATGAAAGCACTAGGAAATTAAATCACAGGATCTCAGACACCACTGGCACTCTGAAATAAAGTCATTATATTATTATGGATTGATGTGGATTATTGACACAATCAAAATGCAGATAAATTGGATAGCTAGTAAAAAAGGAAAAAAGGGAAAAAAACCCCAACCAAACTCATTGTATGTGCACATATGCCACGAAATCCCTGCAGATATTATCTTGGTACAGCTTCACTGGCTTCTGAGCAACTCAAAACTTTTTTCAAGGGATCATACATCTGGCTCCCCAAAAAGTGGTCACAGCACTGAGCTTGACAGATTTCGAGAAGCATTTGCACAATGCTCTCAGGTATGTGGTGTGATTCTGGGGGCTGTCCTGTGCTGGGCCAGGAGTTGGACTCGATGATCCTAGTGGGTCCCTTCCAACAGAAGATATTACCTCATTCCTTAATTCTGTGGTTCCGGTCCCATTGCTGATTCTGCTTTTTTGAAATGTGCAGTTCACAATGCGTAGGGCAGGATAAGACGGTCAAGACAATGAAGTGATAGGAGAGGGAGAGAAGGTAGCACAGAAATCTGAGGAAAAGTAGTACAGAGATATGTGACAGCACCAAATGAACTGACCTGGTGCCTTTCAACATAGATGCTGAGAAGGAAAATGATCTGAGACTGACTCAACTCATCACCTTCTGACACCCATAGGATGCTCCACTCCTGCTTGTGCACTGTCTGCCATCTTCGTGAAGCTTCAGCTTTGTCTCCTGTTCCACCAGATGCAAACTCCCTAGTGAGAGAAAGGATTTGCTACGTGAATATACCTTTAGCACAAATTTATTGAGTAAATTGTCACCATCTCCCTCTGAAGTAAAGATGAACTGCGAGATGCTACTTGCACTTGGCTAACTGAAATGCAGAGACAGTCCATAGATTGCCAGACTCACACAATTAGCAAAAAATTAAATCCTCTGTATTCCAAACTGTCCCCCTTAACTGTGAGGGGTTTTCTCTCCAATCTTTCCTGTATAGATAGAAGTGATGTTCCTCTAAGAAGACTGAATCTTGATATTTAAATCCATATTTTGAACTACCTTCTTTAAAGATTCACTTCTTTGATCGTATTCAGCAGTTATAATAAATAGAGGTCCTTGCTAGAACACTGGTTCATGGAAAATATATATGTGTGCCGTCTCTTACATTTTCAAGTAATATAATCAATATTAATTGTTGTACTGTAAAGTAGGATTTATTCTTCACTGTGAATGGAATGGAATGGAATATGAGTTTCACTAAATCTTCTCTATTTCAGTACAATACAACAAAAGCCAAATTAAACTACAGCTTTGAGAATTTCTGCAGATGGTATAAAAGGAATATATAAGAACTTAGAAAAAAAATTATGTTTCAAAAGTGTCAAAACATAATTCAACATGTTTAGAGTCTCCTTGTAGAGGAACAGATAATAGAAAATATAATCAATTGATTCATGAGACAGAGTTGGGATCATCACGTTTACACTTTTCTCTGACACTGTTTCTCTGAGTAACTTCTGGTGAAACCAGTCAGTTTCCCCATGACCCAGTTTCCCAGACATAAAACAAGGAGCAGTTGTGTGCCTACGGTACCCAACAGTTGTGAAGATCATTTCTACAAATGCTTGGATAAACGCAGAAGCATAGGAGTCCTGTAAGGCTGGCAGTGAGCTTTTTGCAGTTTGCCTGAATCGAGGAGAGACAAGATGATGTGAAGAACAGAGGTGTTGAAAATCCTTTTTGAAGGCTGATTCCGTTCTGCTTTGTATGTTTATAGCACCTTCAAATTTGGAAGAGTATAAGGGATGGGTTGATTTTTTAAAAAATATCTGAAGTATACTTGTAAGTTGGGAAAAAAATTTTCCAAATGTTCAGATGTACTGACTTAGTGTTTCTTTTACTGAATCAGCAGCCTAAACCCATGTGTTTGAAATATGCTTATTTCTCATCTCTATTTCCTTTGGGATGCTGTACTACAGTCTTTCTCATGTAATCATTCCCTATGAAATTATTGATCTTTTATGAGACTAAGGTAAAACCCAAGGTGGGAAACTAGGAGTTGCTGTAATAAAGAAATGTGAAAGGACGAAGCAAGGGAGAGAAGTGAATAAAAAGAATGAGAAGAAAAGCACAAAGAGAAAGGTGAAGAATAAAAAAGCTGTGATTTTGGAGGTGAAAATGCTTTTGAAAAATGGAGTAATTGATAAGATATGTTTGCTATTCATTGGGATGATGATTTACTTTTTGTCATTACACAAGGCTTTCATTGGCAGCAGGGGATGGTTGACTCTCAATGGCAGCATGGTTAGTGTCAGTGTTATGTCACCTTGGTTCACTGACCTCAGTCCAGAAATATTACTCAAGCCTCCCTAAAAACAGTTTAAAATTGCTGGCAAATAATAATAAATTCTATGAACCAATGGCATTTATGAAATTCCATCGGTTTCCTCTTTAGAAGGGCAAGGTCCTGAATAAAATAATGGAAACTATGGCTGGGAAAAAAAATCTCATGGAATAATGGAATCATAGAATGGTTTGGGTTGGAAGGGCTTTAAAGATCATCTCTTTTAAATCCCCACCCCTGCCAATGGCAGGGACATCTTCTATTAGACAGGTTGCTCAAAGTCCCATCCTTGAAATCTCAAGTGTGAACGCTTTGGAATTGTAAAAGGCACCAGTCTAGGCTGAGAATTGAATCATCAACAAATCAGGGCAATGTATCTGAATGTATTAATCTATTCCTTATGTTTACAATATATGATTAATCTCTCTTCTGTATTTACATATTCAAGAGAAAAAATCAAACTTTTTTAATTTTGTAGTATAGTAGGCAAGTTTTTATTATAATTTTTGTTTTGAAACAAAAATTGGCCTTTTCTTTTCTTTCTGAATTTTCCGTTTGCCCCTTTTGCCTACCACCCAGGCAGCTCTCATGTAAATTTAAACTTCAGAAAAGGTAGAGATTGTAGTCTCTTCGTGGAAATGACAAACAGCAATGCTTCAATATCTCTTCCTGCAGCAGCCTCCTTGTTAGACAAAGGGAAATTCACTCAATCTCTCTCCTGGTACATTATAACATGTTAGATGATCAGAGGTGAAGCCTTGGCAATTATATCCAGAAAAGATTCAGGCACCTAATACCTTACACTGAATTTTAGTGCTGACATCCTTTTGAGCCATTCAGAAATCAAATCAAATGACAAGCTGTTGACACTGCACAGAGCAGAGTGGCACAGGGACACCTGACTTGGAAAACTTCATGGAATCCGAGGTTTCTTGGACTGTTTCAATGTTGTGGCCCACCCACAGTAATAAGTCTATTTCATACGTTCACTGCAGCCAGTAATGCATCCATGTGACTCACAGAACCAGGGCAGAAATTGGAATGAGGGCTACTCTCTCCCACAAGGTTCTCATGTCCCTGAGTCACATGCTTTACCTCTGGCCATCTGGAACTTTATTTCATGGCATAATATTGAGCCATAGAATCATAGAATTCCTGAGCTGGAAGGGACCCACGAGGATCATTGAGTTCAATCTTGGCCCTGCACAGGACAGCCCCAGGAATTACACCGTGTGGTTTCTTCCTGCCTGTTGGTGTACCTTCACATGGAGCTATAGCACAGCCTCATCTGTACTCAGGGCACCCTACGGATCTGTGAATTGTGTTTTCAACAAGGGAAGTCATTTAACCAAACTTTCCCACTTGCTGAACCAGGCTGAAGTTGCACATCACCCTTGCTTCTTCTCCCTTATCCACTTGGCCACAGCAAAGAAATAACTGAGGTGTTAAAGTGTTGGAGACAGTTTTGGCACCAAATTTCAGTCTCATATTGGCCGAGGCCAGCAGTGATATGTCCAAGAGGCAGGAGTCGAAATCTTACAGCAGACTTTCTTTTTGGCTCGTGCAAGCCTCTTCTGGCCCAAAGTTCTGAATTTTATTTTTATGGACTGAATTATGCCTGGCATCGTTTGAGATTTTTCTTTCCTGTAAGACTTTTAAGATAGATAGAATCTTTGAAAAGCCAATAGCCAAAAAATAGCAAAATTGGATGTTAATTCTTCTTTAAAAGCTTATATTATTAGTGGTACTTGGTCTTAGCATGCTGTTTCTTTTTTTACTTCAGTCCAAGTAGTCACTGAGTGAAAGTACTGAATGAAGCATAAAACCAGAGGAATTCTGCGGGAAAGCAAGAGTTTATTCAGTAAGGGGGAAATAGAGACAAAAGTTGGTCCTTCGATGTGTTGGATACACTCCAGAATTATTGTTGGAAGGCGAATGGGTCACTTCCTTTAAGCCTAATGACAGTGGAGCTAGAGAAGTGTCTGACTAAATATGGTGATGTGGCAAGCTGTGTTGTTGGAGACTGAGTAAACACAAAACCAAAGCAAAGCTCTGGGAGGCCATCTTAGAAAAATCCAGCGATTAAGAAAATTATTATCAGGAAAGAAGTACTGTCATTACACTACTCTTGAAAGCTGGATCAGAAAGAGAGATGGGGGATGTGTTCCTCTTCTATTAAATGTATTAAAAGGGATTACTATTTTGAGCTGTGGCTGAATACAGTCTTGTCCTCTAACACAAATGTGCGGACTTGTGGAAGCTAAACTGAAATGGCAGCAGGCTTGTTATTATTAAATGGGTAAAAAGTTTTCATGATAGTGCCCTTAAAGGAGCATGGAATATAAAGGAACACGCGGTAAAGATTTGCTCTCAGCTGGATTGGAGTGGGCATCAGTAATCTGTGGTTAAGCGCTGAGTTAGGGACGTCCACTGATCAACTCTGTTGCATGGCTCTCAGGAGGCTGAAGCTGATCTCAGCTGGTTAACAGCCACATTAAAATTGGTGTGGGCCATTGTAAAATGCTCTTCATTGCTTACCTCTGGCAAGACAAATGATGCTTCCTTTTCTTGATTTGCAAGTGATTTTTGATGATGAGGGGTATCTGAGGCTGAGAGAACTGATACTTTCTTGCTTTAAGGTTCATCTGGCAGAAAGTGAAGGCAGGCTGAGAAGGAAGTGTAAGGGCAATAGGGATTATTTTGAAGCACTATTTGCAAAATTAGTATAAAGAATAAGGCTTCTTATGACAGAAAGTGATGGGCTCTAGGGAGTATTTTTTGGAGTATGGTCCTATTTTACCATGTTTGCCCTCACTTGTTAACATGGAGATACCATGGGAGATACCAGACTTCTTATGCTGGCTTTATGATAACTGAAAGTATTTCTACCTCCTGCCTCTTTTGAGAATATTTTTATAGAATTTAAATACTCCTAGAAAGAAGTATGCCTTTAATTAAGTGGCCATGAGTTTGAAAATTGAATTATTTTAAAATATTGACATGCAACAGATATAATTGAAGTGTTAACATATTTACGTGGGGTTGTAGGTTCTAGTGTTGTTACAGTTTTCTGTAAGCACTACTTATACTAGGAACTGCATTTACAAAACAATTCGTTATTTTGACTTCTCTGACCAAAATAATTAATGTATGTCACTAGATTTTATCAGGGCCAAAGAAGAGTTCTGAAAATCACCCTCTTTGGGTATCCAACTCTGACCTATGAATGTTGAGCCATCGAAGTTCATCAGTGTTTTGAAAATGTAACCTCATGTAAAGCAAGTCATAGTTTTAAATTCCCACTTTTTATCACTCACCAAACTGCATCCTTTGTAGGAGAGGCAGGATGTAGCAAGACTAAAGCTAAACTCTTCCACACTCCTCAAACATTGTAAGAGAGAATTAAACTGAAATCAGTTGTTCGTTCATTGAACTATAGGAAGACATTCAGCCTTGGGGGACTTTTTTTCCCTGACTGCAGCCACATATATACTGAAATATAAGTATCTTATCTAGTCAGAGGAGATAGAAATGTAACTCCACAGGACAGTATCTCAGGTTGGCCAGAGCTGGTTGTCTGCATGTAGCTATCTCTCTCCATTATTAGCCATTTTGGATTAGATTATTTCTCTGATAAGTTTTTCTGAAGACTTTGGATCTGTTGACTTGAGATGCTGCTGGGGGAGTCACATAAACTTCCAGGCATAAGATTTTCCTCCCCTAACTTCAGATATCTGCAGTGTAGGTAACAGTATATGAGCTGGTTGACTGGATCCCTCCAGAGTGAGTGAAGAAAATCAAAATAAGATTCATCTAACAGATTTCAAAAGTTTGTTTTACGATTAAGTGATTGTGTTTCTGGAGATGTGTTTCCTCTGCATGAAGTAGGAGAAGTACAAAAGAAGCTCATGTTGGCTAACTCAGATGAAGATATCTACACATTGTGGAAGTTTGTGTTTAGGCAAATATTCCCCCTCTGCAGCCATATCTATATTCTCTAGATAACAGACTACAATAGCCTCCCTACTTTTAAATGCGGGATTTAAATTACTTGCAAACTGTGCTTGTTTTGGTAGTTCGATAAAGCTGTTATCCGTTGTGTAAATGTTTTATCATGTAATTTTAAATTCATGCAATTTGTTCAATAGATTGTAACATATCCCCGTACTTACAGCCTGTGTCTGTACTGAAGTACATGTAAGCACACACTGCCCAACATACAAGCCCAGCTGTGGTTTAACATAAAATGTGAATTCTGCGGGTCACCAATTTGTAAAATGCAATTTAATCAGGGCATTATTTAGCAATGAAAAATATTTTGAACACCTGTAGCCAGTGTCTCAGAGATATTTCTTCACTGCTTTCACGCCAGTCTGAATGAAGAAAGAGTCCTGGTACATCTTGTATAGGGCACAAAGTACAGAACAGGGAAACATTAAATGGTATTTTAATTCAGAATTGTTTTTTTCCTGCTACTGTCCCAAGCTCCAGAGGGAAATCAAATGTCTAGACATTTATATAAAATCATGTCTAGTTGTTCTGCTTGACAAAGTGGCCGTGTAAACCAAGGCACTTCCTATCGCCAGCACAACGATGGTGGAAAGCCACAAGAATGCTGTTTTCAGTGTAGTCTATAGAAAACCACTTTGGGGTGAACTTCTGGCTCCACAAAAGTGATTTAACCACTGCTGAGGTCAATGGGGCCAAGTTTTCACCTTCTTTATCTCTTTCCCTGTCCCTGCAAGTGGAGGGCCCTAAATGAGTATGTTAATTAATGTTCGCTTAGGGCTTTGGAGAGGCTGTGTACCTCCAAAGGGCTCATTAACAGTGGCAAGCATCAGAGCTGTGCCCTCACTCCTCAGCCCTGGAAGCACAGCTGCTCTTCCTTCTCATCCATCAGCTCTAGTCTTTCCAGCATCATCTGGGTCACATGAGTTGTTCAGCAGCTGTACTTCCATCTAATAAAATTCATTCTCCTGTGGCAGATATTAATCAAAATCCTCCTGCCATCCTTATTTCAAACTTCAAATACGTTTTAATCTGGTTTTTCTTCTTAATGCTCTAGTGGGAGGGAGGGATAAGATTGAAGGGAAAACCCAAACTATGCGGAAAAGGGGCGCAGGAAAATAAAATTCTGTGGCAAGGGGGTAATAATTACGGTAGTAAAACGTATTTCTAGATTAACTTCAATTTTAAGTATTAGACCTGGGCATTAATATATCCCTCTGCAGCCAAGTTCCTGAATCCTGGGAGCAAGGCTGTTTACATGAGGTGCTCAGGAAACCCTTAACTGGAGCAAGGCTAGTGAGAGCTGTACAGTGTTCCAGCATTTCCCCCAGCACCTCCATCTCTTCTGACACCACAAAGGGTCTCATCGGGTGTTTGAGTGAAAAGTGCTGGGTCAGACATGACAGAGTAAAAGAGAAAGAGAGAAAGAGCTTGCCAAGCTCAAGGGAGTATATAAATATATTATAAAGCCCTGGAACAATCAATAATTAATCCTGAGCAAAGTCTCCCTTTATATATATTTTTCTTTCCTGTGGAAAGAACAATAAAACAAAGGCTTTGGAATTTCCTCCCCCCACTAAACTCAGTCACTAAAGCAAAAAGGAGTTTGTTTTAAACCTTGACATACATAAAATTATCTGCTATTTACTCACATATCATAGAATCACAGAAAGATTTGGGTTGGAGTGGGCCCCACAGATCACCTGTTTCCCACCCCTACCGTGGGCAGGGATGCTTTCCATTAGACCAGGTTGCTCAAAGCCCCATCCAACCTGGCCTTGAACACTTCCAGGGATGGGTCTGCCACAGCTTCTCTGGGCAGCCTGTGCCACTGCCTCACCACCCTCATGGTAAGGAATTCTTCCTAATATCCAACCTGAACCTGCGGTCTTTCTGTTTAAAGTCATTCCCCCTTATCCTATTACTCCATGCTTTTGTCAAAACCCCCTCTCCTGCTCTCTTGTATATGTCGTGCTTCTCCTTCGAAGCTTTTCTTAACCCATAGTAAGGGACCAACTTGCCTCCTACTTTTAGTTTTCCCTCACACAGTGCTGTACAGGTTTTAATCAGAATTTCTGGAGCAATCCCAAACACTGCTTGTCCTTGTTTCCCCATGCAGTTCAACCTCCTGCAGTGGCTCTTGCTTTTAACCACACATGCAGCAGGTGATGTCTGTATCAGCCTTTTTTGCTGCTGAACCACCTGGGTTATCTTATTTTCTGTTCTCTGTCTTGAGCTTTGTCCTCTTCATTTAACTACAGGGTGATAAGGCTGCAGGATGTGTCTTAATGTAGCTGCTGGCAAGGCAGATCCGGACAAGCCGATGTGGTTATGTGACACTGGGAAGTTTGTCAGCCATGATGCAGCAGCGAGATAGTGGCATTCAGTGTCCCTGGGCTGGCACTGGCTCCTCTTCTGCGGGTCTGTGCTGGCTATCAGGAAATGCAGGTGTGGGAATTTAGTTCGTTTTGTAGAGATTTGTCTTGTGCTGAAATATAACAACCCCTTCCCAGGAACCGCCTCTGAATTTTCCTCCTATGTTGTTTCTCAATAACATCTTTGCAAACATGTATCTGCAGAAAAAGTTGCTGATAGTTTAATCAAAAGTACAGATAAAGGAGCAGCTCTGTGAAATGTCAGCACTCCCTCCTGAAAATAAGCTCCTCTTAACATCAGTCATGTTTATCATTTCCTTTACACTAGAAAAATGCCCTGAATTGGGTCCCTCTTATGTTCAGCAATGAGAATAAAACACAACCCTTGACCCGAAAAAAAAAAGATTTTTGCAGGCTGAATAACTAAAAGGCAAAAGAGGCAGAAATGAGCAGAAAAGGGAATGTTTTCAAATGTCATGTTAGATTTACAACGCTGGTACCCCTTATTCTTGCTCAGTCTTTGTTAAATCTGCCTTTCTTTTGTTTGTCCAGGGGTATGTTCTATTGTCTGTACTCAGATGATTCAGGGTTTGGAGGGAAGGCTGAAATCCATGGAGTTATTTTAAGACACAAATTCATGATAGTTAATGGAAAAGGAGAGCCGGGCTTCAGTTTTTACTCAATTTTGTTCTTGAGGTGGCCCTGTTGTATGGCTGTGTCAATGTCACGTTTGCTAGATAAAAGCCTCTACATCTGAAGTGGTTGAAATACAATTATGCCCAAAGACATTTTGAAAAGACCAAACCAAAACAAAAAACCCAAACCAGATTAAAATAACATAAATAAAATTGAGTATGTATTAATAAATAAAATGAAATAAATATAAACTAAAATAAGATAAAATAAAATCAATACAGAACAGCCTATTATAGCTACCCAACACTCAGAGCAAGAGTTACCATTCTTCTCTTCCATCTCAAATTAGCCGGTATCAATATAAACATCACGATATTCAGTATCGTATTAGAAATACTGAGACAAATATCTTTTTATTTTACTCACACAGCATGAATTTATACATAATGCTTGCTAATAACTGAAGATTTTTTTTTCCTCTTAGTGATGTTAGCACTGAATATAATCATTAACTTCATTTTCAGGCAATGGAAAAACAAGTTGAGGATAAGCTGATGCATTGGTTCATTCAGAACCAAGCACAGCATAACAGTATTTATTATTACCTGCGATGTCACCATAGCTGATTTTTCTGGAAGATCCTGCAGTGTAATGATCCTAGGTTTGCTGGGTTTACACACTTTCACTCACCTTCCCAACTATAAAACATCTCTANCAGGGGGATTGGTCGAAGCCTTGGAGCTTCAGTTAGCAAAATATAAGATTAGAAAGAGAAAAGAATGTCCCAGTTTATCTTGTTTTCTTACAGAGTTCGTGAGAAGGAGAAACTTTCTTCGGACTGTACGTCCACACATCTCTAATGACTTTTAGAGGTTTTTTGGTGAAGTATTTAGTATTAGATACTTGGGTATTTAGTGATGAGAAGCACTAATAAAAAAGGGGTAATAGGAGCAGAACACAGGGCTTCAATTCGAAGAATTTCAGAGAAAAAATGAAAAATATTGCCATTGATTGCTTTACACCTAATCCTTCAGGAAGTATATGCAATTGAAAAAAATTTAAATCACTGAGTTGAAAATTCCAACTTATTAAATATTATTATGTCCAACTGAAAGTATTTGAGTTTTTTCTCACAGTGATAGCATGGCCGGCCCTGTAAAATGTGCAGCATTGGTCAAAAAGTCTTTTCTGCCCCATGTAATGATGCAAGTGGCTCCACTAATTATTCAGGACAGAAAAATAATGAGTTGTCAAAAATAAGAAGGAGAGCTGGAGTAATGTGTAATGCTTGCTTTTACCAAGCTTTTTAGGGATTAGGGATTGTCATTTTAGTTGTGTCTTTTTCTGAGTATATTGGCTGTGCTGAATAAATAATAAAATAGTTAAGAAGAGCAAGCATCTAAAACATGAAGGAGAGCAGAAATAATGAGGAAAGAAAAGGAGAGATTGTTTTGTTATTCAGTTAGATTTATTACCTCATGGGAATTGTGATCTTTTAGGGGTTTCCTTTACTCAAAGTAAAATGTAAATCATTGATTTAGACCACCAAAGAATTATTTTCCTAGTCCTATTCAGCTGAGTGAATGAGCTAAAGCAATGTGTGAATGTCTGTTAAATTACATTTGTACCTAATGAGAAAGTTTCATGTTTGAGAGAGAGCAGAGGATGTAGACTCCAAAACATGATGGAAAAAGGAAGAATCATGTTCTACTCTGCTTCATACTCAGCCTTTATCACTTCACGATCTGAGTGCTTTCCAGTAGAGCATTAAGCACTATGACTAACAACTGTCACATCAAGAACTGTTCTCCCTGTCACTTTTCCCATCACCACTCCCCTTGAAAAGTGGGAGCACTTGATGTGCAGGAGACAGTTTAATTTTGGTAGGTTTGGGGAGAGGGTGTTGTGTTTTTCTTCCTTTCTTTTCGTTCTCTCTTTTTCTTTCTTTCTCTTTCTTTCTTTCTTTCTTTCTTTCTTTCTTTCTTTCTTTCTTTCTTTCTTTCTTTCCTTCCTTCTTTCTTTCTTTCTTTCTTTCTTTCTTTCTTTCTTTCTCTTATGCACAGCCAGCTCTCTGTTTAAGTTGGAAACAGATTATAAGGTCCTCAGTAGTCCTGCAGAAGTTTTTTAAACTCTCATACACTCTTCAGATCCTAAAGGTAAAAGGTTTCTCTGTGGACTTTGAGGGAAAACAACAGATTTTGAGTCTGATCCAGGACTCTATGGGACAGTGCTAATCACAGATTGAATCACAATTGCACTAAGAAGCATTACAATCCTGAGAATCCTGTTGGTAAGGTTGTGCATGGAATCTGGGGAGAGTCCCAGGATGGGTCCAAACTTTAACGTTCATATTCAGTCCTAAAGTCCCATACCAGTGAGGAGGAATTTTGCTGCAGGAGGAACAGACCGAGGATTTCACAATTTGGCTTTGCTAATGATAACACTGATAAAATTCAAAGGTTTGTAGATGTTGATTGTGTTATACTCTGTTCTCCACAGATGACAGTGCTGATGTTGATTTGAACTGCATTGGCATTCATGAATTTGTTTCTCATTTTAACACTCAGATAACTGGGAGCAGGACCAGGACATCTGGGTTTTAGATTTTCCCTGAAATGTGGTTGCTGAGATTTGTGGTTTTGATTTTTAAAAGAGAACAAAATATATTCAGTCAGAGTGTAAAAGATAAAAGCAAAAATTCCAGTGATTTTTTAACCTTCTTTTATTTCAGAATTAACATCGAGTTGGAGATATTCCACTCTAAGAGATGTCACCTGTTTGCATTTCACTTGATTTCTCTCAGTTTCCTTTTGCAGACCTGTTAAAACTTTTCTGCTGACCTCACTGTGGTTTGTGGACTGGTTTTGAAAATCAGTAAACTGTCTAAATTAAGATTTGTTCAGAGATTTCCCAGGCAAGAGATTCACTGTAGTGATTCTATTGAAATTTTTGTGTTTTTTTTTCTTAAATTTGTATCTCCAAAATTATGGTTTCCCGTGAAGACCTGAGCCTTCAGATATGTAGAAAAGGAAATTTGAAAATATGACCCCAGTGCAGCCCTTTAATATCTTGTTGATAATTCCAGGAGAGCAATTAATGATTTTAGAATAGTCAGAGTTTTAGAATATTCCGAATGCTGCAGGTATTTGGATCAGTTATAAGGAGGAGGATGCAGCTTCCCCTCTGCTCTTCTAGGACTATCAGGAAGGTTTGGGAATGAGTACAGCAGAAAGAGTAGGTGATGGTATTGGCACAGAAAAGGAGGCACGTGCTGGATGCGGCCAGGCCTCCCAGGGTATATCCCATGGTTCTGGTCCTCCAACTCCTTCCAGGGTATGTGACTTAACTCAGTGTTACTGATAGCAGGTTTAAAATGTGTTACAGTGAAGAATGGAAAATTAATTGACACACTGAATGATGAAGACTCACAGAGAACCGGGAAGAGGGCCGTATACTGAGCTGGCATGTAGAAGGCTAGAGAAGCACATAATTATTTCTCATTGGGCATTTTGGTTGGAGAGAGAAAGGTGGCTACACCAGCTGGCAGCATTTTGTGATTTAGTCCCAGCTGGTTCTTCTCGTGAGGCTCCCAAAGAGACTAGAAAGCTGGCCCTGCTCGCTTGAAACTGTTGAGAGTTGGCTGATATGCTCAAAGTCAAAAGAGGCTGTTCAAAAAGCAACATTTTGGAGGCTAGCGCAGGAAATTTTAATAACTTCCAGGCTAAATCTCACGGCTTTGGCAGCTCAGCTCATCAGTTCTGGAGTTCTTGAGGTTGGTATTCTTCCCGCTCTGGAAAAGCTTAAATACATACTCGCTGCTGTGCACTGAATAAAGCCCTACAAACATTATAACATGTATAGACTTAAAAATGCCTCTGAGTCTTTGTAGAAATGATGTTTTACACTATAATGTCTTTAACAGAGGTGCCAAAAGTTCAAATGAGATAATTTACTTATATGTTTATATTGACAGAAAAGGGAAGAAAAAAAATGCAATTTAAATAATATTTTTCCACTATTTCAGTTGTTACACTGTCCTTGTCCGTGGCAAGGACGTTGATCCTAGATGATCTTTAAGATCTCTTCCAACCCAAACCATCTTATGATTTTATGATTCTGTGATTATTTTCTATGTAGAGTTTTTCTTTCAGTGTCTGTGTCCTTTTCTTGCGATATCAGTGTGGTGGAATCAGGGCTCATTCTCCTTTGAAAACGTAGTAACCCTGTTTCACTGCCTGTGTGGTTACCACTCAACTAGCACCTTTCCAGTTTTTCTCCTCTCACTTCCACTCCGCTTCTAGTCCCCCTTAGCTCTGCCCAAGCTGCTGCAAATAAAGCACCATCATTTCTGCCTGATGGTGGCTATCCGCTTTCTCCTCCCTCCTTTTTTCACCTTTATAATCATCTACAGGATCCGGTTGCTTTGCACTGACTTGAAGCACATTGTTCGTGAGCCCTCATAACCCTCCCAGGCAGCATCACACTTCAGCTCATGTTATTTCATGTGTGCTGTCTCTTACATCTTGTTTGACTCTCATCTCACAGCAAGCTTCAAGAATTGCATCTCCCTCTCCTCTTTCATTTGTTTGCTTTCAGGCTTGCTGCTCCTCAGAAGCAATCACACTCCCTCTTAGCAATCCTCCCTCAGACACTGTCGATGTGGTAATAATTCACTAGTGCAAAAGGTGACTATGTTATATTAAAATATATATTATATCTATTATATATTGCATTATTAATAACAAGAAACAAAAATCACCATGTGTAATTATGAACTTATATATTATGTCAGTTATAAATGGAAGATTAAAAAATACTAAGGGTAAAAGCATAATTAAATCAAACCTGTGATCTCTCATTTCTCTTACCTTTTCCCATTTCTCCAAGAACCACTCAGCCCTGCTCCTTCATGGCAGGGCAGAACTCTGTATAAGAGCAATACCAGTGTGCATGGGGGAAATGTTGCAGGGGGACAATCAAAAATACAGTGTCAAGCCCTAAGCTCTAGAATTTGGAAACTGATCTATAAGGACACTCCTTTCTACATCCTAGGAAAATTCTGAGAGTGCCTTCTCACTTAAAACGCTCAAATTCCTGTTGAATAAGAGTCATTGCTTGTCCATCTGTTTGCTTTTTTTTTAATTAGTAAGACTGACAAGAAGCTGCCTGCCACATTTTTTGTTGAATTCATTCTATTTATCATGGGTTGGCTGCAAAGCAACTCCCTGCTTCAGTCAGATGAAGAGACCTGGCAGATGGGACATCTTTCAAGTCATTTTTACATGTGTCTGTGAGTATATGTGGCCAGAATAACCTTCACTGTGTCACTTTTATTTAAACACTTTTTTTTTCCACCTTTGACTATAATATATTGAAAATAATACAACTTAAAAATATTCCACAAATACAAACTAATTTTCATAGCCTTGATGCCTTTTAAATATGTCATCAAAGTTTATTTTGCTAGCAATAAAACCATAAAATGTGATAATTTATTGAAGCAGCAGTGTCAGTGTATGAAATTAAGGAATACGTGGTGAATGGTATCAACAAGAGAACCAAGTCGTTGCAAACATCCCAATTTTTATTATTTGGAACCCTGTCAGGCTCTGCCCTAAGGCTCTGACACAGCAGCTGTAGCTACTCAGTGATGCTGAGAATGGCCAGTCTGCCCAGAGGCTTTCGTTTTAGATTCCCCTCTATCGGTAGATTTTTTCCTTTATCCAAGATGTTTGTTACAGTGAAGTTTTCCACTTGACTCTACCTAGTTTTATGTCCTTGGTGAGGAACACAGGGTGGTTTAAAGTTTTGATCTTTCCCCATCCTCCTTCCATGACTGCCTAGACCTCTTTGAATTACACACAGTCCTTTCAGGCAGCAGGCAGAAGCAGACAGATCCTTTGGATACCTGCAAAATACATGAATGTGATGTTGTAGGCATGTACACATCTACTCACAGTGCAGGTCTGTACATACATGTTCTATAAAAAGGAATAAACATAGTAATTACTTTGAAAATACTTAGCAGGTATTGAAGCAGAGCACCTTCTCCATTCAGAGCCAGCCGTGAAAGAATGCAAACCCCAATCAGTTTCTTTGACTGAGCAGAAAGCTGATAGGTCATCGGGTTTTTTTGAATGGCAGATGTAGGTAAAAGTCACAGAGATAAAGATTGTATCACCCTGAGTCGCTGAGAGGAATCTAGCTGCAGCTGACCTGGAAATCCCAGGGTGATTCATCCACTGAAAAGTCAAAATCTTTTGTGCTCTTTTCACCTTGTAAAATAATACAGTATTTCATTTAAATGTGGTGGCTTATGGCTGAAAGAAAAAAAAGCATTAGGATATCTCTTCGTTCTTGAAAGTGTTTCCAATGGATCTACCCAAAGCCTGTTTGCAGTATTTGAAACTCTTACAGCAGGTTCTACATACACAATGTCAGTCCTTTTTTTGCTATGCTGTTCTTAAAAGATACTCATTACTGTCAAATCTGGCTTAAATCAAAACAAGGAAACATAAATCTAATCAAATGAATTACGAGGATAAACTAAAGTGGGTAAGGACTTTTTGCATAGTATCTATTATGCCATATCAAAATAATTTATTCATACTTGGAGAGTTGTATAAGTTTTCGTCTGAGCATTTTCCTTCTATCCAACAAGAAAAAATGACCATATATTACTACTTGTAAAACTTGGTTTTGTCACAACGGATAAATGAAGTAACAGAGTATTTTAAGATTATTAATAGTCAGATACATGTAAAAAAAAGGAAGTAAAAAATTAAATTATATATGTTTTTACATACATATTTGTACACTTGTACATACACATACACATATTCATACATAAAACAAAATATTTATTTGCTTTTTGTCTTCCTAACAAATAGTGGAGAAAAAAAAGTTATACTTGAAATATTTCTGATAATGTTTAAAACCCATGACTGAAAACATCCAAAATCGTTGAGAGTAGCTATGTTGTTCAAAGAAAATTTTCGTTACATTTACATTGAGTCGAGGGCTTTGCAGGTTCCCACATCACCACATCTATGGGGAGTCTGCAGGGGTGGCACAAGCAGCTGGGAGGAGACTCAGCTGGGGCAGCTGACTCCAGCTAGCTAAAGAGATGTGGTAATGGCCTTCCCAGAAAAGGGATAGAGTCATCATCTCTGGAGGGACTAAAAAGACCTGTAGATGTGGCACCTGGGGGCATGGTTAAGTGGCGGGCTTGGCAGTGCTGGGTTAACCATTGGACTCAATGATCTGAAAAGTCCTTTGCAACCTAAACAATTATATGACTCTAAAACTAGATTTGCTTGGGGTACCTCAGCCCTTAAGTATAATGGTGTTATAAAACTGACATAACCTTTTTGCTTTCAAAAGTTCATTCTGTAAATGTAGCTTGAGATGCCCTTTCTTCAAGAGTACAAAAACAAGCTGAATGTAGCAGATAATTAACATATTTCTAATCACCACTTTTTAAAGATTAAAGATTAAAATTGTATTATTTGAAAATGTGTTATCTGCTATGGTTAAACAATACAATTTCAAGATGTACTAATCTTTGTCAGTGTTAAATGCATGATGATTTTAAAAAGGCAGCATCAACACATCAGGCAGTTTTCTGAATAGATGTGTTTTTCTAGTGTGGGCTGAATCATTAAATATAAACCACTCTGTATCCAAGCAGAAGAAAAAGGATGAGAATTGTCATTTTTACCGATGCAAAACAGTTGTGAATGAGAATCTGCATGATCTTCTGCTCTCGCTTTCCACCGAGGCAGTGTGGAGACCTGGGGCAGCCATCCACCATGTGGGGAGTGGGAGGGCTGAGCATCTCTTCCCTAAGCCTGTGTGACATGGGAGAACTCCAGCCAAGGCACCAGGACAGGCAACCACTGCTGCACACAGACAGCAGGGTGGGGTTGGAATGGGGCACACGTCCCTTGGCTCTTGCCCAGTGCAGAAGTCTCTCTGCCAGTGCAGGGGAATCAGGGACAACTCCTTTCTTGGATTATTACCTGGATGTGTCTGGAGGTCTGCGGTCAAGGACTTGGAGAAAATCCAGTTTAGTGTTGGGCGATGGATGGGCTGCCAGAGCTTCAGCCACAGGAAAGACATGCTCAGTACCTCCCTGCTACATCCTTCAGTGACATGGCTGTCCACAGGGGACCTCATGCTCTAGTAGATCTCTCCTTCAATTTTGTGCTATCCTGTACCACAGCACTTAACTCAGTAACTTCTGTGTCAATTCTACAACCTCTGCCTGTGTGTATTTTGCCTTTCAAATGGGTATGCTGTAGCTCAATCTTGAATTAAACAGTTTAACTGATGAAGGGCTACCATGAAATCTAGATACATTCTTTGAGGATCTAATCGTGCTAGTGGTTCAATCTGAATTTATCTAGTTTCAGCTTCCAAGCGTGGGCTGGTACAATTTGTTTGGTTTTATTCATTCTAAATAAGTTCTTTACAACTGCCTGAAAGGAGGTTCAAGCAAGGTGGGGCTGTTTCTTCTTCCAAAAAACAAGCAATAGGACAAGAGGAAAAGTGCTTAATTTGTGCCAGAAGAGGTTTAGGGATATTAGGGAAAGCTTCTTCACCGAAAGGTTTCTCAAGCACTGGAACAAGTCTGCCCAGGGAAGTGGTAAAGTCACCATCTCTGGAGGTCATTTAAAGTATATGTATGTGTGGCACCTGGGGACACATCTTAGATGTGGGCTTGGCACTTGGTAGGGATGGGTGAATGTGTGAACTTGGTGATCTTGAATGTCTTTTCCAACTTAAATATTTCTAGGATTCTATGAGATTAAAGATCAACTTACAATCAGAAATCTCTTCCTTCTCTCAATGCATATAACCTATGACCATGTCACCTCTGCATCATCTACCAGTATACTAAACAGACTGGGAAACCCTGATTCCCCCTCAAAGGCGTATTTCTTTATCCGAGATTATCCTTTTAAGCTAATTCCCAAAATCTTTCTTCATTAATATCTTTCTTGGAACTGTGATTGCTGGAAACACTCCAGGAAAAAAAACCTCACAAGTCCTATTAACTTAATGACTAAGCATACAAAGGTCTTATTTGCATCCTTTGTTATAGCAACTCACAGTTTTTACTATTTTTTTTTCCAGTTAGTTATCCACAAAAAAGCTTTAGATCTCACTGGCCATAGCCTCTCCCTGCCCTTTAAATATGGTCTGTATCTCTGGTTTCTATGTGCCAGGACTTTGTGTTATTCTGAATTAAAATGCACTTTTTATTAAATGAATAACTTTTAACAAAATACTTACAAGGGTCAGGATACCTGAGACCCTCCCTTTCTCCGAGTCTGCAGAATTTTTTTCCCTATTGAACTGAGTGGGAGATGAGTTTTAATGTTTTTTAGTAACTGCTTAAATTAATTTCACTCTGTTCAAATGAACGCTAAACTTCATTTCCTCTCCCAAAGATGATGTAATCAGGCTGCCGAGTCTACAACTTGCTTTGATGGTAGATAGCCTTGATTATTGTTAATGTGAATAGTTTAATATCCCTCTGAGCCACAACCAACCTGCAGGAAAAGAAACATTGACTGGCTATAATGTCAGGAAAGCAAACGGAGCTGGCCTCCTCATTGACAATTTGAGGGGAAAAAAACCAACCAAACAAACAAAAAACCAACACAAAAAGACTTGCAGCTTGCCATAAATTTCTCATTTGCACTGTTTGAATGTTGCATTTCTTTTCCTTTTACAAAAGAGTAAGTGTGATCTGTTAAAACTGCACTCAAACTTCCTTTGAAGTACATTTATCTTTTGAGGAAGGCTTTTCTTCACAATAAAAATATTATCCAGAGGAAACACAGTTATATACATTCAACGAATTTACAAGGTGATATGGTTAACATAGATTTTACTACCAGAGGTCTTGCCAAGGGCCATACATTTTCTCCCTGATTATGTGATTTCCTCTTTGTTCAGCACGCTCCAGTCCATTCTTCCTTCTGGTCTCTCCTTAGCCCATTTCTCATGCCATTGGGCTGCTCTGGGAGTTCCCATTTCAGGCAATATAAAGCCTGTCACCAGCCTTGTGCTCAGTACTTTCCTGGCCCCTGGAGTGACTGTTCATGCTTGCACCTGAGTCTAGAGTGATGTCAGGTTTTTCTTCTCCTCAGTGCGTCCCGGTTTCTGCACAGCTAGTGTTTTCAGAAGGAAATCCCATTTTTGCTCACTCTGCAGCCAGTCCTTGCCTTCAGGCACAGAGAAGCGTACTTAGAATGATGCACCAGAGTTTCCAGAAGACCAGGAAAGACACTATGGCTGGTCATCATCTACAGTCTTCTCCTACCTATTGTGTGGCAGAAGGTTTCACCAGCACACGCAGTACATTATTCTGGGAGCGCTTGGAGAGTGTAGATGCTGTGATGGATCCAGTAAGACATGTAGGTAGTATAGAGTGGGGTTAAGGACTTTCCAAGTTTAGAGAATCACACCTAGAGAAGACCACGCCAGGTTTAGAGCAAAGAGGATGGTGTGTCCCCGGTGTAAGCATCACAATAAGTCTGTATTTTTTGGCTGTCATGAAACAGAGAGAGGTCTACAGCAGCTCTGCTAACTTGGTGTGGGGTCTGTTACCTTAGTAATTGTTTAATCATCTCTCCTTGCTTGCTTCCTTCCATGCAAACCAAACAGATGGACTGCTTTGGGGTCCGTCTGGAGACAGCTACCTCTTTTTTTCCCATAAAATACTGTTTGAAGAATCTTGCAATTTATTTTTCAATTCTCACTTACTGCGTTTTCATGCCTCACCATTTTTCTCTTCCTCATGCACTCTGCTTCACATCTGTCTTTGGAAAGAGCTGCCTGAATGCATCACACACATTATCCAGCAGCTCCACAAAGAACAAATGGAAGGCCAACTGCTAATAGGGGGAGGATGCATGCAAAATGAGCTCAACATACTTCTATATTGTAATAAAAGCTATTAAAATATTTTTGTATCCAACACCAACATTCCATATCATTTGTAGCAGATTCAGAGTCAGGAGAAAATTTGAGTCTCTACTCACAGGAGGCCAGGGAATAGCAGCTTCTCCAGGCCGTAAATGCCTTATTGCCATCGACATGGTTTCTCCTGCTCTCAATATTTTTCTGAACTGTATAAATAAGGATCAATGCTGAGAAAGGTTGTGTATCTTCAGTAGTCATTGACTGCTGTTGAGCCAAGGGCCCTTGGGTCATTGCAGGATCCGGTTACTCACTAATCATTAAACTGATAACAACTGTCTTTTCTTAGAATTGGTGATTTTTCTTGTAGCGCTGGCCCTCCAGTCAAAAAAAACCCCAAAACTAACAACAACAAAACAAATACCAAAAAAACCCCAAAACTCAAACTAGGGAAAAATAAGGATAATTAATCTCAATGGAAAGAAATATTGAACTAGATTTCCTTCCTGTGAGTCTTCATTATTCATAATTTAAATATTTGGATAGGAGTACATAAACAATGGATAATAGGAAGGCAAAAGATGAGAACTGTTGTGGCATTTTTTCACTGAACAGGTCAGAAGATTAGATACTGTACAGCTTACTGTTCAATAGATATTAAATTCAACTCCATGCATGAAAGACAGACTTCCCCTTAATGGACAATAAGACATAAGCCTCTAAAACATGATCTGAAGTTATATATATTGTATATTAAAAAATATATATTAAAAAAAGAAATATATATATATATGTGTGTGTATATATATATATATTTTTTCAGGATCTTATCAAAAAGTCATCCCTCTTTTTTTCGCTGAATCCAGTAGCAAGATGTAGTCCCTGGTAGGTCCTAGTTATATGTTTTTGATCTGAAGATTTGATAGGGAAAAAATTGGGAAAGAGGACTCTGTTTTTGAGAACCTCTTGTCTTGGACAGACTCAGGTCAGAGGTCTTTGACATGCAATAAGGATAAAAACTGGAATCTTGAACTTACAGAATCAACTGAAAATTTCTCAAAGTCTTATCTAGGTTTGTCTCCCCGGACTAGAAAATCTCAATTTCCAGTCTGTTCAACGTTTTCCATGAGAAAAGTTAGTTAAAAAAAATATAAAAACCATATTCTGTTCTATTGGATTGTTTCACCCATTTTCTCTTTAGCATTTACCTGTTATAAATTCTAATATTTTAGAAATGTTCACTTATATTTTCTCCTTTCTAATTCCATCTTATTTCTACTCTGTGCAGTGGCTAAATATTCCTTTTCCTCCTCTTTTTCACACATGTCGAACATTTGCTATTGATTAGCATATCTTTGTCCTCCATCAAGATCCCATTAAAACCTCTGCAAAACTGAAAACCTCCCATAAAATTCACCAAGAGCCAGCTTGGTGCCTTAGTCACCACTTTCCCAAGTTATTCAGAGGCTGTTTCCTCACAGATCAGTCCTCCTACTTCTTTAATTGTTTGAGCCTCTGAAGTGCCTCCAGCTCTTTGTGATTATGAGGTGTTTCCACTGAGCACCTTTGCAGATGTTGTGTCACCAGCACTAGGCACAAAGAAGAGGTTGTAACCACTTTGTGCAGAAACGTGGTGGTGATTCTCTTCATGCACTCCGGAATAAAATCTTGATAGGGTCTGGGGGGAATTTGGTTTTGTTTGGGTTTTTTTTCCCCTTCATGTATCAATTGTAAATTTATGTTTAATTTACAGGCTAGGAATCAGCAAATGACACAAGCACAGCAATTTTCAGCCGCTGTAACCTGCCATCTAAGGTGATGACATTTCATTTCAGTGTTAGTTGTTTCCCTTCAAATTGTCACTTGAGCTGCTGGATTAGAACTGCAGGTTGCCCTCGGTTTTCTGGTCATCACTTTGAGAACCTGTCTGAAGCACTTCACAGGGTGAAGATCACCACTTTCTGCCCCCTGGTGATGCTTGTATCTGCTTGTCTGGTTT
Organism: Melanocharis versteri; assembly: GCA_013397845.1. NCBI lineage: Eukaryota > Metazoa > Chordata > Aves > Passeriformes > Melanocharitidae > Melanocharis > Melanocharis versteri. Next base: position 194,193 of record VZTG01003994.1, read on the forward strand.
TTCATAAACGTTTGACCCACTGTTTGACCTAGGTGACTAGTACGGATCATGTCTGAAATAAATACTTCACAAATTTTAAGGCCACAAGGGAACATTATGCTCATCCAATCTGACACCCTACAAGCAAAAGGCCATGGAGTTTGACAGGTAGCTCCTATCTTCCAGTGTAGCTGAAATATGTATTTTAGAAAGTCTTGTATCAGAGATTTGCAGTCATAGGAAGTCTGTCTTATCTCCAGATAAGTTATCCCAATGACTAATTGCCCTAACTGTCCCCCCAAAAAAATTAAAATTAAAAAATTATGCAGCATATCCAGAGTCAATTAATTCAGCTTTAGAGTCCAGTCATTAGATCTTCTTGTTACTTGATCTATTAGATTGCTATAATAAATCTCTTACCCGTGTAAGCAACTGCAGTTGCAAAGAAAATGACAAATTCAGAAGCTTAGATATATTGTCTGCAGATGTTTGTTAAGGAATAGAAGGAAGATTTAAGCTGAGGGAATAAAAGTAAATATTAACCTGTTGATCTGTTCGTGGAAAATGCATTTTACCCGTAAGACTATTAAAAAGATTGGATAAATTGCTCATCATAAATAATTGGAGAAGGCTGACTAATGGACCAAATTGCCTTTGGCATTTCTGTCTTCCTGCTCCTTTTGGAAGATATTACTTCAGAACTTTGGGGGGCTATTTATGGTGCTTTGTTGTTTGTTGTTGGTTTTTTTTATTTTCCCCAAGATATAATTTGATTCCATGATGACTTTCCAATGAAAGTGTTTTTGTTCTGAAAAGAAATTGTGAAAGAGAAAAAGAAAACAAGTGTTAATTTCTCTTCACATAAACTAATGGCATCCGTGATAAGTAAATTGGAATAGAAAGTAATTCATAAGTGCAGCAGGGGTCTGGTTTTCCGTCACTGTAGAATGTAATTAAAACGGAGCTTCCATAGATATCAATCTGGAGTAATCAGAATGTTCCATCTGTTACTGCATCCATATTGACTGGTTCCAGAGCTATGGGATCTAGCTTCTTCCAAGACAAATGTTTCTTGACTAAAGCAAGCTGCCAGAGCTGTGGCCATTTCAGTTCAAATGCAGGTTACACAAAAATTATCATTTACCTCGAGATGGATTATCAGAGTAGGTCTTTCCTGTACTAAATGGGTTGAGTTTTGGGCTGAGTGTGTTTTCTCACAGTATACAGTTTCATAGTTTGTTCTAACACCATAAAGCCCCTCATGTTTTGGCAGAACAGAACTGTCAGCCTCCAAACTCCACGCCAGCATCCTGTGCACAGTCTGCCAAAAGGCAAATGATTGCTTGAAGACCAGCAAAGTGATGCAGATGCTGATCCGACTTTGTGATTCCTTTGTGCAGGAGGGAGGATTGCTTTGGGTTCTCATTTGTAATAGCTCAAACACATGCCTTACAGCCCTGGGTGGAAACATAAATATGTGCTCCACTAATCAGAATGCCTAATTAGTTATGAGCCTCCGTCCATTTGTGCGCTGGGCAAAGAGAGCAAGAGTGAGCAGCCTGTCCTTAAGACCCCAAAATAGCACCTAAAATAGCAGGATACAAACCCATTAGGAACTCAGGGACAGGCTGAGGATTGCTGGGCAGGCTGGTGGCACAGAAGCCATCAAGATCATTTAGAGAACGTGAAGACTCAGCTCCAGTGCTATATTAAGATTTGGTGTCTGTAGTTTAGACATACCTGCAATGAGGCATTAATAATCCTTAGATAAAGCAGTGTTAACTTGATCCCATCATGTTTGCCACCTTTCACCATGCAATTTGCATGGGATGAAGCGCCTGGAAAGAATCTTTGATGAAAGCCTTATGAAAATTCTTAATGGGTGGGATTTAAACCAAATGGATTATAAGCCTTTATTAGCAGCTCACCTGTAAATCCTGATAACTTTCCTTTCTGTGAGTTTCCAGTGTAATATTTGCACACCCTGATTATAAATTTTGAGGAAATAGCTTATAACTGTGGTTAAAATGCAGCATTAAAGCAGTTAAACAGTCTCCTTATTAGCATTGGAACTATCGACAAAACATATTATACTTGGCTAATAAATTTATTTTTTATGTAATGGAAATGCCATCAAAGCATAGTTAATCTGAACTGAATTAGATTATAATTGGAGCTCTTGTGCACAAGGAATGAAAATGATTCTTTATTGTTGCAAACTGACAATGCAGCATTTGTTACTCCCCCCTCACTGGCCTTCTAAGTGGCAGCTGTAGTATTAGCGTGAGCATCTCGTGAGTTGTGCATACAATATTACAGTGTCTCCGAGCACGGAGCTCAGCAGTGAGACAGAGGAAAATGGATTGCACTGGATGCAATTCATTACACCTTAACCCCACTCATTTAGAGGTAAATGTATTTGAGAAACAGACCTGTGCATAAGCACACACCGCTTTTTGTCCTCACTTCTGGCTGCATGTTCTAGTGTGGGTGGTGTGAATCTAAATTCTCAGGTCTCAGAGGAAGAGTTAAAATCCTCTTTTACAGTGTTAAAGAAAACAAAATGTCGTGGCAGCCAGGTGAAGTCCTGTGTGACCCTATCACAGCCTTTTTGTATCTAAAGTGGGTCTGTAAGAGAGATGGGGACGAAGGTTTTAGCAAGGACTCTTGCAACAGGACAAGGGCTAAAGGTTTTAATCTACAGGAGGGTAGATTTAGATTAACTGTAAGGAAGACATTTTTTTCAAAGAAGGTGGTGGTGCACTGGCACAGGTTACCCAGAGAGGTGGTAGATGTCCCATCCCTGGAAACATTCAAGGTCAGGCTGGAGGAGGCAACCTGATCTAGTTGAAGGCTTAGCTGCTCATTGCAAAGGGGTTGGACTAGATTTCCTTTGAAGGTTCCATGGTTCTGAAGGCTGAGTGTCAAATACTGTATCCTAGGGTTTGACCATATACATCCACTTACTGACTGCTCACCCAAACAGCTGGAGTAATTCCCCCAAGACTTTATATGTGAAATTTATGTCTCTAGTGAACACAGCAGGATAAAGGGATGCTAATGTCAGGAGTTCTGTGTCTTTCCAGCATCTGCAGGCTATCAGGAAAGTATTCACACACAACTGTAATGTGCACAGATCTGCTCTTACACTGCTGCACCAGTGGATTCACTGCAGAGAAGGGATGCAGTGAGGCAGGCTGTGCAGTGCTCTGCTAACAGGGAATTTTTTGTACGTGTGTCTGGTGAGGACAGGTATGTGTGTGTGCCATCAGCCACATGGCCTGAGGGCCTGTGTGCACTCTGGTCTCTGCTTTAGGAGGAGAACTGGTGGCAGCAGCAAGAGGAAACCCAAAGCAAATAGCAAAGGGTAGATGTTCCCGTGCAGGAAACAAGCACACCTACCACAATGTCATTTAGGCACATCATCAAGAAAATGTTAGGATTGCTACGTCTAGTGACACTTACTCTGTCACTAATATAACTCTTCCTCTAGTGTGGGTATGAGGTCTGGGAAATGAGAAGAGGAGAGCTGCAAGAGTGATTCTCTTTTTTTCCTTCTATCTTTTTCTCTTGTTTCCCCGTGCTAAACCAAAACAAATGAGCAAAATGCACTTCACCGACTCATAAAACCAATCAGTGCTGTAAACAAAGAGAAAGCAGGATGTTAATAAAGTATAACTCAGCTGAGAGCAAAGGGAGCATCCTCTCTAAGTCTGTCTGATTTGTGTCATCTATCCCAAATTTACAATGTGGTAATTTCTTGTTGCTTATAAACCATTAAAATTTGCAGCACAGTGAGCAGCTAATGTAATTTTGCCTGCAAGTGGTATAATATCTTGGATCCACAGGGAGACCAGTGTACTCGTGTCTTATCATTGCCTTCTGTGGTAGGTAAAAGTGCCCAGTGCTACTGGGCTTAGGCCCAGTGTGAGTTAGTTGAAGTTCATTACTGACAACCTGGGGCTCAGTTCCACTTATCTGCAAGTTCTCATTTAGCTTGAATCATCACAGTATCAGAGCATCTTCCAGAAAAACATGTTAAGCAATCTGATTAGTACCCAGCACATCTGGTTTTATTTCTCTTTTCTCTTTCTCTCCCTAACAGCAGCACAGGGCAAAGAGGCACTTTACAGAGAAAGATGACATTGCTACCAAAAAACAAAACACATCCCAAGCCAGCCTGGACAAATGCAATTAATGTTTCAAAGTCAAACACTGAAAAGCATAGAAAATCCAAAATGAAGGCTGCCTGTGAAATGTTTATTGTCTCTTTTATTTAGTATTCATTAAATACACAAGTTTCGCTGGTAGAGATTTTTTTTTTACTCCTTATTTCATGCAGCACCATAGATGGGGAGTGATTAGTTGTTTTTATCTTTATTATTTTAATTTTTATATGTGTATATAATTATAACAAACATATTATGCATGTATATATAATTTTCACTTTTTTGTGGCTAATAGACTACAAGCAAAGAATTTGATTTCCCTGTGCTCTTTTTAGAGGTGTTCAGCAATTTTTCCTGTCGTTCTCGAGGAAAGTTAGTTAACTGATATTTATATCTTTCAGTAAGGTAAGGGAGAGGCATTAGCTCCCATTTTCCCTTGCATGGCTGGTGTTTCAAAGCATAATTCCATATAATAGGGTTCAGATTCATCCTTTCTACTTTTGTCAGTCCCTTTTTGCTCTTGCCGTCACCAATCCCAGCCCCACCAGACTCCTCCTTCAGTTTTCTGCTTTACTTTATTCTGGTTTGGCTTTTTCCCATTTTGCATTTTGGCCTTACAGCTTTGATGGTGTCATGGGGTCAAGATCAACATAGTTCCTGACTCCAACCTGGAGTACCTGAGGATAATTATTACAACAGAAAGTCTGGCGTTACCCTGCAGACCTGTTTTGGAAACACTTAGTCAATTTATCCCATGTCATGCTGAAAACCTACAAAGGAACAAAAACTGGGCAATGACAGAAAAAGTAAGATTAAAATAAGGGTCAAATCCTCCTTTTCCTGCTAAGAACAAAAGAAGTTCCACGGACTTCAACTGAAGCAGAATGGACCTATGGAAAACTGTACCACGCAAATCCTATCTCCAGCTTGCTCACATATCCACAAGCTGCACAGCTGCCCAAAGCAAGAGGATGGCTCAAAAACTCATGAAAACAAGTGCTCCACATGTCACCCTCCCATTCACAGCAGTTGTCCCAAGGCTGCACCTCTGGCTGTAGGGCTTCAAACTACTCAGCTGGAAAGTCTGTGCTGACCAAGATAAATGTTCTCAAAAACCTTTAAAGCTCAATTAGATCTCTAAAAGATATTTCAAATCCTTCCTGTTGCAAAGATTTGGAGTAAAAGAGTCCTAAGAAAACCTGGTGGTCACCCTGAAGCATGTGAGAAAAAGGTGTGCTGGTAAGGAGATGGGCAGAGCTTCATGTTGTACATCTGTTTTGCTCTTCAGAGATAAATTAACACTAACAGAGAAGAAACCCAGCCACTTTAACCTCAGTTTGGTCCAGGCACTGAAAAGCTAGGCATTGTTTCCGGGAATGGCTGAGCCCTAGTTTTGTCCTGGCCACAACCATAAACAGTGTCTGTGCCTGGAAGAAGCTTTGGCAGGAAGCTTCATCTCAGTGACGATCCTGTCCCTGGAACCTGCTGCAGCACAGAGTTTACCCATCCAGTGCATACTTCTGACAAAATACGTTTAACCTCCTGTGGGGTATGGGTCAGACAGAACCGGTCATGTGGTAGCAGCCTGCACCTGCAGCCCTGTGGGGTTGCACCAAAAAGGATGTTAAGATGGAGTAGTTCAGTGAGCATCAGCAAAACACGTCTCATGCATCCCTTCGATAAGCTAGTGAGGGTTGGAAGGTCTGGGAAACCTCAAACCTCTCTGTGGCCTTCACTTCTCAGTGTCTCCATTTAACCGCCCACACACACTACTACTGTCTGTCTTGTCTAATTTAGAGTGTAAATTCTTCAGGGCAGGGACTGTCTCTCACTGTTTGTTTGCATGGTGAGGTCCTGATCCTGATTGGCAGCTCCGAGTACACTACAAATCTGTTTTAATATAACCCCAAATTGAAAATTCTGTATCTCTGAGCCTTAGGGAATGTGGGACTATACTCGGGGAAAGCAGAAGCTCTGAAAAATACTGAAAGGTCATTGCAGACAATGTACTGAATATGAACTGTGAATGTGGAGCTGATGGCTAAGAGACAAGGCTAATTTTGCTCTTGGTCAAATTTGAACAGGACAATGGAGGCATTATTAGCCATGTATTATTTTACTGAGGGAAGCTGGCACGAGTCTCCATTTCTCGTCTATCTTTCCAAAAAGTTGTTGAGAAAATACAAAGGATATAAGAAAGAAATAAAAATTATTTAAAGGCTGGAAATCTCACCAAACTTCAGTTGCTTAAATGAGGCATCCAAGTGAGAGTCATATTTGCCCTAGAATACTTAAATAGGTACTGAGAGAGACAGACACCTTCAGGGCATATTTACACTTGAAGTTAGCTAAACTGTCTTCTGGAGGAGCCTCCACTGATTAAACAGGGATGTTCAGGCAAGTAGGTACAGGTAGTTGCCTGAATTTGGTACCATCAATCTTCCCAGCCCAAGAAAAATAATTTTGACACTGAGTGTATTTAGCTCGTGGAAAGAGGGTTAAGAGGAGACTTGCTGACACTGTAAGCACCTACACAGGAAGACAGCTTTCAATAGGATGGGGCTCTTTCATCCCTCAGACAAAGGTATAACAAGATCCACTCACTGCAAGTCAAAGCCAGACAGATTCAAACCAAAGATAAGGTGCAAATTTTTAGCAGGAAGAGTAATGAACCTTAGGAACAATTTACAAGGGAGGTGTTATATTTTCCATGACTTGAAGGCTCTAAATCAAGATGTCGTGTCTCTCTACAAGATATGCTGTAGTTTAGCCATTAGTCATGGAGTTACAGAAATTGCTAGGTGATATGTAGGTTGCATTAGATGGTCATAAAAGCACCGTCTAGTGATAAAATGCACTAATCTAAATAATGATACTAAATATTCCATCATAACAAATTGATCTTGCATATGCTGTACCAGCTCAGTGATACTCAGTTAAAATTGCCTGCACTTTTCTTGTCTGATGCAAGTGGACAAGGTACATGGCTTCCTCAGCACCCCAACAGCAGGTACATATTCATCCCTCCCTACAGACTTTTTATAGCCCAATCCATCATCTCCTGAAGTCGTCATTTCTCAGTGTGAAGGCTGCAATATTGTCCATATATATATATATACATACATACATTCATACATATATACATCAGGGGTGCCTTATGGAGTTTTTTAAGAAGCACATTTAGGCTCCTGAGAATGTTTCTTCAGAATTGAGGTCCCTGGAGAAATTGCCTGTTTCACAGAGATGCTGTAATTCTTCTGGACTGCACCCTCCACTCTTAATGGAGCCTATGAAGGCAAAGAGCTTAAAGAGGGAAAGACTAAAGGTGAGGAACCTTGTTTCCTGAGGTTCTTTTAGATGACATGCCTATAGGAATCATAGGAATTACTTGCCATATTTTTGCCTTCTACTGCTGCAAGGTCAACAGTTGTAGATAGTTTTCATTGTCCAGTGTCATGGTTTAACCCCAAGTGGCAACTCAGCCTCACTCAGCTCCTCACTCAATCCCCAGCAATGGGATGGGGTAGAGAATCAGAAGGGCAAAAGTGAGAAAATACATGGGTTTAGATAAAGACAGCTTCACAGGGAAAGCAAAAGCTGTGCACACAAGCAAAATCAGCCAAGGAATTCATTCCCTGCTTCCCATGGGCAGGCAGGTGTTCAGCCATCCCCAGAACAGCAGGGCTCCAGCATATGTAACAGTGACTTGGAAAGACAAATGCCATCATTCCAGATGCCCCCTCTTCCTTCTTTTTCCAGCTCCTATGCTGAGCATGGTGCCATATGGTCAGGGATATCTCTTGGGTCATTTGGGGTCAGCTGTCTCAACTGCATCCCTTCCCAAATCCTTGTGCACTCCCAGCCCTCTCACTGGTGGGGTGGGTGAGGAGCAGAAAAGGCCTTGGCTCTGTGTGAGCACTGCTCAGCAATAACAAACCCATCCCTGTGTTATCAACACTGTTTCCTGCACAGATCCAAAACACAGTCCCATACCAACTACTCTGAAGAAAATTAACTCTGTCCCAGCCAAAACCTCTGCACCCAGGTGGTTGCAGAGAAACCTGAGATGTCCACTGAAGTTAGGAGAAGTTGGTGTTTACTCTGGAGGGAACCTGTTCTGGGTGGATTGCATGGTGTGCTGCTCAGCACTGAGGCTGTCAAAGTATATCTGCCTGCAATATGAGGGACTAAACTTCATTTTGCTATGCATGCAGGACAGCTGTCAATCTTACATGCCTGAAAGGTGTGCAAGGTGTTCAGATAGGAAGAAGCCAGTGCCAGCTACGAAATGAGAACAAGATTTCAAGTGCCAGGATACTCTGAATATTCATTACTGCGGTTTTGGATTTGGTTTTGTTTTTTAAGAAAATGATGAATTTGAGGAAAATTGAGCAAATAATTGCTGTCTGTGACAGTTGCAATTAATGTGCTAATAAGGGAAGGTCTCTGAAGCTCTTCTTTTCCAGTAACTAAGAAATTTCAGATACTTACCCCACTGCTGCACGTTGTCAGTGATCAGTCTGTAGGAAAAATAGTTATTTGGGGAGTATAAATACTCTGAAAATGAAAACTAAACCACAAAGAAAAGTTTCCTGGCAATGCCTATTATTAATCCAGAAGGACACTAAGGGAAGGAAGTTCGTATGGTTAATTCACTAATCTGAATACCAGGAGACGTGGACTTCATCACAGTTTCTTAAGCATACCCTTCTCACCTTGATGAGCCAGATCAACCTCTTGTTGCCCTCAGTTCCTGTGAATAGCACTTGTTTTCCTTTACCTTGCTTTGCCCTCTCTGTAGTCGAAGCTCAGTTGTGCTGTCCATCATTGCTCTGAGGCTGTATGTTACCCAGGCCTCTTCAATCTCAGACACTGCACATCACATTTATGAAAAATTATAGGAAAGGATGCTGCCATCCATGCAAATGGAAACGTAAACTCTACAACTAGCAGAAAATGGGCTTAGGTTTACACTTCTGGAAGGAAAAAAGCTTCTCTCCATGGAGAGAGTGAAAACAATTAGCAGTCACCATCATTTTCATCTCTGTATCACAAAAGTACTTTGTGAAGGCTGATAAGTACCATTAACCCCATTTTACAGATGGGTGGGAAACAGCATCATGCAGCTGCAAAGTGAGTTGCTCAAGGCCATAGAGTAACTCAGCAGAAGTTATGCAAATAGAAACCGGGTCTCCTGATGCCAAGCCTTATTCCTTGGCCCACACAGATTCTACACAGGAGACCTGACCTAATTCCAACATCCGTGAAAGTGGCATCTTCCTTTGCAACAAGCCTAAGCAGGTATATGGAATGGATGAATGACTCCGCTTCTCCAGAGCTCACCATTCTTGTGCAATAATTGCTCTGCAGACATTTTTGTGAGCTTGATGAATGTTTTATTTACGTGGAAATGTCTCAGCTAACACCCACAGTAAACACTAGGCTGTAGTCAAAACGCTAGTGCATCTATTATCACATAGAGTGGGCTGAAAGATGTGCCTGTGTCTGCTGTGAGCAGCCTTGTTCTATTAGCACTGTCGTGCTTCACTGTCCTTAGGGGAGACAAGCCATGCACTTTCACTTGATGGTGGCCATGATTTAAGGGCTCCCACCCCCTGAGGCTGCTTATTTCTCTACTGTATATTTGAAACCAATTTTAAATTACATTTGCAAGTAGGACTCTGAGGAGGATGCCCATTGGTAGGGGTGGTGCATAGTAAATTATGTATCTGGGTTTGGCAGTGGTTTGGAGGTTTTGCAAATACCTGGTGTGCAGGTTCCTGATGCAGGCTTTGCTCTGCCAGAGACACATTATGATCATTACAATGGTGGGCAGCGAGCTGAGAAGCTGTTTCTAGTCCTGGCTTTGCTGTCTTGTCTGCATGAATCACGTATGGTTGGATCCACCCTGCTTAACTTCAGGTGTTTCACAGAAGAGCCTGATTTCATAGTCTCGGGGGTTTTCTACAATTGGTGAATCCATAAGATCTCAGTCTCCCATTGGAGCTGCCTGTCTATGTTGACTGACAAAAAAAAACCCATTACACTCATAGTTAATCTGCTCCTTAGAGCTAATTGATCTGGTGCAATTCCAGTTTTCAATGTTTTACTTTTTGATTTACTTTTTTGCAGAGTGTAAGATTACCAGGTCTCCTGCATTAAATGTAAAGGATCATCAACCAGTTTCACAAGCTGAACACTCACAAACTCAGGTCACTGGGACTATAATCTTTGGGGGATTCCTCTCTGTTTTGCATATGTAAAATGGGTATAATGATGTTATACCTAATTCAGTGGAGACCAGCAGCACAAAGTGAAGGCTGCATTACTGATCTATTTGTTCCACCCCAGATTTTATAGCCTGATTCATATCAACAACATTTCTGTAGGATATCGGAGAGGCCAATTGTAGCTTGTTTAATGATGACCAATGCCACATGCTTGAGGTGACCAAAGGACACTCAAAGTGTTTAGGATTTAAGGCACAGTGGTTTTACTGCATTGGAAAATACCAGAGAGAAATGGATGCACAGAAAGCTGCTGCCAAAATACAAGTCCATGATGGATGGAAAGTGCAATGGAAATACTAAGTAAAATATTATCATTTGTTATTACCGCCACATTTGTAATGTGGCCATTTTTTATAGCTGAATATGTAATTTTTTTAAAATTCTTTTGTCTCATTGCAACTTTGAGGAAGCTACAGCTGATCTGCTGGCTGTGAGTCTGTGTCTGTGTAGGTACAAGTCTGTGTACGTATAAGTGCAGGTACTGATTTGCATGAAAGAATGCAATGGAAGCCTTTTGTATGTAATGTAGGAGATAAAGGGAGAGGCTGCTTTCTCAGCAGTCTGAAGTCTTCTGGAATTTGGCTATTCAAGTCAATTTGTAAACATATTATCCAAGGCACAAAAACCCAAAACCATTCACAAATAAAGTATCACCTTGTCTTTTGATAGCCTGAGGTGGGGCTAAGGTGTGGGGATGGCCTAACATGATTAAAAAAAATTCCCTACTAATGAGAAATCATCTATATGACTCATTTCTAGGCTGTCTGATTTTTATTTGTGGATTATTTTTTCCACTGACTAATACTTATCTGTCTCACTCATTCTTATTTTAACACTATTAACACATCCCGTAACTGTGCTGATATTTCAGAAAATATCGTCCTTTACAAAATTCTAGTGCTTTAAGTATATTTTAGTATTTTAATAGTGCAATATTTGAGTAATATAATTTACCTCAGTATCAAAATGTATGGTCCCAGGCTTTGCTTACCAGTTATAAATGTGTGTGATGTGGAAGCACTTAAATTTGCCAGAAACAGGAGAGTGTGTACATAAAGGGACAAAGGGGAGATGAAAAGGAAACCACTGGGTCAATCTTCTGAACATTTTAAATGGTTATACACTAATGTAAGCTGTATGGGGAATAAGCTAGAGGAACTGGGAATCTTAATACATAATTAGAATTATGTCTTAATTGGCTTAGCAGAGGTTTGCTAGGCTAATTCATGTGACTGGAATATTGATGTAAAAAGGTATGGCTTGTCCAAAGAGGACAGTGGAAAAGAGAAAAGACGAGGTTTATAGATCAAGGACATATCATTGGCTCTGAGAGACAGAATTCAGTGTGAGACTTGCTGAAACCATCTTCCTGAAATAGAAAGGAAATCAACAGAGTGATGGGATGGGCAGGTCTAAACAACCATCAGATAGGCAAGTGAGACAAATGCCTTGAAGAGCTACCGGAATATTTCAAACCCCAGGGGTTGCTGTCTGTGGGGCACATTGACACTAAACTACAGTCAGAACAGAAACACTGCAAGAATAGCAAATTCCTCGGTTGCTCTGGAAGCTGCCTTTTATCTTCAAAAATTGGGATGGTTGATGCAGAAAAAAAGTCTTTGTAGGTACTCTTCTGACCAATAGATATAAATTGCCTGAGAATATAAAGTAGAAAGACACAGAGAAAAGGATGAACACCCCGATTCCTTTGAAGATAGAGAGACACAGAAAATAAAAAGCAAAAAGTATTTAGGAAAAGGTATATTAATAAATTCATATGATTGGTAGAAGAGATCTCAGGGGAAGCAAATCTAGGGGGAAAGAGTTCCAAAAAGCTGACTAAGATGGCTCTGGGGCTCAAATTATCATGTGGAAGGTGTAGGAAGGTTAATAAGAGCTTGTCTGGTGCATGATGATCTCCATTCTATGAAATTTAGGAAACAGTGAGAAAGAGAATGGAAGGTAGGTCAAATCAGTGGGAAATAATATAACTAGAAGCACATAGAGACAAAGAAAGGACAAAATGTTATGCAAAGGATTTACAGCAATATAAAAGCATATTGAGTAAGTGCATTAGTAATAATAAGAGGAAGGGAAGAGCATGAAGAAATAACCCAGCAAAACATGTTTATTTTTAACTTCAATCAGTTAATTTGTTCACCATGTGGTCCAGCAAACTGTTGTACTGGCACAAATGAGTGGTAATGCAAGGGAAAGAGGGATGGCAAAGTGAAAGGAGGAGGGGCAAGCTGCCTAAAGCAGTTCTGCCACTAAAAGAAATGTAAGTACAGGACCATTACTCAGTGGGCAAAGAAAGAAGATAACTGATGATGGGGCTGAAGCATTTGATGCCTTTTTGCTTTATTCTTCCCTAGAAATATTAACTGTGATTGGTTGACTAATAAAATTAATACCAGGGTCGAAAGAGTGAAAAACCAATAGTGAAACAAGGAGGGTATGGTAGGCAATTGGTAGGATCAGTTAGATGTTTTCAAATCAGCAGATTATGTTGTATAATATTTAGAAATAAAGTGTTTTGGTAAGAGTTGTCCTTGATAATTTGGGGCCATGATAAAGCCCCAGTGTCAACTCTCTTTCTTGACTTCAGCAGGGCTCTGAGACATCAGCCTTTTAACAAACCTGGGCTTTAAATGAAACTACAGTAGAAGCAGATGTGCTGAAAGAATTTCCTGTTTGTGAAAAGAGGTCCCACATGAAGGTTTGCAGTGGTCAGTTTTCGGTCTGATTCTGTTCAGTGTTTCCCTGAGGACTCAGAGGATGAAATAAGCACCACTTCTTAATACTGTAGATTGCACTTAACAAGGAGAGCTTGCAAACAGGTAGAAACAGAGCTATGTTTGTAGAATTCAAAACCATCTTTCTAGATACTCTGAAGGTACTTCTGTCTAGCTGTGTCTGAATAACAGTGAGTTTGGATCTAAACTTGCTACTCTGTACTACAGTGAAAGAAAAAGAATAATCATGTTGAGATCATGGTGGATGAAAAGCTGGATATGACCCAACAATGTACATTCACAGCCCAGAAAGTCAATAGTATCCTGGACTGTGTCAAAAGAAGTGTGACCAGCAGGGTGAGGGAGGTGACTGTACCCCTCTGCTCTGGTGAGACCCCACTTGTAATGTTGCATCCAGCTCCGGGGTCCCTAACATAAGAAGGTTATGGACCTGCTGGAGCAAGTCCAGAGGATGCCGCAAAGATACTCAGAGAGCTGGAGCACCTCTGCTATGGAGACAGGCTGAGAGAGTTAAGGTTGTGCAGCCTGGAGAAAAGAAGGTTCTGGGGAGACCTTAGAGCCTCTTCCAAGACTTAGAGGGCACTTGTAAGAGGATGAGGACAAATGTTTTAGCAGGGCGTGTAGCGATAGGACAAGGTGTAGTGGTTTAGATCTAAAGGAAGGTAGATTTAAATTACTTATAAGGAAGAAATACTTTGCTGTGAGGGTTGTTAAACACTGGCACAGATTGCCCAGGTAGGTGGTAGATGTACCACCCCTGGAAACAAGCACTCTATTCCACACTGTATTTTCACTTGTTCATCTCCAAGTCCTTTACAAGAGACAAGTATTACTGGGTACGGACAGAACACAGCACCCTACCAAAAAAGCAAAACTGGATTAAAGAAGCCTGCACCAAAATGCAAGTCCCTTAAATCCTGAAGTATTTGAATACACCCCTGCTTCTGCCAGGATAAAATCTCTCTCAGAATATTTGCTTGTTGGATTTATCTCAGGGAGGAAAGGCTCATCTAGCACATCCTGAGTCTGCAAAACTGCCTAAGAAGTGGTGTGCATTTTCTAGTACATGCTGCTTTCAGGAGGATCCCTGAATAATGTCCAAACTATCCTTCATGAGATACTTGGCAAATATGGTTCCAAACATGACAAGAAGCCAAAAATTAAGATTTTTTTTTTCTTTTTCTTTTTTCTAACATGCTGCGCTCTGCTGCTGCACTCTGGCGATTTGAGCCAAACGACTTGATCTGTTTTTTGATGATAAAGTTTGCCTAGCTCTCTAAGTAGCTCTAGAGTGGGGGATTTTGGGAGAGGGGAGGCAGTGACTGTAAAGGTGAATAGCTCTGCACTGCACAGCAGCCAAGCCTAGTTGAAATTCACAGTCATTGAGCTAGGCAGTACGGGAGTCACCTGGCAAGTGCATTATGGCGTGGAGTCCTTTTTGTCCGAAAGCACATATGCCCCCATTCACAGCACGTTAACAGGCAGGCGGCCACAGCCCTGCCTATCACCAGCAGCCGTGAATTCAACCTTCCTCAAGCCAACCTGGCTTGCCAACACCTATGCAAATGGCATTCCTGAAAGGCCATTGCCTCTCTGTGCCCATACACAGTCCAGCTGTCCAGCCTGAAAGAGCCAAAACTTTTTCAGGGAGAATATTTATATCTGCAAGAGTAACCACCGAGGCTCTTGTTAAGGCTAATGGGAAAGAATAAACGGTAGAAAGTGAGGGGAGACTCATTGGAAGACAATTATGGCTGGAAAGGTCATTTCCTCATGTGTACACCTACCATATCTTCATATATTTATGTGTGATATCTCTTAATCAGGGGGAAAGGAGGAGGAGCAAGCGATAGATATCTATGAATATATCTACCTTCAATAGAAGATTAGGAGCAGAAGGACCTGGCAAATTGCCAAACAATTGATCCTCAGGTGATTTTTAGCCTAGTTTTACCAAAAGGCTTCCACAAAGCAAAAAATCTTGAGTCTGAGTGAATTTGCACATATCTGAGATAGGTTTGATTCTCTAAACCATACACTCTTGGCCCTGTTTAAAGCTCTGTTTTTGACATAGCTGTTGCAGAAGCAGAGCAACACACTGCTCCTGTGAGACTGCTGCAAATCCCAGAAGCTGGCAGCTTTCACAGTACACTGCAAGATTTCTGTTGGTTTTTTTCTGAAGTTCTGGCCTATGATTAATTGGTTTAATTTTTTTTAGTAAAGTTCAATTTCTGCTTTACAGGCACCATTAGTATTTGAGTGTCTGCTTCTGTGGTGATGGATGCCAGGTAGAGTTGGGTGGGTTTGGAAATGGTTTTCCTGTCCCTACAAAACTGTTCAGGTTTAAAAAAAAAAAAAATGAACTAAAGTGAAACTGAACTATCTGAAGCAGTGAGGAAAGGGGGGAGGGAGGAGAAAGAACATGTATGTGCTATGCCATCAGTAATTATTTGGTTCAGAAAAGCCACTGTGGACATCAGGATTTTCCTGGGTCTCCCTGAGGCATGTCTCTCTCCCTCACCTTCAGGTGCCCAAGCTCTTTGTGTGAATAAATGCATGTTTATTGGAGCAAGGACTTCAGTGTGCCGATTTCTCACATCCCAAATTAGACTTTAAGCATGGGACTAAAGAGCTTGTCTCTTTTCTGACCAAATGAATATTTCATTATTTATACAGCTGAAAGAGGACCTTGCTGGTCATCAAATAGCCAGGTTTTTTTGAGTAAGTGACTTTCTGCTTCACAACCATATAGCTTCAGCCAGAAAGCTTTTTCTCACAAAAATTTAGGCTGAAGTCGATATGTCTTTTATGTTACTGGCACTAGTTTCAGCAAACCAGTATTTTCACATGAAAGACAGAAAAGTAGATTTCATTAAAAATTGCAGGCCAGCAGTTTTGCTTAGCAGCTGGTCCCATACAAATCCATGGCCACCACAGTCTTGATTGTCAGTGCGTTATAATGTGGATTATCTGGAAGTACAATGAACATACACAGAGCTCCCAATATCCAAATCTAGTTGCCCTGAGGCACTTGAGAATTGCTGATCTAGAAAAACCTGAAGTGGATCTTATGTGGCAGGCCTTTGGTTTGGCCCAGGCAGCTCTGTGAGCTAAAACCTGTTCACAGAAGAGAAGAGCATTTACTCTTTAATTAAGAAAAGTAATTTGAGATTATCACATCTCATAAATGTCTAGAATCTTCAAGTGGCAAGATGGCCGGATAAAAATATGTTTTATTTTAAGTACATTGTTGGGCTCCAGTGATAAAATGTTAAAAATGCAGGATGGCAGACATTTCAAGCAGAGTTTTCTGAAAGGACAACTGGGGGCTGCTATTCACACCAGTTCTAAGTTCTTGTTTCTGTCCAAAACCACATGATCTGAACTGCAGTGGGGTTGCTCATTATTTATCTATTTATTTACTTCTCATGGGATTCTCAAAGCTTTTATTTTCACAAGATGATTGACTTAGCACAGTTGATGGCAAAGTTTTGACTGCAGAGTCTTTGCATTGCATTAGCACCTAGAGACATCAGTTGAGATCAGGACCGTATGTGCATACGAGGCTATAGTGACAGGCAAGGCTCGTCTGATGAGCTTATGATTTATTTCAGCCAAAAATGCAAGAATATGTTTTGATACTACTTTTTACATTGATGAAATAGCAGGCCCAAGGTCACGCAGAAAGCAGCCACAATAGACAGAAACCAAATCAAGGTTTCTGTAGTTAACTCTAGGAGACAATTATTTTTTTCATTTCTGATTCATCAATAAGCAGAAAAACATATATAGAAAAGTACAGATGGAAAAATCTTTCCCTTCCCTTCCCTTCCCCTTCCCCTTCCCCTTCCCCTTCCCCTTTCGTATTTAAAAATAATGTCACTTTTTTTGCTGTGTCTTTTTTCCACTGGCAAAGCTACATTTGAGAAATGAAGATAAAACACATACAAAATATTTGTGGCTTATTAAAATTATTTCAGATGGTCTTAAGGCTATACTTTCTCAGGATATGTTGATAAGAAAAACATGGCAGCCACTTAATTTGATTAAAAATAATTAGACTCTTAAGTGTAAACATGTTTCATATCATGAGGTGCAGGAAGACCTAAGCACTCTGGTTTAAAATACCAATAGCTGTGCAAATTACAGAGCCTTTCATGAGGTTCATTGAGTCCTTAATCACACAAACTCCCAGGGTTTTAAGAGCCATTCAGTCTGGGAAAAAAAAAGCTGAGTTTGAAGGACAGATATTACCCTGGTAAACACCTCTAAACTCTCTTTACTTCATAACAAGAAGGTCACCAAACCAAATCAGGAGATAGAGATGAGGGGACAGGGTCATGCTCAAGGAGCTTTAGGAATTTTAAGACAGCTGCTGTGAAGAAAATATGCAACAAATCCAGGGAAACTCAGCTGAGACCTAGACTTTTAGAACAAGTTGTGTAACTCCAGGCAAGGGAAGAGTCAAGGAATAAAATTTTTGCTGCCGACATCGCTGAGAGGCAGAATTTTATATTATGGCTCCCGCTGTTTATTCGCTTTTCGTCCAAGTCTCAGGTCCATTGGGGATGTTTTGTAGAAGGGAGCTCTCATCTGCTTCAAGGAGAGGAAGGGGCTAACAGAATAAGGCTGAGCGAGAGGATGGATCTGAACCTGAGGGGAGATGGTGCAGGTGCAAACCTTGTTACAGGAAACAGTTGGGCATGGCCAGTATCTGTGCAGGAGGAGCCTCAAGAAAGGAAAGGAATTGATCCATGGGATATGACAGGACCTGAGGATGGCAAGATCCGAGGATCACAAGAGATCTGAGGGCTCACAAGATGGGTATCAGGAGTAGTAACTTTAATCTTCAGAAGTCTAGTGAGCCTGCAAGTGATGTCCGTGTCCCTTACACTTTCTGCCCCTCTACCCACACAGGGATGGTGTCTCAGGTAGCAGTACCTGCTGCCTGTAACAGGCATGGGTCAAGGATCAAATAAGTCAGGCCATGACAGCTATCCCGAGAGGTTCTCCATGGTTCGCACCTTTATTCCTAATCCTGCTTCATGGCAAAGCCACACCTTTACTAAAGACCCAGTCACACAGTGACTTTGAGGTTACAGCACAGGCCAGTCAAAAAATATCCCTGAACCCACCACAGACTTGGTCTAAGACCTTGAGAAGTCTCCTGACCTCTTCATGCCTCTGTTGAACTATATATAAATTAAGGAAGAGTAATATTTATCTCTCTGATGAGGTGATGTCATGAAGTAGAAGTAATGAATAGATATCAATTCTCCTGAGATCCTGAGAGTACAAACCTGGTGACAGTCTAGTTTTCTCTCTGGGTTCCTGAGGCCTTATGCAGTTGCTCTGCCTGTCCATCTGTTTATCAGTTCCCTTACTAAAACCTGAGATCATTTTTGAATTTGTCATGTTGAACAAGAACTAGATATCTCCAAGAAAATATAATGAGGTACTGATAAGTTTCATGAAAATTAATCAGAAAGTGGGAGGAAAAGACCGAAATTAATACCCTTCAAACCTGGGAGCAGCCCCATGTCAGATAAGTTATGATGGGACTTTCTTCTGCACGGTCTGACCCTGCACAATCAGTCTGTGTGTAGTGACCACCAGTTACCCCAGGTATATTTTGGAACCAGTCACAGCACACGGTGCCTTTGGCCAGATGGTGATTGCTGGAGTTAGAAGAGAGCCTGGAGGCATGGAGGGTACCGAGGGAAAATGATTGTCTACAGGGTATCTGCAGGCTTTGGGAGTGGGAGCTGAGATGATAGGAGAAAAAAGAAAGCGAAAGGAAGGAAAAAGAATGGGACTGCTGTGGTGAAAGGGGGCTATAGATAGCGTAGAACAGAAACTCCAAGTTTTGCAGGCTTTGTTAGCTCCCCGCTCACAGAAATATCTGTTAATTGTTATTGGAACATCTGTTTACTGCTTTAAATGTCTGATTTCAGGAATTTACCAAATGACAGGAAACAAAACAGAAATGCGAAACAATTTTTTTTTTGTGACAACCAATATTTATTTCTGAAAACATTCATTAATAAGGAAAGCCTCAGAAAGACATTTCAAAAATGTATATTTAATTCAAGAGCTCAAAATATAGGAATAAAATCAGCTTCATCTTTGATTCTGACATTCTACAGATAGCCTTTAAAACCTGTTCTAGAATAAATCTGAAAAACTCAATAGCTGCTAGCGATTTTTCAAGGAATCAAGCCATTGTAGTTGTGGGATTAGGTACTGCTCCTGCTTTGACAAGGAAAGATTTGGAATGTCAAACATTCTGCATTCTGCAATGCATATCACATGCTCAAGTGATGTTCAGTCAGTAAGGAAAGGTATTGACCAGCAGCTTTATAACTCTGTACTTCCCTCTGTACAGTGATAAAAAGACCAGCATCGATGCTGTCTTCAAGTGAGTCTACTGGTCTCTATATAAGAGGTGTTTGGTGTGAAAGTTGAGCAGTACCAGAGGTGAAGCTAGATAGTGGTAGTGGCTGGATGGCAAGGTTTCGTTTTCATGATCATAAATGGTGTTTATGTCCAAGATCACAGCTGGAAAAGGATTTCTCTGTGTGTGGTCTTATAAATATTTTTCAATCATTATTACTAAATGTATAACTGAATTCTTAATGTGCATAATTGTCATATGCCAGATCTGGCAGAGAGGGGATAACAAGTCAGAACTACCAAACCAACTGAGCTACTAGGAAGCTTGCTATGATGATCAGATATCATAGATTAAAATGAATTTGGATAATCTAAACACCTGTGAAAAACTGGGTCTCTTATGCTTTGTTCACACACTTTTGTTCATTGCCTGATTCTAAGACTATTCCTACTATCTCTCAGCTTTTTTTACTTCTTCACTGAAATTCTCCCAGGCTCTCCTGATCAAGAAAATTTATCTGAGAATGTTACCAAAAGAACAGAGACCTTCAGAGAGGTCCTCTGTCTGGAATTTCTCTTCTTCAAAACTTTTAACCTCCTCCACATGTCCAGGAAAACACTCACTTCTAAAATACCCTATATCCTCATCAAGAACAGGCTCTGCCTTCCTGATCATCTCTCAGTTAAGATCTGAACAAGCCCTCTATTTGCATGGGCAAGTGCAAGGGCAGCTTTTTGCACAGATATTTCCATTCAGCCCTGCCAAGCAATTCAGCACTGCCATGCCCTGGAGGGACCTACATAGGAACTTTTGTGTCATCGGGTCTTTAACATATAAAAGCATTTCTATGCAGAAAAAAGCTGAGGTGCTCTGTTGGAGTAGGCTGGAAGAGTTTCCTCTCACAGTGCTTATATGCTCTTTCCTTTGAAGAGACTGGACTATCATTCCAAGAAATTTGCAACATAGTAATTAAAAGAAAAATGGGGAAAACCAGTAAATCAGCTACAAATACAGTCCAAGGAGGTAAATTGGACTGTTTAAAATTGACCAGCGAGTTTATCTTGAAATCCTATGTGCATAGAATGTATGTGTGGACATATATGTGCATTTGTGTACATATGTGTGCATATCTATGCACAAATATATAGAAGTTCTTGGGAGTTTATACAGTATTTTTATATTCTAGTCTATCAAGTCTAGTTTCACTTTCGTATATTTAAGCTGAGGTTTTTAAGTTCATGAATCCAAGACACTCTCAGAAGTATCTGCATACGAACTTGAGCCAAGTCCTAAGGGAGACTTGCGTGGCATTTGCACACCCTGTTGACATTTAGAACAAAAGTCAAGCCCTGAAAACATAACAAAATTATGGGCTAGCTCTCTTTTCAGGGCCTGCATAAATTAGCAAGACTGTCATCCTTGTCATTTAACACTGTGGCTGCACCAGCGTAGAAATCCGCATTAACAGCACTGACCCATGGGTCACTGAACCTTGAGAATGGGGAGTAGATTTTGCAATGGGCTGCAGTGACTTTCCTTTAGAAATCTTAGCACAGCTACTGCAGATACCATGCATTGTGGACTTTTACACCAGGAATCAGTGGTAATGGAGAGAAAGAAATTTTGCCGGACTGTTCTTCTGTGTAGGAGCACATATTTGCCCTTATTTTCAGTAGTGGCCCATAACCCTTCTTGGAGTTCTAGATCTCTGCTAAATGAAGAATGCAGTCTTCTAACAATCTTAGCTCTGATGTAATATTTAATAAGTATATTCCTGATTTTAGTGGCCACAGAGAGCTAGCACAAAGCCACCTGCCTTGCTAACAGCATTTCCTTCTTCTTTGAATTCTCTGTCCAAATTCGATGTGGATGACCTGGCAAGCTTTGAAAGCATTCTAGCTTAAATAGGGGAGCTGAGATTTTCAGCATCCTTGGTTTGAAAGTGTACTTCTGAAAGGGCTTGGCTCCAGCCCCTTTAGTTGCCCAAATTATATTTATAGTCACACTTGGCATCTACCTGACACAGATCTCAAGGCAGTTTTACAAATCACTGCTCTCCTCAGTTTACAAAGAAGTTAAGAAGACTTGAGTGCTCAGTAGCAGTTGTCCAGACTCCTGATCTGATGAGTTATGCTCTGAACCACTGTGTCCCTGCAATGTTAGAAACCATATAGTCTGGAACAAAACTAAACAAAGCTATCTTGATTCAGTCTGAATACTACTGTGGTAGGTCTAAAGAAAAAAAAAGTATAAATATAAATGCAAGCTAGTGATCCTATGGTTAGAGAGTCAGTAAGGACATTTTAATGCTATATATAGAGAAAGTGTATATATAGTATTAAGGAGATGAGTGTATTTTATCTTCGGTCAATGCATAAAGCTGTCTGAGTGTAATAATAACTCCCGGCTGGGTCTACCTCTGCACAGACTGCTTACAAATCACTGCAAACATTTGTTCAGAGCAAAGCACGAGCCGCTGATGAATCGAAAAAAGCTGGAGAGAGAGCCCTGTCCTTCTCAGGGACACACTGAAGAGACCCTTACACCTATTACTACGTAAAACTAAAATCCACAAGAATGGTGAAGTAATATTTAGCTATATAATACTTATTGTAGCTTGAGGTCTGACAGAGTTTATAAAGCTCATGGTCAAATGCTGCAGTTCTTCTGAAAACACTCTTACAGTGGGAAAACATTTTGTATTAAATATTTTAACAAAATTAGCCTTCTTTCTAGCACAAGATAGCATAGACCCGTGAAAGGTTCAGAAAACATTTATTGTTTAACTTTTCTGGATGAGGAAAACTGAGGTTCAGCAGTGTATTGTCTAAGGGCTCAAACTTCACTGTGTCACTCTCTATTCAGACCCCTGTGAGAGCTGTGGAAAGAGGCCCTGGAGGCTGGAGCACCACTCAGACTGTGCATTAAGAGTTACAGACCAGAATAGTTTTCACTTGTCAGTAAATCACACGTGCTCTCTAATTTTGTACTGCACCTTTACAAAAACATATTACATATTTTTAGGTTTGTTGTTTGTTTTGATTTATTTATTTTATTATTCTATTTTATTTTCAACTTAGGGAAAAAAATAGCATCTTTGGAAACAAAATTAAGGTCAGTGTTTCCTCTCTCATCAGCCTCATGTCCCCATTCTTTTCCCAGCAGGCTGATAGACTGGCTGTAGCCCTGCCAAACCACTCTGTCCTCAGCCAAATGTGACAATCCCTGGAAAGCTCTTTGTCCAGATCTTGGTTTGCCTCAGGTCTCTCCCTTCATCACTGTCCTTGCTCAGGCTCACCCTACTACAGGCAGTTCCTCTAATGAGAGGAAAAAGTATTTTCCTTTTCATTCCCTTTGCACAGGAAGTCACCCTCAAAGTGTATTCCCTTTCTGATTTTGTTTATATGTCTGATTTTTTTCTTCTGATGAAATGAGAGTGGCAATGACAGGGAATGCTTGAAAAAGTAGGATGGAAATAGTTTTAAAAGTCAGTTAGAGAGATTTATATTTAACATCATATCCAGTACCATACCCTACCTGCATGGACATTCATTGCCAGAGTACTTCATAGGGGTGAAGATAATCAGGAATATTAGAGATCAAATGCTGTTGGAATTAAAGCATCTCTATTGTGACCAGTATGCTCATTCATTTAGTTATCTTTCCTTGCTTGAAGTAAGGAAATCATAATTTTCTTATCGGAAGGAAGACAGAAGAAAATCTGTTGTTTCCTATTCATTCAGAGAGCAGTCCTTTTAATATACATCTTAAAACGTTCTGGTTACATCTTTTTCTTTTCATTTTTCCCTTGATTTCCTTTTTATTTTCCTTTTTTCCTATTAATTCTCTTTTTTTTTGTTTTCCCTTTTCCTTTCCATCTTTTTCTCTTCTTTTTCTTTTTTTTCTTCTTCTTTGTTTCTTTACTTCTTTATTTCTTTTTTTGTTTGTTTTTAAATATGAATAAAGAAGTGTCTGTGGAGGTTGCCATTGATTTGATACAAAAGTGGAAACCTAAATTTTTGCACTTACAAAGAGATTAAAATCTCAAAGACATGAGTGGCCACTAC
This sequence comes from Melanocharis versteri, assembly GCA_013397845.1. Lineage (NCBI taxonomy): Eukaryota > Metazoa > Chordata > Aves > Passeriformes > Melanocharitidae > Melanocharis > Melanocharis versteri. Next base: position 217,848 of record VZTG01003994.1, read on the forward strand.
AGGCTAACCTCAGTTCTGTAATGTCTTTAGCTTCAGTGCAGTTGTACATGGGATAAATTTAGTAATTATTTTCCAATGGGAGCCAATAACCCACATTTTTTGTTTTATACAACAGTCATAATGAAATTTCTCAAAATTCAAGTGTTAGGAATTTAACTGGAGAGACAGTACTTAGACAGATCATTATGTTCTTCCCTAATTTTTCCACTTATATTTGGTAACTTTTGTATGACAGCTTCTGTCTGTGTCAGAGATCTTTAGGAAGAATTCTGCCTTGACAGCTAGGAATACCTGAATATACCATGATTTTAGTCTCTCTCAGCTGTCTTTTTCAATAATCACAACAAGACCCGTCCTACTTGTTTAACTCTCTAGTCCCTGTAGAAATGCTAAAATGCTGTCAACAGATTGGAGTGCTCAATAGCACCCATATGATGCAAACTTAAATGCCAATGTAGATACACATGTAAGATACAGAAAAATTGATTTCTTTTTTACACCTTCATTTGGCTGCTTATTTAATAAAAATAAGCTCCTGTTTGCAGCAAGCATCTCCATTGGTGCAGATGGGTGTCATCATACAGGCTGTGAGGCAATTGCCATCCCTTTCCCCTTAAAAATACATAAATAAGTAGTGAAATGATGGAATCTCTCCATATTTACTCACTCCCTATTTTTCTTACAAAAGAGATATTTGTTGATTTGTTTTACTGAGGCTGGATTTACAACTAAGATTCAATATGAATCACAGAGCAAACTTTGTTTCAACAGTGGTGTGGATGACTGTGACCGAGGAGGTAACATGGTCTACCATGCCATCAGGATGGCAGGAAAGCTGGGGTAATACACATCCTTTACAAAATCAGTTTATCTGAGGGAAATGGTAGGTAAACAAGAACATTTCTTGCACAAAACTTGACTTCTTTTTTCCATGTTCTAATGGACAATATCTTTGTAATAAATATAGTGCTTTCCTCTTGAACTGTAAATTGTTGTGTAACATGTTCGTGTCTTCCTGCAGTGGCACTCTGACTTTTAAAATAAACTTTATAGGGTTTAGTGTATTGATGGCAAAGAGCTACTGGATTGTGATTCCTCTTAAAAGAGCTCTCATGAGAGGATAATGACAAGGCTGTTATAAGCAAAATGGCAGAGCATCAAAACCCCCAGGCTGCTGGCCAGCCCTGGCCCTCCAGGACTTTCACACTACCTGTACTCCTAAAGCCTGTGGCATTCAGTGGCCTTACAGGAGTGGTGGTCATAGAATAAAGAATCACAGAACGATTTGGGTTGGAAGGGACCATAAAGATCATCTCGTTCCACCCCCTGTCATGGGCAGGGAACCTTCCACACAACCAGGCTGCTCAAAGCCCCATCCAACCTGGTCTTGTTGGGGCTGGTCCTGCTGGGGCTGGTCCCACAAGGCTACTGGAGAATGTCATTAGGATATACCTAAGGGCAAATATAACATATTAAACATTAGGAGATATTCTGCATACTCGAGAGAGAGAAAAAAAATCCATTTCCATCGAAGCTATCCATTTCTACAGCCTAGAGTTGACCTTGGGCATAAAACCACTGATGTTTACAATATCTAAGTAAAGGATTAGATGGGGAGACCTATCAGTTACACAGTATTATACTAGGTCTTTTAACACCTGAAGATGATGCAAGAGGTGAACACGGAAGACAGCTTGCAGACAGATTCTTTTTCTCTCCACTAATTCATCCAGTCCCCCACATTCCCTTGACCTGTGATCTTTCACAAGCTCCAAAACAAACTTGATCAGTGCATGGTTATACACACACCAGCACATTAAACAACCCTAAAGCACTCCCTAACTGGTGCTGCAGAGTGTTGGAGGTGGAGGAGGCTGTGCGTGGCTGTGCAAAGCTGTGAGCAATCAGACAGTTCATTCTTCTTTCAAGAAGTGTTACATGTCCAGGCTGTGGTATTCTGGCTCCTTTCAAAATGTGTCAGCTTAAACAATCTCTGCAATACACGTCCCTTTCCTCTCATCCTGTTTTTTCTCTGTGCTGGAAGAGCTGCTGTGTTCCACCCCCCAGTCAGCACTGAGACTTTTGTATAAATGAAAGTTACTGGAAGGATTTGTGGCCACTTCATTATCACTGCTGTGCCAGATGATAGGGGTTGGAGAATTTTTAGTACCTATAGAAATACTGTGGGATGGAGGGCGGCAGGTAACAGTCTGAGCTGCCTCCAGCAGAGGGAAGTGGTACACACACACTTCCCACCGTGCTCCATCCTGCTGCCGTGCAGAGCAGACAGCAGAAATGTCAGGTCTGGTGTTTGCAACGCTGAAATTTCTCCCCCCCCCCCACCCTGCCTCATTCCCCTTGCCAACACAAATGCCTGATTCAATCCCCTTTGGTTCTTTGTCGCATTGATCTTACCCTCGATTTCCCCCAGACCAAGAAAGGAGGTGCCTCCCGTCCAACTCTCAGGAACACCCCCCCTGCAATGAGACTTTACATAACACGTTGGATTTTAAATCCCAGAGTAAATGCTGGGAAATAGAGGGGCAGCTAGGGCTCCAAAAGCAATTTTGGTTTTAAGTGTAAGGTTTTAATATTATATTCCAGAGGCTATTTTAAATCAGGGCTGCCTTTTCCCTGAAACTCATCAGTAGATATGGCAGAGGAACTTTTCTTGGGCTTGTGCAGGTGGTTCTGGTGCTGCCAACAAGTGAATCCCCACACAGATGCACACTCAGATCCCTGCACACCAACGCACAGCTGGAGGCTGCCCAGACACAGTTTCCACTCTTGTTTTGTTTGTCACACTCACATCCTTCTGTCACAGGGTTCCTTTTTGGACAAACACACACATACACACACCCCCCTACACAAGCTGAACAAAAATGCACTCACATCTCATATGGAAGAAATCCTTAGACCATTTCTCCTTGACAGCTATACACTTCTAAAATACATGTGACTCTTCCCTCATCTTCTCTGCCTTTCGAAAGAGCAGAAGCCTGCTGGAGATTAATTCATGGGGAAGATAATGTCCTTTACATACACTTCCTTGAACTGCCTTAATACTGTTTGCAAAGCAACCAGATGACTTTGTCTCATCCTCACCTCATCTAGAGCTGCAGGGAGGCAAGTTTTGCCTCCAGCTTTCAACCTTTTGATGCCGGGATTTTCCACGCTGAGATACGGTAGGTGGGTAACAAGAAGATCCTATTAAAGTGAAATGAAGTAGCAAAAGGATTGTCAGCTGAGCAAATAAGAAACATATAGTACCTATCCATCCTTCTCTGCATTCCTTCCTGCTCACTGTGAGAAAGAAAGAAGGAAAAAAAAGGTGGTAAAGCGGGAAGAGCAACAGAGAGCAATAGCAGCAGGGACAAGGTCTTGGTTTTATATGTAGAAAATTAATCGTTGCTGCTAAAGACGCAGCTCCTTTAATGAAGAGGCTGCTGCAATATCATCGCAACAACTAGCAACCCACATGTTAGATTACAACAGGTTGAGCCAGTGCACGCTCCCCTGTGCCACACTCTGAAAAAAATTAATCAAATGTCTATACCTGAGGCTCCTTCATTTCCCACGCAGAGATCTCCTGTAGTGCAGGCTTTTCGGGGTACCTTTCTTTGCCAAGAAGGGGCTGACAATGGCTTATTTACCTACTTACCTGTCCTTGAGCTATGTGGCTTTTCTTTGAATAAATTAAACTGGCTGTTTCAAGTGATGCTTTCAGCCTCTTGAGTCTGGATCTAATTCTCAGAAGAGTTTTTGCTTAAAACCTGTTTTCCAAGTTTTCAGCCAAGTACCGACTGTCTGCGAGATGCAGCTCTCTGAAAAGACCCTGGTGCCTATGGGTAAGGAAAAATATCCTGTCTGGCTACCTTGCCTGCTTTTAGGTTTCCTATATACTTATGATAGACTAAAAGTGGAATGAGGGCTTGCTAAAACAAGCCCTTGTCTTTTTTCAGTTAATTGCTTTGCTTGTTTGCTGCTTGTGACTCTGGGACCAGATTTTCAGCTGCTGAGAGTTTCTTTAAATCCACTGCTAGGAGAAAGGTTTATTTTTGAATGCTGTAATAGCATTTTTAATATTCCTGAGTGGATATAAGTATTAGCCTTGCTTTGTGTGATTGAGTCTGTCTTACAGGAAATGGCGGTAAATACTTGAAAAATTCTCAAAGTTAGGAAGTTTGATTTTAGTCTCCAAGGCAGAGGAAAATCTTGATTTCAATTTTTGGCAAAGAGTGTTTTTGTCATGTATTTTCTATTATCTCAGCAGCAACAAAATTTCAGGGGCCAAATGCTCATTTGTATGAGCTGACTTATCTCTGAGGCAAGGAATTTTATGGTTCATCAGAAGAGCTGTCTGTTGTCATGGACATGGGGTGATTTTTTTTCCCCTTGGGTGCCTAGGAGAAGAAATAAGAGGAACCAGTGAGACATAGAAAAACATGCCCAAATATCATGCAAAAATTATGCCTTTTCTTTTTAATACACTGTAGAATGTCCCAGGCACATTAAAACATAACATGTATTGAATCTGGCACACAGCTAGAGTAAACTGTTGTTTCTCTGTTGTTTGGTTTTTTCCCTATGCATTACCACTGTATTCAAGCATATTGTGTTTTTACATATGCATAATCTTGTGGAGTGGGGAGAGAGGAAAGTATAAGGGTGGCAGAGACCAAAAAAACAGAGGTCCCTTTCATTGCTAGAGCTGTCATCAGGATCAGGGTGCAATACATGCTATCAGAGTTGTCAGCAACGCTCAGGCCAGAAGTGAAGAGAAATATTCCATCTCAGGCCGTTGTTTGGAAATATTGGCTCACTATTTACTACTGTGAGTAGCTAGAACTCATCGTACACTATGCTGGGCTCTTCAGAGCAATTCACTTCAAAATGGTCTCTGACTAGAGATCTGCATGCCTCAATCCAAATGATTTCAGGATAATTCTGTTGCAGGTCTGATGCACCTGAAATCATAATTTGGACCTAAATGGAATAGTTGTTATTAAGTTATTATTATCATCGCTGTTATTATCTCTATATAAACAAAATACCACATACCATGATGAAACTGTGGCTTTTATCTCTCTTTGTAATGTTCCAAATCCTGTAATCTAATTGTTACACATCCTTGCTCAAAAGAAAGGCTCAAATATTAGCTTAAGGTTGTAATAGTAATTAGCACTGCAGAAGCTTAAGCTATCTGTGTAGATCACAAGGTTTGCTTACCACATACTTTATCAGTAGGTTAGCTCGGGCGCCTTATCATCTGACACTGGGAATCCTGAATTCAGCTGATTTTTCAGGAGTTTGTCTGTTCTTAATGTTTGTTCTTTATCTCTTATGCTGTGGTTGAACATGCATCAAACACAGAAAAGAATGTAGGGGGTGAGGGAGCAGGGGAATGGGGAAAACCAAGTGGTCTGGCAGGGAAATGGTACTAAATAATGCCAAAATTATTTAGTACCATTTCGTACCATTTCACTCCAACCCCTGAGGAGCGGCAGTGGGATCTGTTTAACTGATGGTAGAATCAAGCCAGAAGTAGGGTTTCATTCTCCACTGACAGAGCAAGGGTAGTAATTCACACCCCGACACAGCATCTGTCAGCTAAACACAGAGGTGAGCAGAGCAACTCTGCTGCCATGTACACCAGAGAAATTCCAGCACCAGAGATTTGGAGAGTGGATGCTCTGTCTTTGACACTGTGGCAAATTTACTGTCTGCCTTTACTGAGAGCATTTTAAATTGGATTTTTGAAATGTAATCCAGTTTGTCTTCTGGTGCCTCTGTTTGTTAGCTGTAGAGAGGGAATAATAAGGCTCATTCCATAAGCTGTTTTCTGATCGTGTCCTCTTATTTTCACTCTTTCCTTAATTGCAACCATCTGAAACAAGGTATAGGATTATAAGGACCTTTACTTTTAACACTGTGGCTCTTTTTAAGCTCTGAAGATAAAAGGGAAGGAAAGTCCTCACTCAAGAAATTAAGTCGAACCCTGTCCTTCAAGACAGGATGAACAACCAAGTCGCTCCATTAACATCTTAAATCATATATCCCTCTCCACAAAATCACACCCTCCAACTTTTCTTTTCTTCTCTCCTCCAATAACATCAACTTCTCTTTGACCACAGCCCTTGGCATGTCTTCTTTTCCATTTTTGTCTACACCTGTGCACACCCACTCCCTCTACAAAGGTCTCGTCTCTTCTGCTGGCTGGCCAGGTGCATTGTGTGAAGATCCAAGAAGCCACTCGCAGGTAGCTGAGCTGGCTGGTTTGCATGTACTGGCCGGCCAGCTGGCAGCCTGAGCCAAGCAATTAGCTAACGAGCTTATACCACGGCCTTTCACTCACACGAGCCGTGCTTTGTCGTTGTCTCACACGCCACTGATTTTCATAATATATGTAGGATATTTATATCTTTTAAGCTTTTACCTCTCTAGAGAATGGGGTGAAATTAGCCACTAGGTTCAGAATACATTGCTGGGCGCAGGATTGACAGATGGAGAGCCAGATGGACAGACAGCACTCCTATAAAAGCCTTATTTCCTTAGGAAAAGAGGCCGTTGGGTGTAAGCACTACTAGTACGGGGTTGTAGGATGAGCGGGGGGTATTATAACCCTCATTAACAGATGTCATGTGTCAGACACTCCTGCAGAGAGATGCAGAGGGAGAGCAAGGGAAGTACCTTATTCTGCCTTGCAGGTGCGAGTTTAAGTCGTGTTCTGTCTCAAGTAAACTCACAGCAGACCGGCATAGCTACACATTCAAAAGAGAAAGGGAAAGGAAGGCAGATTTGTCACTAGCTCCATTAGTCCTTTGTGTATTGTCATTTAAAGGCATTCATGTGGCTTTTCTTAATCTGACCAAATAGGCTCATGAAAGATTTTCTGATGTTTTCTTTATCCAGCCCAATAGGATAAATTAAGCAGCATATTAAGATTGTAGTCCCTCACCCTGAAAATGACTTGAACCCATCCTCTGACCCAGTTGCACTCTGAAAATGGCTGGATCAGGCATATCAGGTCTAACAGGCTACATAGTCTACATCTGGGGACTTAAAATAAGAAAAAAGACCAGTTTTATATATGTACTGCTTACTGAATCCTAAAACCCACCACTTAACCTCATTTTCTAAAGCCGTAGTCACTAAATATGAAAATGCTACAGCAAAAATTCATAGAATCACAGAATGGCTTGGATTGGAAGGGACCTTAAAGACCATCTAGTTCCAAACCCAATTCCATGGGCAGGGTATTCCACCTCCTCAACCCTTCTCTGGGGTTTAGTAGTAGTGGTGTGCACTAGCAGTTTGGGTTTTGGACTGGTCCCTGTTAGACTCATGATTGAGTAACAGCCTATAGGATCAACCACCTGTTTTATTTAGCCATTTTATTAGATGGTAATTTTTGTAGTATCCTTCCTTTGTAGCATCCTCTGCCCCACAGTGAGCTACCATGTGATGTGGGGAACGTAAAGGAAGTGAAAGGTGAAATGCCTTAACTGAGAGGATTATCAAGTGCAGAGTTGATATGTGAACAAAATATGGCTCCAGAGGTTATGGAATTCCCGCCAGCAAAGTGGGTGAGAACCCTTGGCAGAACCCAATTTCCTGCTTGAAGAACTGTTGCTCAGCTAGCATGCTTTGAGTTGTCCTCACTGCCGTGTTCATCTGAAGTCTGGATGTTGGGTTGTGGATGCTGACTGCAACATGGGCAGTCCTGAAATTGAGAGAGTAAAAAGTTTCAGAAAGTAATGTCAATTACTGTATTTTAGAAAGAAATGTTGTTGCTCACAGTTTTATTTAATTTTGTAGGATATCTGTGAAAACATCTCATGCCTTTGATACTGCGCATAAAGTTACCATAGCCAAGGGTATCTAGTAAAATAAAATAAGCACAGATGCTGCTGGAGCTTTTCAGAACAACTTTCACTCCACACTTTCCAGTAATACGATGCACCTTTAGTACTGAAAGCTTTGTAATCAATCCTTTTACCTTTCCTTCACTACAAAAGTTCCTCTTAAAAGAACACCAGATCCAATCTTCAAAAATATTTGCTGACTTCTGAAGCATGTTCTCATGCCTCTGAGTTTGAAGTTACTGTAGAAAATTTACTTATGTAGGATGGCAATCCAAATAATCTTATTTTATCTGAAAGTATATAAAGGTCGTATCAAAATTTCATTGGAGCTCTGTCCAAGGAAAAAGAAGTTGCTTGCTTATGAAATTCTGTTATAAATGCATTTAACATCTGGTCCTGCAAATGTACATGATTGTTTCTTTGTGACCCCTTGCAATGAATAAAGACAAGAGATGCGAGTAGAGATGTGCAGGATTAGATCCCTTATTTTGTGCAATTTTTTTTCCTATGGCATTTCAATGATAAAAGACCAATTTCTGCCCTTGCTTAACCTCCAGCAACCCCACTGATTTCCTTGTTCATTCCAGATTGTAATGAATGACTTTACACACTGGAGCCCTTTTATTCTTTCCCTTCCAGATTGAGTGTCTCAGCCCAGACAATGGGCCCCTGCCTCCAGGAGTGTGCGACTGAAATAAATCCACTGACTTGAGCAGCCCCCTCCATCGCGACCGAGAGCCGAAGCTGGTCCCCGACACACAAACTTCCATGGAGCATAGGCCAGGGAAGAGCATACAGGTAAGCAGCGTTTTTAACTCCTTAGCATGGCTTGTGTTTGTACTAGCCCTGACTCATGGTTTATACACATAGAGTATGTATTAAATATCACCGTACTTGCACTACGTGTATCCAGTCGAGATAATTATGGCTATTGTAGTGCTGGTGGGACCTGCAGTCTTTAATGCACTTATCCTCACAACATCTGATAAAGCAAGGAAGTATTTTTGTCTGTATATGATACAGAGGAAACTGAAGCCTAGACAGTTTTTTTACTACACCAGGGAACTGAATCTGGATTTTCCAAGCTGAAAGCTAACACTCAGTCTGTTGGTCTGTCTCGAAATAAGCAGCACAAATAGGCACAGAGAATAGAGCTTTTTGTAAATTGGGGATACTGAACTGCTTCATTGTGATACAGCAGACATGATAAATTGCTACTGTTAAATAAAGTGTTAGGGAATTGTCACATAGCTATGGAGAGGCCATGCTGTTATTAAGGATGCAAAAGGCGTATATTTCAGCTTATTCTTCCATATCCATATTGACTCTGAAGTGCAAATAATAATAAAAACTAAGTTTTGCCAGTAAACTAACACAATTTATCTGGAGGACAGAGGAGAAAGTGGGAGCAGAGCTTGATTCCTCTCTGCTTGTGAGTGGTGACGTGTCAGCTGATGGAGGCAGCCCAGGCAGGAGGCAGGGAACACTGATGCTACTTACTGTTCTGGCGAGGATTCAGTGAGACGGGCTCGGGGTTGAGTCCCAAAAAATTAACAAGGATTGGAAATGTATATCAGAACCAGTCATTGTACTCAGATCTGCTGTGTCAATACCACAAGATCACCTTTTTTCTCTGTTATCATACAATAATGGGGATACTTTCCCACCTCAGAAGTCAATGGTTGGTTCAACACATGAAAAGGAGATGCCAGAAGTGAAGGTACTAGGGAAGTGGGGGCTTTATTCTGCTGGCTCAGATATTATTCTCTAAAAGGGAAATAAGATGTCTCCAGATATGTTCTTTTAGTAAGACCAGGGCTCTCTGTGATTGAAATAACTGGCTTTTCATTTCCCAAGAGAATCTAGCATGTCAATGGGACTATTATTATGAATTTTGCTATTGCAGAAGTGTAAATCTGGAGTGAGTCACAAAGTTAGTTTAGATAAGTGGCCTTATTGGAGAATTAAGAAATATCACACATGCATCTAAACTAGAAGATTTCATCAGGAAAAAAAGTCTTCTTCATGATGAGGTTATGGCTTGAATATGGTTGCAGATTGGCCTTCTAAGTTTTATTTTATATTGTTTGATATGCTCCAGTATTTCATTGTAATTTAATGGCAATTCCTATTCATACAGCTATTCTAAATAGGTTCTTATACGCACCTATTACCTTGGTAGCCAGGTTTCTATATCAAATCCTGAACATTCCATTATTATTAAAAATATAAAAGCCATCTATTCCATCCATTTGGTACAGTGAGGTGAACAAAATTGGATGTGAAGTCACAGTGTGGTAATAGGGTAATTATTTTTTGGAGGTTCTTCTAATATACTTATGGTCAATTGTATTGCAGATATATTATATTACAGTTGTTCATGGCTGTTTTATCATGTGCTGTGAATTGAGAAATATTCTATCCTATCCCTGGATTACAAAAAACCCATGCTTTAAATTTTTAGAGATGAAAATATGTCTTTGAAAAGGTTTAATTTGATCCCCTGAGCAATTTATACCATTCTTGACATGATCTACACCTTCTCGATGAAGATCTTTCTTCTTCCTAAGATACCAGTGGAATTTCTGGTGATAAGAGAGACCTCATTCTACTTCATTAGACTGAATGAACCAGCATCTCATTCGAAGTTCACTTCATATAGTATATACAGCATGTTTACACAATCCCAAAACACTAACTTCAAGAGCAATTGTCTTCCATGGAAGTGGCCTCATGAAATGTTTTCCTTAGTTTAAAAAAAGAAAAAGAAAGGGACATATTTACAGAGTTAAAATATAAATTATGCTTACAGGGAAAAAAGAATGTAATAGGCTTAGGGAAAGGAGAATAGAGACCTATATGCTTACAGGACCTTCCACCTAATTGCCTATAAATAATTGTCTTGTACATATTACCCACATCAGAGCATGGTCTATAAGCCTGGATGTCAGCTGCAGAGCTCAGCTGCTGTTTGTAAATGGTATTAACTGTGCTCTTGATTCTTCTGTGCTTAACTGTATATAGTTTTGTTTTATTGGCACTCTACTGTAAGCATATTCTGCACTATGCAAATATAAGAGCTGAGAAGCATATGGGCCGAATCCTGCAACATTCACTCAGGCAAATGGCCAATTCACTTGATGGGAACTTTTCCTGAGTAAGCAGTAGGAGCAGACTCAGCTCCATCCTATGCCTCGGCTGGTTTTCAGGTATGACAACAGACATTGGTGCTTTGCAAGGAAGGAAAGGAAGGGTATAAGAGTTGTGCCTGTAGGTAGATGCTCAGTTCTGTTCTTCTCAAGACTGAAGATCCACCGAGATGCTACAAAAGGCACAGTCAGTATAGAATGACCCTCTCCTGCCTTTAGCATCCTGTTAAAAATCAGCTAATAAAAGGAAAGACCCTTATGAAAGGAAAGAACCTTCAGGATGAGAGGAAAGGGCCTCAAGTTGTGCCAGGGGAGGTTTAGACTAGATATTAGGAAAAATTTCTTCACTGGAAACTGATGAAATATGGGAACAGGCTGCCCAGGGAAATGGTGGAATCACCATCCTCAGAAGTGTTCAGAAGACTTGTGGATGTGGCACTTGAGGACATGGTTTACCGGTGGACTTGACAGTGCTGGGTTAACAGTTGGTCTTTTCCAACCTCAATAATTCTGTGATTCAATGTGTGATAACATTTCTCAGTCCCCAATCTGGACATAATCTCATGGTACCAGTAGTGGAGACACCTCTCTAGTCAATGCCGACATATTTAAAATGCAGGCATTCATGGAGTGAGGAGAAACAGGAGGGAAATCCTACTTTTGATAAAGAACACCAGTGATTTCTGTTCCACCACCTTGCTCAAGAGCTTTGTCAGAGAGACATAACTCAAAGTGGGAACTTCAGGATTCAGCTCTGCATCCAGCTCTGGTTCAGCCCTGCCATCTATCATATAGGGATGGGATTTCACCCCCTGACTGTGTAGGCAGCTAAAAGCCCCGTCCTATTTCCTGATCTCTGTATATTACATGGCCCATGCTGTGGTGGCAAGCAATATGTTGTGCACCTCAGGTCCAAGCCCTACAAAAGCTCACACAGGTGTTTTTCTTAATTGACTCCAATTTTGTCTACACTGCCCCTCACAGCTTGATATGTATCAGAGAAGCTGGATTTCTTCGATCTAGCTACCATGGGAACCAGTGCAGCACTGATGCCGTAGCACACGTTTCAGCATGATCCCCACACGGACCCTGGTTACACACTTGGGGCTCCTAAAGTGTGTTGAACACTGGACTGTGTGTTCTCAGTGCTAATGCCATCCCTAATAGCTACACTAATATTAGCAGTGGTACCCATATCTTTATTTCTCCTGCAGACATTTCTTTCAGCAGTGCCTGATTGGAAATATGAGCTGCAGACCTTACTCATGCTCCTCATCCTCATCCTCGTGCACCTTTAAAACAAAATGGCTGATTCAAACAGAGGCTTAAAGGTCAAACACTCCAGACCTGGTTTTTCAAACCCTTTTGTACATGGCTTTTCCCTTTGTATTAAAAAAAAAAAAGAAAAAAAAAAAAAGAAAAAAAAAGAAGAAAATATATTCTCATCAGGAAATGTTGGCAAAAAGGGTTTAATTACAGAAATCATTTTGCACCCTATGGAGAAAGCATGAAGAATGGCATATTTCCACATTTGAATTGCACATTCATCAAGAAAAGAGTGATTTCCCCTTAAGAATGTTCTGGAGGAGTAGAAAAGAGCATTGAACCCTGGGGTGTGTATTTTATAGTCTCTGAAAGGCAAATGGTTTCACTTCCATTGATTAAAATATAAGGGTTTCCCTCTGGATTACTGTCCTGGATGTAGAAAAAAAATTAAAATCTTTAGCAGTGGCTGTCAAGCAGTGCAGCCCCTTAGGAGATGCTTCCACTAGGCAAAGGGCTCACCAAACCAACTGCTGCTGAACTCGGCCAGCAAGAAGCCTTTGACCACCAGATGTTGCTACTTTTTTTGCTTGATGAATGGGGACTTTACAAAAGGTGTTTTCATTGTTTTGTTGGAGCGAATGTCAACATGGAAACACAAGCCGGCATTAGGAGCACTAAGTGCTAATTGGAGCGGCAGCTCCAGGGCTTGCTGTCCTTGCTCTCTGGCACATAAGGTCTTACAGGCTCGTGCATTAGTCTTGTCATTCCCCTTCTTGTCCCACAGATGTGGCTTCTTTACAAACTCTTCGCAAACACTACGTGGAGGAGAACTTGACTTAATAGTCGCTGCTCTCAAGGAGCAAAGTGCAAAGTTGCTGGGGTGCAGGACACAGGCACAACGTGGCAGGCTGCCGAACACTGATACTTTGAATGTACATCTTCATAAAATATGCTCTGAATTGGTATGCAGCACACTTCTGTGACCACGGTAATTCACTGTGAATTGAAGCAGGAGCGGGATTTTCCTAAGCAAAGTCGCTTTTTTCCCATTAAATTACTATTGTCCTTTTTTTTTTCTCCAGGAGCATTATTGTCTAGTTCAGTTAACAGAGAAAGGCCAATTACACAAACAGTGCTGGCCTGTTAAACTTGAATTTACCAGCCAGAATTCAAACAAACAGCAGTCTACTCCCCACTTAAGTTTACTGATTTTCTCTTAATAACGTCACTTGAGTTTAAAAAATAAATAAATGGCTGGGGTGAATGGGCAGATCAAATGAGCATTTCAAAACTACAGGAAAGTAAGGCAAACTGTAAGAGCACTAAGAACAAGAAAAAGAAAAAGTTATATGTAATTGTAAGAGAAGATGTTCCATTTCCTTTCTAAAATCAAATGCAAACTGCTCATGTGACTGATTTAGTATTGAACAAGAGAGGAAAAATTGCTTCTTGGCATTTAAATGGAAATGTTTCTTGTTCCGAAATTTTGGAAGCTTGCATACTGTATGATTTTTGAAAGGCTTATACAATTACCATTGAATTTGGATGAGGTCTACTCCTAACAATATATATATTTCCCAGTTAAACTTTTTCTTTCCGGAGACCTAAATTACCTTTGTCTACAGTCTAGATTCCTGATGTGGAATATATTCCAGAGGTAATAAGGCCAATGCAAATATATTTCATTTTTAATATGTATGACTGAAAAAAAACAGTGAGCAGCAGTAGCTATTTTGCAAAGCAGACCTTTATGTCGACAATTCTGCTGTTTTAGGATGATGTTCTGATTTGCTGTGTGCCTTTTTACTCCGATTTCTGGGTTTGGAATAAAACACATATCGTACCTCTTGTTTTCCACAAAGGCCAGAAATTTTAAGACAGGAGAAAAAGGCAGACCACAGCAGATTTGCACCTGGCTGATTTAAAGGTATGCCATGAAGAGGATAATTCCCATGTAGCTCAAAGCACTGCATGAAGTACTGCAGTCCATTATGTCCAGCACTCCTCTTACAATGAGGTTTTAGGGCTGAATCCAGAGTCACTCCAAGATTTGTGATGTCAACACAAGCCCTGTAGAGACTGTTGCTGAAAAGTTTTGTAGGAGTAAATTTTGAGGAGGGACTTGAAAGAGAAAAATGTGCTTATTTGGTGAATGAGAAAATGATAGGCTGAGTGTAAATGGCAATGGGTGATATATCCTGACAGGGGTGAGTAATCGAGGACATGCCCTAGGTCAGGCAGTGAAGCAGTAGCAGGGCCTGACACTTAGCAACACCATAACCCTTTCTTTCTTCAGACCATGTTGAATAGTAGCATTAAATAGCCCTAATTTCTTGTCACTACTGTTTAAAGAAATTTAAAAACAGATAAAACCAAAACGACCTTCCCCCACGAATATTTAAAAGGCAGAAACTGGTAGCATTGGTCTTCCTCTTCAAGAAGAACTAACCTTAAATCTTGCAGGCCTTCTTTCTGAGGAGTTGATTTTAATTATCAAACAGCACAATTCTGTAAAAAAAATTAAAAAATAGTAATAGTAACTGATAATATAGTGATGTCATTTCCTGACACCATTGTGGATGAGGCTCCCTGACCCCAAAAGCAAGACATTATGCAAGCTGCCTAACTAGAGGCACAGGAGAAACAGAGGTTCCCTGCTCCTCACAAGGTGTGCTGAAACTGGAGCCCACCTGACCCCAAGAAAAGAGGGAGATTCACCATGGCCGGGACACGAAGGCATCACCTGAAGCAGATCTCCACTCTCTTCTTGCCTCCATGCTGATCCCCGTTCCATTGTCATGCTAAAGCCAATGCCATTCCAACTCATCCCCATGCCTATTCCATGCCCAAGCCCGACCCATGCCTATCCTACCCAAGCACATCCTCTCCTGTCCCTATTACCTTCTCATCCTAATGTCCACACTTGATCCACCTCATCACCATGCCCACTTATCTGTCCATGCCCACGTCATGCCCGTCCCCTCCTCACAGCCCTGTCCATCCCCCCTCCATGCCATGCACGCCTACGTGCGTGCCCAAATCCCCTTCGTGCCCATGCCATGTCCGTGCCCTTCTCCCAATGCCCACGCCGTGCCTATGTCCATGTCCTCCCCTGATCCACGCCTGTGCCACTGCTGCATCGTGCCCCTTCCTGTGCCTATTCCCATCTCATGCCAATGTCTGTGTTCTCCCCATGCCCACGCCATGCTGTGTCTATGTACATCCCCGGCCCGTGTCTTTTCTATGATCCTGACCATGCCCGTGCCTGTTTTCCTCAGCCCCACGTCCATGCCGTGCCCGTGCCCGTGTCCTCCCCGGCCCCACGCCTGTGCCATGCCCGTGCCCGTGCCACAACATACCCGTTCCCACCCCGTGGCCCTCTCCACGCATCCGCAGGCCGTGTCCGAGCTGTTCCCACGCCGCTGGGGTGGGCAGCCGCCAGCCGCATGTGCGCCTGTCATTCCAGCCGGGAGCGCCGGCTCCTGCCTCCCATTCATGTAACCTGTGTGTGTCTCTCTTTCTCTCTGTGTGTAACAGCGAGAGGGAGAGAGCGAGCGAGGCACGGAGAGAGGGAGGAGGAGGGGGGAAGCTTTAAATAAAGCCTTTGGATTGCAGCTGCTTATTTTGGGCAGTCCTACCAGGACGATTCCTGTCAGGAAAGAAGCTGGACCAGTCGTTGTTCTTTTTTTTTTTTTT
>VZTG01003994.1:235101-511368 GCA_013397845.1 Melanocharis versteri
CTCCCCCCCCCACGAACTCTAAAAGTATTCACAAGGCAGTATTTATTTACTTTCTTATCATGACCACACTTAGAAATTCACGGTGGTTACAACCATGTAAGCACATGATTTGGAAACAAACAAAAAAACAAACCCAAAAAAAACCCAACCAAAAAAACATATTTATGCCACTGCCTTGTTTTATGGGATACACAGTCCGAAATACATTTTTCATATAGCCAAAATAGAGATGACTAAATGCTTATTGAATAGATAGGCAAGACCTTTCTGCATCTTGAATGCATTTCCTAATGGTTTTTCCTGGAAAGTTCAATTTTTTATGATTTAAAAATAATAAATAAAAAAGGCAAAAACACCAAACTTCCGAATCAAACTAAAAATTAGTCTCTCTGCCTCAACCCTATCTTCTTCCTTAACTTTTTGCAGTGAAGCCTCATCTTGAATCTACAGCTGCATCTTTTTCTTTTTTTTTTTTTTTTTCCCTGAGAAAAGTCCCCGGTAAAAGGAGTGCCAGAAAATGAGAAAATGAGAGAAAATCTTTGAAGTTGGAAGTTGTCTGTGTGCTTTTTACAGGTAAACTTCTGCTGTAGCCTGGCAAGTTGTTAGCGTGCTGCTCCCTGCTCTGGGGCGCCGGAGTTGGGCAGGGGAACTTGGCAGCTCCCAGCCTACCCCAATCCCATTTCTTTCTGCTTCGCTGACCCTAATAAAATTGCCTACTAGTAAGGCAGCCCCTCCCCTCCTGTGGAAAGTGCTCTGCTCCCAACATGTGCACCATATGTGCCTGCAACACCCAAGGCTTAACATATATTCACCTATCCCGTGCCAGCAGTCCGCAAATGCCACCCGCACCGTGGCTCTGGCAGGAGCTGGGGATTGGCCATCGGGAACCCCAACCTCTCCCCTGGTAGCTGGGGGAGGCTGGGGCTCAGCCAGTGATTTGTATTTAATTTATTTCATTGGCCTCTTCAGAGCCAGGCGCCTCCCACTTAGTGCCTCTGCCTGTAGCACTTTTATAGGCTTGGGTGGAAAAAACAAGGAGTATGTGTGTGTGTGTGTGTGTGTGTATATATATATTTATTACGGTGTGGGGGGAGAATAAAGGGAGGAAGACTCGTCTCTTGGACTGTTTTGCAGCGAGGCAAGACTTCAGAGCAGCTCGCTCGGCTCTGCCTGTGTTACAAGGCTGTAGGAATTTGCTCGTTTGTGGCCATTGCGAGCTGCCCTTCCTTGTGAAATTCCCAGCTCCCAGACTCTGCCACGCTGCTGGATCGGTCCTTGCTGGAGTGGGCTGGTTTGTGGCCAGGAGAATTCTTTGCTGCCATGATCCCTCGAGAATGCCATCCCCGAGTCAGTGCACGGCCAAAGAAAATTAGGGTCTGTGCTAGTTTGCAACAGATCTGGGGGCAGGGAGGGGACCGTGAGGTCACGGTGTGTGGCCGGGCATTTCCCAGGCACCTGAAAATGAAACCTGTGTTGTTCTTCCCTGGAGAGCAGGACCATTGCTCTGCACCCACCATCCTGGGAAGGGGGTCTGCACACACAACTGGGGCAGGAGAGGAGGAGAGGTGCTTTTGCAGAGAACCTGTTTCACTTTCTTCCCCTTTTTCCCCCTCAAAAAAAATCTCCAAGATTGGGAATTACCGCCACTGCACTGAGATACACTCTATCTTTACAGGGACTCTGCCTCTGTGCCTCACCCTCCTTTCCCGTCCATACGTGCGTGAATGTGTACACATCTTACAAGGGGAGATTTTCAATTCATCTGTTACTTATGTGTGTGACCTGGAGAAGAAATGTCATGCTTTGGTGAAGAAAGAGGGTCATTAATGTGGAAAAAGGTTCTCGGGTTGTTCTTTGGCAAGGAAAGGGGTAAAAGGCAAAAGGAGATGCAGAAGTTAACTTCATAGTCTCCTTTCCTTATTAGAAAGGGGTCTTGGTTTAGAAATGCTTTTCTGGGGAGAATTTGCCTTCTCCGATTTTAAAGGATAGGGAAAAATTGTGGAGAGACGAGGGTAAAGCTGCTTATATGGTTTTGGTTGGTGGGGAGGGAGATAGTCCCCCCTCACCCTGCTATTTTTTACTACACGGATGGGAAAAGAGAGACATCTCTCTAATTTCAGTTGGTCTGGGGAAGGAGTGAGATTTGGGCTGAGAAGACTCTGCAATTTTAAGTCCATGTAGCTTAATTGTTTTCCTTGACTCACTTAAAGTAGATGCTTTCCTTTTGTTTTGGTGAGCAGATAGTATGCTGGCACAGAGAAATGTTCTTTTTGTTTTACAAAGTGAATTTTTTATTTTATTTTATTTTATTAGTTTCCTGGAGTGCATAAAAGCTAAGTGTTATTTCATTCTGTCTACAACATGTACACTATTCCAATTAAGAGCCTACTCTGATTATTTTTAACCTGGTAGTTTGCCATTTCTCTGCTCAGGAGAATAAAACATGAAGTTCTTGCTCTTTAAAATAGCTGAGATGCTTAAGCAGAACTACCTTTTCCCTGGGAAAGTCATTTCCAGTTCTGTTGAGTTCCTGCTTCAATGGTTCATTTTCTGACAGAATCACGTCTTTGCGAGCAGCAGAACTATGATCTTATGTAACTTGATGTTTCCAGATCAAAAGTTACAAATATTGCAGTAATACCACGAAGAGAGAGATTTGACAGGAGGAATGTTGTGTGGCATATTTATTATTAGGATTTCAAATCAAGGCGGTTTTAAACATTTATGGAAGGGAAAAGCAGAATTAAAAAAGAGGAATAAACAAAAACTTGCTAGTTTGATATCTTTAACATCACTTTTCCCTTTTATCTTTACCTCTGTAGGCAGCTGAGTTTTTTTTCTTTTGTAAAGCAAACTCTTCTGTGTTTAAGAAATGTGCAGTTGTAATTTCAAGAGATGAAGTATCTTGAAACTCACTCTCTCTCAGATTTGATTCAAAGAAATGAAACTCTGTAAATCAATGTCAATTCAGATTTAAAGACTGGCTGTTACCTGCCCTGTTACAAGGTCTATCAGCATAGCTTATTGTAACTAAAAGCTAAAATACTCTGCTTCTGCTTTGAACTGGCAGATTGGTGTGTCTGAGTACTTTGACAGAGTAACTTGCACCACTTGCCAGTGAATTGGGTATTCATGGATCCTTGACTGATATGTTTCAGAGAAAAAATTCCTATAATGTGACTTTTTTTAAACCATAAGTATATATATGTATTTCCTCTTTGCTCTAGATTAAAAGGAAAAACAATGATGGAGAAATTTATATCTAAACTATGTCAGCATAACGTGAGGAGTGGTGCTATAGGACTTACAGTAGTCAGGAATAAATGTACAATTTTCATTCTTCTGTGCTGTTTCACCCTTGCTTCACTTGATAGATAAATAATTTTGTTAGAAATATTTTTTTTTTTTTTTTTGCCAGCTGTTCTGTATCGCCCTCCCTGGAGCATCTGTAGAGGCAGAGTTGAAATGTGAGTGGGAGGGCATGTTTCCTTGTCTGTGTGCAGTGACAAATACTACTTACAGAAAGTTCAAATTTTGGAAAGTTTAAGCCTTACTCACAAAAATCGTTTTGTCTTTATACCAAATTGTTGGAAATGAAGCTGTTTGTGCTGTAGGGGAATTCAAACTTCATCACATGTTGTCCTGCTGGGTATCAGCAGAGGTGATCTTTTGAATGTGAAGATATCCATGAGAGCAGGCACAGATTTCTCTGTTCTTCCAGTGTGTTGGCAGCCAGAAGGAGGAAAGTGCATTATGAAATGGAATAGGGCTGACAGATAAGTTTCCTTTTCCAAGTAAGAGTTGCTTTCTAGGATGTGACACAATCCGTGTTCTTTTCTTAAGTAGGGGGAAGAAAGAGGAAGGAGAGAGGAGTGGCTGATGGTCGATTTAGGTGGAGGAGCTCACTGAGCTGCATTTATCGGTTCATTTAAATGAGGATGGCTCAGTGAGATTTCACTGATATCTCCACATGTTTTAGTGAAGTAGCATTTGCTACAGTCTAGGATAACCACTGCAGTCCAGAACGCTGCTCCACTGCAGTAATCACTACTAAGGCACCGGTTGCAGATGTGCTACCCCGGCAGCAACAGCAAACATGAAAACAGATGTCTCGCTGCCCATTGATTTAGGTTCTAGGTGATTATTCAGTGCAGTTTTCTCTTTAAACACTGAGTAGAAGCTGCATCTCTTGCCTGCACATGTGTTTGCACACACTGAGCCTTCAAAGTATTCTGGAGATTGATTAGTTATACAGTCAAAAGTTAGAAAACAGAAGATTAAATCCTGTTTTACTGTTTTAGTCCAACCCTGCATCATGTATGCAATAAGCACTCACAGGCTTTGTTGTCACCCCCTCAAACTCCCATAAGTGTACTGTAAATCTTGAAATTGCTTTAAAAATCCAGTCTGGGCCTGTTCCTTCTGGGGAATATTGGGTCTCTTAATAAAATCAGTCTTGGTCATCTGTGTCAGGAGTTGGGCCAAATGAACCTTATGGATCCCTTCCAACTCAGGATATTCTACGATTCTATGATATCATGCTGTATGGAGGATGAAAGAAGCCAGGATTCATTTCCTGGGCAGAAGCATCTTCAACTACTGTCTGTTCACATAAGAGCAAAGTCTTGGAGGCCAGCAATTCATAAACCATCTCTTCCACTGGGTCAGCTGGACTTAAATGGGCCGGTCTTATAAATGAACTGAACTCCCAAATTTTATAATGGAAAGTTTTCAATATTCTGCTAATGCCTTTCGAACTGCCTCTGTGTCTTTGGATGCTGAAAACCATTTCATCCTTGCCTATATAACAAAAAGAAGAACAGGAAGGGAGAGTTCGGTTAGCCAAAAAGCTTTTAGAAGTGACTGCCAGAAGTGGTTGAAAACACTGACAGAGCATGAGAGACACTGGAATTTGCTTTCTGCCTGTTGATACAAACAGCATTAGGTGGTTGGGCTGTGGGCAGCACAGATCCTGTCAGTCCGGAACAAGTAAATGCTGCTATTTCTAGAGGATTACCATTTGTGCAGCGGGGTTTAAGGTTGTGATCAGCTTCTTGGCACAGATTTTTGTTCTAGAAAGCAGAGAACAATCTCAAGAGCTATGTGGCCAATGTGTTCCTGCAGACAGAGCCGAGATCAGGGATTACTTATGGTGTTTCCTTACGGTGGTGCTAAAACAATGCAAAGTTCACACAGCCTTTAATTGCTGCTGTGGATGTTTGACACTTCAGCAGATCAGACTCTGAGCTGTCAAGATGATCATCCATAGGCTGCGACACACTCTGACACAATTATGAAATGTTGGGTTGAAGGGACTTGCCCAGCATTGCCCACAGTCTTGGGGCATCATTTGGCTGCCTTAATCTGAAACACATTTGCCCTCAGTCCACAATCTTCTTCTTAGTCACTACAAACCTCCCAGCTCTGCAATGGGTGAGACAGGGATTGTAAACCTCCTCTTCTACTCCTCCTTCTCATTGCTTCATCTCCAGGCTGGCTTGGGTAAAACACTGTCTTGTGAATAATGACTCTTTCGTTATTCAGATACTTGATTAAGGCAACTTCCATTGTGTTTTTTACTTAAATTTTGGGTCTCCGATATACACTTTTAAATCATATTATTGGTCTGTTAGTTTAGTTTTCGTTGATTTTTTTTGGTTTTATTGAGTCGTCCAAGAGCTCATAGCTTTGTGACATTGCCTCATTTTGGTCTCTCTCTCTGTGTCAATGGCTTAGTTTAACAGAGTACGTACTCTGTTCTTCTAAACAGTTCCCTCAGTCCATCCCACTCAGTCTGGTCCTCTTCTCATGCCTTGCCTCATCCAGCTCCTTTCTGCAATCCCATTTTCACCTCTCTAACCCCTGCTCTCCAAGTCTTTCATCCCAACTTCATTCAGCTCCTACCAGTTTGAGATTATGCCAAGAACCAGAGAGCATCTCTGATTGCAGTTCTATACTTGGGTGCAGACCTGGCACTTCCCATAGGATCAAACATCTTGTTTAGTCATACACAGGTAGAAATGTAAGCGATGGAAGCTGGCAAATATGTACAAATGCACCCAGGAGCACGTAGCAACAGTATTTTTATCAAAGATGTCTAAACTCGGCTTAATTCACACAGCTACACACAAAATTCATTAGAAGAAAAACAGTTCTCTCCCAGGCAAATTTCAAGTCCTTCCTCTAAAGTCCTAAAAATCCCAGAGGAGGTTTTAGAAAGAAAGCAAAAGGCTTTTTTTTTTTTTTTAACATGAGTAAAACAACATATTTTTCCTTAGCCTTGTTCTCAGAATCTGCTGAACTGTTTTGACTGAAATTTTCCAAAAAACTTCAGCCTGAGGCAGACAGCTGGCATGGAAATTTTCAGGCCAAACAATTTGCTTCGTATAGTTATAAGAAACTGTGAATGCTGTTTTATTATTAAAGCTGCCTCGCTCTTCCCATAATTGACAGCACTACCAACTTCGCCTTTCCCTAATAAACAGAGAACTGGAGATTGTGTTACAAACTAATTTAGTATTTGTGTGTTTTATAGATTTTTTTTTTATTGGAAATTTATTATAAAACTGACACATGCATTTCAGCATATGTTAGCAGATGATGAAATCTCAAGCTTCCTGGAAACCAAAGTGAATACAAGTAATGAGAATCCCACAAAGTCACATCAAAGTGATACAGCATTGCAGGATTTGTAGGATGGGATTAATTTCAAAGAAATCTCAGGAGATCTTGCACTGACAGAGCAATCACACAAATTCCCATGTATCCCACCCTCAGGTTCAGTGTCCTGCTGACAGAGGAATTCTTATTTAGTATAGCAACATTCTATTGTAACAGCAACTGTTATCACAATCCAGAGCCAAAAAAACAAGGGAAAAAAAATGGGAACCCAGAAAACTGAAAGAACAGATAATTGCATTTTGATGTGACCAGCTTTTTTTCTTTTGTTATCATCATCACAGGTGACTCAGGCTGCAGTTTCACATCAGAGCCAACCTCAGGACCCATTGGCATGGAAGGAGAGGGGTCCTGCTCTCCCCCTCTCCTCCCATCCCAATGTCCTCTCTCCCCAGCTCCTGCCCTTTGACTCCTTCAGAATATGTCTGATGATTTATGCCTTTTTGACAAGGGCATGTAGTGGTAGGACAAGGAGTAATGGTTTAAGCTAAGAGAGGGCAGATTTAGATTAGATATTAGGAAGAAATTCTTTACTGTGAGGATGGTGAGACACTGGCGCGGGTTGCCCAGAGAAGTTGTCACGGCCCCAGCTCTGGCAGTGTTCAAGGCCAGGCTGGATGGGGCTCTGAGCATCCTGGTCTGGTGGGAGATGTCCCTGCCCATGGCAGAGGGGGCTGGGACGAGATGATCTTTAAGGTGCCTTCCAACCCAACCCATTCTGTGATTCTATGATTCTACAATTTAATTTATCAACCCAGGACAAAACAAGCTCCATCTTTTGCCTGGAGTTTTGTTTTTTTTTCTGATGACTTAGTGACTTGCATTGAGACAATGTGATGGAAGCATTTGCTAAGGAGAAGAAAGAAAGAAGAGGGTACGAACAGTTTTGTGGAGGTGATAAGGGTTTAGGCTAGTCCCATGATCCAGGAGATTTTTCTGGATTGCCAACCATTTACAGCAGTTTTCTTGTACTGATATGAAGTCTATTTTCATTCATGTTAAAATACAGAGTGCATTTTTTCATTACAGTCTTCTATCTTCAGGACAGTCTTTTGAACCATCCTTCTTAGTAGGCCTTGAAGCAGTTGTCCTCTAACAATGTGCTGGGTTCTCTTTGAACCTACCATGTAGCTGGGATTGCCACGAGAAAAAGTTTCAAAATTTAAAATCATGCAATGACTGAATAAGCCTTCCTGTTTTTCTGCTTTAATCTCTCAGTTTGGTAATTTCATTAGATGACTCCTCCTTTGTGGGTTATACAGCAGGATGTATTCCTTCTGCTCTTCGGTTTTGTTTTCCTATGCCAAGCTGAAAATCCCCACCCTACTTTATCTATTCTGCAAGTATTTCCATATTCCTGATAATCTTTGCAGACTTTTCCTCTTTGTTAATTGTACGCTGGATTTTAGAGATGGGTAGACCCAAAATGTCTGCAGCATTAAGACAGAAATGCGTGTTACCTTATAAACCATAATCACATATTATATTTAGTCTGGAGGAAAGGAGGCTCGGGGGGAGCCTTATCACTTTCTACAACTGGCTGAAAGGAGGTTGTAGCCTGGTGGGGGTCAGCCTCTTCTCCCAAGTTACACGTGACAAGACAGGAGGAAATGACCTCAAGTGGCACCAGGAGAAGTTTAGATTGGATGTTAGGAAAAATTTCTTCACTGAAGGAGGGATCAGGCATTGGAGCAGGCTGCTGAGGGAGCGGTGGAATCACCATGCCTGAAAGTGTTCGAGTGTGGATGCGGTGCTTAGGGACATGGTTTAGTAGTGGGCCTGGCAGTGCTGGGTTAATGGTTAGGCTCAATGATCTTACAGGTCTTTTCCAACATAAATGATTCTATGATTTTTCTCCTTTCATTGTCTATTTTTTCCCTAATGTATCTCAAATTTTTCCCTGCACATTTAACTGGCATGAGCAGAGAGACAGTATTTGTAGAGGGCATCCCATGGAGATTCCTCGGCCAACTTTCTGTGTGGCACCAGTTAATTTAGAGCCCACATTATGTATGCATTGTTAGAATTGTTTTTCCCTTTATGCATTACTTTGCTTTTATTGATACTGAGTTTCATCTGATGTTTTTATCACCCAGCTTGTTACTCAGTACAGTGAAAGCAGGTTGTAGTGTAATGGTTAGAGGCTTCGTGAGAGAATCAGAAAGCCCAGCAATGAAACAGGCTCTCATTTTGACTTTTATTCTTGTCCTGGGGATAATCTGAACAAAAATATAACCAACAAAATACCCTTTATATAAAGTAAGAACAACCAGCCTGCCTGTCTTGTGACATCTGACTGTGAAGTTGTCTGTTGCTCAAATGTTTTTACTTCTCATCGTCAGCATCTAACAGAGTCTTTTTTCTCATACTTCTTTCTAGCCAGTGTTTGCTCTTCCCCAAAACAGCAAATTATGCCCTTGCTTCCTCCATGCTGGAGCACCAGAATCCTGATACCAAGGGACAACTTAATGATCATCTTCTCACAGCCTGGCATGTTTTCCCTGTACCTCCATCTCCTTTCTATCCTAAAATCCCTCTTGTGTTCACGATGCCCTGCAAAGACACCTGGGATTTGGAAACTTTTGCTACTCTCTTGGTTTTGCTTTTATCTCACAAGAAAGTGTGAGCAGACAAAGCCACCTGCCTGTCACTTAGAGCCCTGTGTGCTGGCAAGCTCTTGGGTCTACCTGAACAGGGCTTTCTTCAGGGCTTAGCTTTTATGGCTTATTATTGTTGCTGCTGTTCACAATCTTATTTGGGACTGGAGGGATGCACAAATGACTTGTATAGAAGCTACAAAGCATTGCTTGCAGCCCTGCATACCCCCCACATGCTTTAAAATGTCATCTGTTTGTGGCTTTCTGTGCTGAACACTGCTGATCACAGGCTCTGGAGAGCAACGTTATTGTACACCTGCATCACTTTGTTTTGTATTCTTTTATACCTTCTGCATAATTAATGTTTTGTTGAATTTTATGTATTTATTTATTTTGGCTGATGTCTTCTCCAGAGATTATCAGACACAACAAGCATCTAGTTGAGAAGATGGTAACAGAGAAGAAGGGGATATCAGAAGCTGGTACTAGGGAAGAAAAGTGGGTCTTTTAGGGGGCAAGAAAATGGGGGAACATCGGGAAGAGAGGGACCTCCACCAGCTCTTTCATCTTTAGAGTTGGATTCCTGCAGCCGGTGGTCTGTCGTGCTCTGTGCACTGAAGACTTTTTGATTCTTTTTTTCCTTTGTTTATTTTCTTCCCACCCTCCATTTCAGAGCATGGAAGACTAAAAAGTCTGTAACATCTCTGCTGTGCATGAAATACATAAATCAATAAAATCAGGATACCCAGCTCCAGCAAAGCTGCCCAATCTAATCTGTGGGTGGGGGGGCATATATTCTTCATATGTCAATACTGTTTGTTTCTCTCTCCTTCCCTCTGCTCAAATGAAAACACCTGGAGTTAATTTCACACAGACTATGTGGTAGCTCACCTTGCCATCATGTTTCCTTACTAAAGAATTTCATTAAGGCCTTTTTTAAAACGTGCACTGCTTTGGCAGACTCAGTGTTTGAAAGTGGACACTCCCAGCAACAAAGATATTTTGGAGATAACAAAAGCCAACCACATTCAATCTTGTTTCAACCCCCGAAGCACCACAACGCTTTAACCTAAACCAGGGCCAGATCCAAGAATCATTACTGTTAATTCAAAGGCTCCTGTTGGTTTTAATGGTCTCTGGATCAGGCTTTTTCACTCCTGCTGTGGAACAGTGCTGGCTCCCCCAGTGCAGAAGCACAAAATGGCCATGAAAATTGAAGGCTGGTTTGGAAATGGATGTCATTTCCACTGCCAGACTAATTGAGCGTGTGAGGCTGGGAGTGGCATAGGTTTGAGGTTTTCTTGATGTTTCCAAGTAAGTCAAAGTTCCTATAATGAAAACATGTAGAGTGGTGTTTTGTAACTATTTTTATACCTACATCAGACTCGATGTTAGTGGCTTTGAATTATTTAATGTTTTTCTTCCTCAGCTGTCATCTCCAGTGAGTTCCCATTGCAGGGCTGCGGGAGTTGTTGTGTAAGGAACAATGCAGGAGCCTGGCATTGGCTGCTGGGGGGATGATGTTGCCTGGTTTTGTTTTGTTTCATGTCTTTAATCCTATTTTATCCTTTTTCTTGCTGGTGAGAGGGACATCAGGCCAAGGTATTAAATCATACTGACCGGTGTGGGCTGAAAATGAAGTACATGCCAGCTAAAGACACAAATGGGGAGTTTTCTGCTTAAACCACCGAGCACTAATGTCTGTCACATAGGAAGAGCCAACTATTTAACATTCAGTCTATCCAAAAAACATTATTATGTCCCAATGGTAATTTAAAACCACATCTGTTAGAACCATATGTGGGGAAAGTTTACCTTTTTTTTTTTTTTTTTCTGGTTTTCTTTAAGTCCCAAATTACCCTGTTTATAGGGTTATCTTCAATGTGGGCCTCTTTCAAAATTTCAGACTGATGGCCATGAAATGCCTGGAACAAAAGAACTAAATGAATTGAACTCTTATCTTTTTTCCTTTGTAATTAATGTGTGGGCTTTTAGTGGATATCCACAAGCAGACGTCCAGCTTTGAAAGGAAACCTATATATTGGGATCATGCCTCATGCTTCTGTTGTCTATAACCTGATATTTGTTTGTTCATCTGAGTTATTGGATATTTCACAGGTTTTTTTCCTCGTCATTATTCAAGCTTTCTATTAACAATGCATGTGACCTTTGAAAATAGCTTTTTTGGGCAGTCAGACTCTCGAATTTTTACTTTGTGGAATTGCCATTGGATTATTCTGTCCTTAAAAACAGAAGATATAGATTTGTTTTCAAAGCATTATCATTATTATCTGACCAGCGCTAACTGGTATAAACTTGAGATCCTTAAACCCAAGCAGTGCTAATAGCATATCTGACATGGTGAGTGGAAGTTGGCTCCACAGAACCCCCAGGTCAAAAAAATCTGCTATAGGTCCCTCATTACATGGTGGATAAAGGGCTCTGTGTCACCTCCACATCGAGTGCAACATGCTTTGCCACGTCTTTGTGTACCTGTTCCTCCCAGCTAAATGCAAGCACCTGAGTGGATCATTTTGACAGATGGTAATTGGGGGCAAACAGACTTCAAGCACAGAAGTTAAAGGAGCTCTTTATTCCTATGCCCTGTTACCTGTTCCCTCTGCTTGAGAAGCGTCTTCAATAAAACTTGGACAAAACTAAATTCCCAAGTGTTTGGCAAGCACTGACTCTCTGTGCTTGGTAAAGCATGCATTGTGTTGTGGTAGGGAACATTTCCATTATGCTGCCCCACTTCCCTGAATTCCAGTTTTGGATGGTGATAGCAGGAAAAGCTGTGCTTTAGTTACGGTGGTCAGGCTGGAACACCAAATACTGGTGCTCAAGTTGTGATCCCCTGTGGGTAACTAAAATTGTGCGTGTTACATGATGAATTTAGAACACTCCAGGCCTCAAGCTACCATTCCAAATATCCTCTCATAATAAACAACAAATAACTGCTCTTCTGAGACTTTTATATAAGTGTCAAAAGCTTGGCCTTTTGTAGAATCCCACAGAAATCTCAGCCCTTCCTCCAAGTAATGGATTTTCCCATTAAGTGCATCCACATCTGCTAGCAGCATCAAGCTTTCTACTGTTTGTCCTTCACAAATAGGCCAAGTACCTCAATGAGAAATAATCAAAACGTAAATAGATAAGCGTGTAAGTACTAATAAAGCCACCGTTCATGAGTTACGTCTTTCCAGTGGCATTCACAGCACAGCATATTGTGCATCTCCCTCCAGCTGTGTTTTAAACACTGAACAATGAATTTCTTAGCTAAACAGGATGTTAGTGATCCCGATGTACAGAGCACCTGACAACCCAAGAGTTAAAATATGCAGCTATAAATAGCATGCCTACTTTGATGGGATGCATTGTGTTGTAATTTTAGCACTAATTAAAGTTTGGTTGTAGGCATGAAATATCTCAGTCTTTCAGAAACATGTGTAAAATATCTGAAATTAAGCTGGTTTTTGTTGTCTGAATGTTTTGGCATAGTTGTGCCATTGCATATGAAGTTTTACGAGTAGCAATATAATGAAGATGGGTTTGCATGTCAATGAGCAGCATTTTTTGATTCATTTCGGGTTAATCAAGTGCTGGAGTTAAATTGGAATGCGTTAATTTTTTCTTGGTTTAAAATGAGACTCCACTGTGTCCTGTAGCGAGTTTGATGCTCAAAAGGTTTTGTGGGGTTGATTGCTTCCAGATAAGTGGGAAAGTAGCTATGCTGAAAAAACCCACTTTAATTTGAATGATGTGCATGGAAAATGTGGGGGAAAAAATGAAGAAAGCTACAAGACAAATAACACATTTTTATGTTTTTGGCACAGCTTACTTCATATTCCTACTCCCTGTCCTTGTGTGATCCCTGAGCACTTGATGGATGAGAAAGATAATTGTTGATCATTTCATGAAGCTCTGCCAGTAACACATACCAAATATAATTAAACCTTCAATTTTATGCTTTTAAATACATTTTCTCACCAAATATAGCAATTAACCACTTTCTGTCAGAGCAGGAGGAGGCAAGGTGTTTTGGGTCCTATTTCCTAGCTCCACTTAGTGTGAAATGTGGGGGTTTCATTTTCAAAACAATTCCACTTTTCTGTTAGGTCATATCACCTTTGAGGTTCCATGAGAGTCATTCTGGAGCTTCAGGAAAATTGCCACAAATGATGCTTTTGCTTGTTGAGCTGCTTTGCATGGTTGAGTTGGACCAGTTCCAGTAATTCTTTGTCTCACTAGGTAAATCACTGCAGGACTCTTGCAGCTGGGACAACGAACAAGGGAAGTTTAATGTCATTCATCTCTGATTTTAACCCCATGCCTATGGTGTAGATTTCAGACTAATCCCTTGGAGAAAGTCTTTTCAAAATTTCTGTCGTCAAGCTGATCCATTTCGTCCAAGGTTACTGTTCTTTTGTCTATAATATAGACAAAATATTTGATGGTGATCAATTTTGATGCAGCCATGATCCTACTCAAAAGGAGGAGACACGTTGTCCCTTTCTCTAAGTGAGAATACCCAAGAAAGTATCATTTTGGAATGACAGCTCTCAAACAGATGAATCACCTTTAAGAGAAATGACTGATATTGAATGTTAACACCTGGTGGACACTCAGAGCACAGCCTGTCCGTGGCAGTGGGTCTCCAACTGCCCAGAGCCCAATTCCACTGGGACATGCAGCACAATGCTTTTTGCTCTCTCCTTGAGCATGAGGGCATGCTCCATTAGCTGGCACTTGTGTTTGCAGCATATGTGCCAGACAGCTTGGGCAGGAGCTGAACAACCCCCCAGTCTTGCAGATCATGTCCCACGGGGCAAGTTAGATCATTCTCTTTTCTGTTACCGTTTCTTGGTCGTTGTAGAGACATTATTAAAGGACTTACTCCCCAGGCCACCTTTTCCAGTTCCTGGGTGAACTTTAAATTTGAAACATGAATATAAAACAATTCCAGATGTCCTGATCTAGTTACACTGACTAGTTATTGAGAAGACACCTTGACCATGGTAAGTAGCTTAAAGGAGGGGACATGGGGACTTCTGATCTGCTTGAAGCTCTCTTTTGTGACCCAGGAGAACTCACTTGTATTTTTGTCTCGATTTATCTGTCCATAGAAAAAGGTTTCTAATAACTTCCTAGTTATTTCCTCTTTGCCACATCATTTTGGAGTCCTTGAAGCTCTGTCTCATTCTTCCTTCCCCTAATATATCACTTCAGTGTCCTGGCAGCATTCATTTTAGGCTACAGAAATTCAGTCCATCATTCTTTGCACAAAGTTATTGAATGGGAATCACATTTAAAGTCAAACTGTGAAGTAGAAAGTTAGTTGACCTGTCTTTTGGGACATTTGGTTTTATTAGGTTCCTACATGTGTTTACTTTGATCCCTTCACTGTTATCCTAGAAGACGATTCCAGGCCAGATTGTAAAAATGTCAGTTTCTTCAAATACGTGAACAAAATCCTTTCTAAATTTGTCAGATCTTTTGAATTACAAGTCCAGTCTTCTGTATGAGACAGAATTGTTACTTCCACTTTGAAAAGATTAGCCATTTAACTGTCACGAGCTCACAGGATCCAGCACTGTTTATAACAGGCTGTGTTTGGAATAGGTGCATGCACTCCCTAACTTACTTTGTCCCAAATATAAGATCTAGAAATGAGCTGAATTCTGAATTATACCAAAAGAGCTGAATCCTGTGCCACTCTTGCAGTAAGTATGTGTTTCCTTTCTGCAGATCCCATATTCATCAGAGATTGA
This sequence comes from Melanocharis versteri, assembly GCA_013397845.1. Classification (NCBI taxonomy): domain Eukaryota; kingdom Metazoa; phylum Chordata; class Aves; order Passeriformes; family Melanocharitidae; genus Melanocharis; species Melanocharis versteri. Next base: position 250,145 of record VZTG01003994.1, read on the forward strand.
TAATTTCAGAGCATGCACTTCAGCTGGAGAGTGTCTTGTCCTTACCCCATCTGGAGTTCTGCATTCATCTCTTGGGCCCTCAGCACAGGAAAGAAATGGATTTGTTGGAGCAGGTCCAGAGGAGGGCTACAAAAATGCTCAGAGGGCTGGAGCACCTCTTCTATGAGGACAGCTGAGAGAAATGGTGTTGTTCAGCCTGGAGAAGACAAGGCTTACAGGAGACCTTATTGCACCCTTTCAATATGGATAAGGAGCTTGTAAGAAAAATGAGGACAGACTTTTAAATTGGGCCTCTAGCAATAGGACAAGGGGTAATGCTTTTAAACTAAAAGAGAGTAATTTTCAGAAGATATAAGGAGGAATTTTTTTTTTACAATGAAGGTGGTGAAACACTGGCACAGGTTGTCCAGAGAAGTCAATAGATTCCCCATCCAGAAAACATTCAAGGTCAGGCTGGACAGAGCTCTGAACAAACTGTTCTAGTTGAAGAACATTGCAGGGGAGTTGGTCTAGATGAGAGTTAAAGGTCCCGTTCGATCCAAACCATTCTATGACTCTCTCTTCTAGGAAAGGGGGAAAAAACATTAAGCAGGCAGAGGGGAAGTAAAGCAGACCTGGTTACAAAATCACTCCAAGTTACTGCCCTTGGTGATCAAATTCTCTACTTTCTCATCCTAAGCCCAGTCTTAAAAGAGGAATAATGTGTCAAATCTCAGATGCAACATTAGCAGAGTGTTGGGTGACAACCCCGTTAAATCAGTTTAGACATAGTCCCCTCACATAGGAAGTTGATAGGTGGTAACAAGATAGTTAACTGCTCTGCTTCCTTTATCAGCAATGACTCAGTTGCCTGAAAACTTGGGTGGAGACAGAAAATGCCAAGGGAAGCAGACTAGTTGGCATACAAATAGAGAAAAGATCTGCATTCCTGGATGAAAGCAAGTTCCTTTGTTGCCCTAATTTTTCCTCATTAGTTTTACAAAAGAACCATGTAAAGAACAAAATCAAAACATACAGTTATCTCAACTGTTCGGTCAAGTACCACTTATGTCCAGGCTGCTTTCTGCCTCTCTGAATGAGGGTGTTGGGAGAAGTATGTGACTGGGAGGTGGAGAAAGCCTCCTGGAGTCTAAGAGATTTCTCTAACTTGTGATTGGTTCGAACAACAGATGTCCTAAAGCCACACAAATCAGAAAACTTAGAAAAGTGCCATACAGGATGAGTCAGATTAATATGCAAGGAAAGATCAAATCTTCAAACTGAAACAGACAGAAACATCAGGAAATGAAGATGCAAAATAAGCTGATGAAGCCTAAATATTTTCAAACCTTCATAACAATTATGTTAGTTTAGACATCATTTTGTGGGGCCATCCAGAGGAGAGAAAAAATGTAGGAAAATATTTTTTGGGAAGATTAACACAAGAAACCTCCCCCTTCTCTTACAAGCTGCAGTGAGAGATATGATGAAGACAGATAACAAAACTCTGAGGCAAAGATGCCAAATTTTTTTCCAGTATCTGCCCAGTTAAAGCATCTATTTACTGAGCCAATCCAAAGCAGATGCTGCTTTTCTCTCTGGTAAAGGACAGTGCAGGAGCTCTGGATGGGGACTTACCTTGTGTTCTCCAAAGAGCTGCTTACTAATAGAAATTAAAGTAGCCACCACAGCCCAATCGGTATCAAATCCATTTTCTCCTCTCCTATTAAGTTACAGTGAACATGGTGAGGAAAGGGTCCTCGCCGAAACCCATTGTGCTGAGAGTCAGAAAATCCTGTGGGTTAGGTCCCTTTCTTCTTCAGATCTCCTTGGCAGGAATCTGCATTGGCCAAGGCCCAGGGAATTCTAGCTAATAAATTATTATGTTGGAGGGACTGCTCACCCTGTAGCCATGCTAATTAGGTTCTTACCAGCAAATCAGGTCAGTTTATATTCTTGACTTTAATGTAGGACACGCGTATGGGACCACGTGTTGTAGGGGGTTCTTTATTTGCAAAATTAGGCAGAGCTGTAGTTTGTAAGAAAACCCCTCTCAAATTCTAGGTTTTTCTAAGTCTCTTTGAGGTAAAACTGGTATGCCAGTAACTCCCTGTCATTTCTTGTTATTGGCTCTGGATCTTGACGATCCTAATTAGAAATTCTTTATGACTGATAAGACAGCTAACACCTAGGTAAGAAGGTATCAGAATGACACAGATGTCCTTGGTATATATTCTTCACACCCTAACTACTCTTTGAAAAAGTCCCATATGATTATTAATAACTCCAAGGCATATTACTTCCAACTTGAGAAACATTGACTGAAAGAGATAAAGACAGAGGGATTGCGAAATTATATATTGCAGGAGGATATTGAGTATAGTTCAAAAAAGAAAAAAACTCCACAAAAATGTTTTACAGTAAAAGGTTTAGTTTTTGGAATCACGACAGGATCTAGTATTGCCAAGGACTTATGATGACAGAAGAGCTGCTTTAGTAATCAAACTATGTAAGAAGAAAGCCAGGAGGTTAAAGGCCCCTCTGTGAGATGAGTAAGTGTATAATGGTGTAAGTATTCCTGTTACTTGTCTGTAGTTATCTGCAGGTGTCAGCTGACTCTTAATAACCCCAATACATTAATTCAAAATGGCTTTTATCCTTCATAAAGTATATTGGATACAGCAACACAGATTAACTAATCCCTGTCTGTGTAAGAAGAGCTATTTCTGTCTGAAGTTTTATTCATAAAGGGAATTGTTCAGGTACAGTGTGTGAGTCTCTCTCCATAAGTTATTATTGATATTTTTACTTTCTAATGTGTCTTTCCAATTAACTTTTTACAAGATTATAGACTCAATTTCCTAGGTTTATGGTGCTGCCCATGTTTATCAGTGACTTAGTATAAAAAATATGGCCATTGCCAATAGTTTGCAGGCAATCTAAAAAGTTGGGGAGTTAGTAATGGAAGAGTAGGAAATACTGACAGAGATCTACGTGCCTTGGTGAGCTGTGTACAGACAAGTGATCTCATCTCTAATGTAATGAAACATAAACTCTTATTTCAAGGAAAAGTAAAAGCAAGGCATGCTTTTCATTGGGGATCCTCTATCCAGGCACTCCAAAACTGCGAAACACTTGTCTGGCATTATAAATAAATAGGTAAAAGAGGAACTTTCAGTTTGATGTAAAACTTTACTCTAGTACATGGACAGAGAAGTCTTATGTAGGCGTAGTGAAACCATCTTGCTATGTGGCATGGGTTAACTTGTGCTGAAATACTTCTTTGGTTGGGTACCAGTGGGAAAGACAAGGATGCTGGTAAACTAGAGAAGAGATATGAGAATAATTAAAGGCTTGGTAAGAGATCACACAGTGAACAACAGGGAAAACACCAGTTGTTTAGCTCCTCAAAGTGCAAGTTAAGGACTGATGGGATCATTTAGCCTACTTGCAGAGGCAAGAGAAATTCACTGGCAGGGGGCTCTGCTGGACAGATGCAGCAAAGAGGCATCAGTAAAAAATGTCAGGAAACTGACTCTAGACAAAGACACCTGAAGCAAAATTTATATTATTTACTATGAAGGGAACAACCTGAGGAGGAATGTAACGATTCTCTAGATGACAAATATATTTTGGTGTTTTGTACTTTTTAGCAAATACTTTTGCTCAAGCTTGAATTGCCTACACTCTACACTATGTATTGCATGAAGAATCTTCCTAGTGGTCCCTCTTGTCTTGTATAACTTCTGAATACACCATATATATCTATTTTGATATTCAGGACCTCATTCTTGCAATCTCCCATGTGGATAGTAGTGATCTTTGCCCTGTGCATGTTTAGAAATAGTGACAACTACATTTCCTGAGCAGAGCTTTGATTTCCAAAACTGTTCAGGGTTTTTTGTTGTTTTTTTTTCGCTTGTCAAGAGCTTGCTCAGAGGTACTCACTTGTCCTAAATTTGAATAAAAGAAAACTGAACATGTAAGAAAGCAGGTTTTCTTTTAATCATCTGGATTGATTGCCATTCTTCATATTTTGCACTAATCTGCATATGTACAAAATGAATGCAAATCACTTATAATTTGATAGCAGTTTACATCCTTGTATACCCCATATGTGACAAGAGATAGAGAATGCGAAGCAGCAGAAATTCAAGTGTCTGCTACTGGGTCTAGATTGAACTGGAATTTATGAATAGATACAGAAGTGAAATAAATCTTCTAAAAATGGTCGACTCTGGAAAGAGAAAATGGTTCTTTTCTGATTTTGAGGGGTTTGAAGTGGAGAAAGCATGGATATGAATATATAGTATTTATTTAATCTGAAATTTGTTATCTGTTGCTCATCCAGAGAGATCTCAGTACAAGCAGATGTGTCCCATTATGCACCGCATTTGTTTTTTTGCAGCCTCAAGTTGCCTCTTAGTTTTCTGGTTTGGCCCAGCCTGCAACACTGCTTTCCCATCACACAGAGTTCTGTTTTCTTTTAAGAACAACACAACAAGAAATCCATTAATCTTATTAGCAAGCAAAGAGAAAAGTAAGGAAAAATGAAAAGTGTGTTCTCTCCTTTCTTTAGTGTTACTGAAATGGAAGCTGAAACTCTTATCTGCTCCTAGCATCGTTCTACATTGCCTATGCATGCACCTCCTAGTGTAACTCTATGACTGCATGGAAGCTGAGATATAAGCACTTGGGAGTGGCTGTGGACAGGCATGTGAACAGGTCTGGAAGCAGAGCTAGCTGCTGGCTTCTTAAAACTACGGTGCCTTGCTTGGAGTTGCTCATTTATACATTCCCTCAAACTGCAAGCAAAATAAGACAACTTAAAACCAATATAATTTGATCCACCACCAAGTTTCACTTACTTGGAAGTTTTCAAACACCTGTAAACCTGATTAATGTGGCCTCTGGATGGAGAAAATCATAGAACAGTTTGGTTTGGAAGGGACCTTAAAGACCATCTAGTTCCAGCCTGTCTGCCATGGGCAGGGACCCCTTCCACTACCCCAGGTTTCTCAGAGCCCTATCCAACCTGGCCATGAACACTTCCAGAGATGGGGCATCCGCAACTTCTCTGGCAAACCTGTGCCAATGCCTCACCGCCCTCACAGTGAAGAATGTCTTCCTAATAGCTAGACAAAACCTACTCAGTTTCAGTCTGAAGCCATTCCCATAGTCCTATCATTCCCTGTCCTTGTCAAAAACCCCTGTTCAGCTCTCTTGTAGCCCCTCTGGGTACTGGAAAGTGCTCTAAGGTCTCCCTCAAGCCTTTTCTTCTCCAGGCTGAGCAATCCCAACTCTCTCAGCCTGTCTTCATAGCAGAGGTATTCCAGCCCCCTGAGCATCTTTTTTGACCTCCTTGTTCTTAACTGGCCTTGCATTTTGCAGCCATTTACACCAGTGCAATAAAAATCCTACAAGATCATACTTGTGCTAAGTCACTGCATGAGGTTCCGGACTACATGGAGTAAGACCCCTTTTTGTACATTAGATTTAATAAAGAGCAAGCTAAATGAGAAGATAGTTTGTGGATCGTGGCATCCATTTGTCCCTCGGTGATTTTGGCCCATGGCTCTTCATACTTTGAGGTCAAACAAGAAGAAGAGCAAATCCCAAAAGACTGAAAAAAAATATAAAGAAAAAAATATTCCTGTCCAATTTGTATTTCCAGGTGTTCTCATTTCAGCCATCCCAATTAGAGCAGAGATCAGAGATATCATGTCTGCAGTCAGCAATGGGGAGGAAATGGGACAAGGATTTCGGCTTTATGGGAATGGATGGGCTTTTTGGGAATGGGGATGGCAGAGGCAAACTCAGCATTATGAGACCACATTTTTTGGCTTCCAGAAAATTTGTTGGACTACACAAAATTTAGCTGACCATAGGTTCATGAGCATGACTACAGGTAACGGTAACTTGTAAATGCAACAGTGTTCAGGGCCTTATTATTTTTTTTTAATTCAGTGTTTTGTTTGGCAAACGATAGCTTTTGCTGCAGTTTAAAACCCCTGACAACTGATTATTGAACCAATAATTGTGACATCGTAAAATAGCTACTCCTTGCATGAAGTCTTGCCTATCACAATTCAGACTTTGCTGACATGGGGCCAGCTTTATGTACTTACTCACATTCTTTTAGTTTTTCTTCACTGCATTCCTGTTCTAACAGATAATTCCCAAAACACTTAAGGAAGTGGAGAATTAGTGAAGAATGATACAAAAGTCTCCTCCTTTTCTAAGAGACTTTCCCAAATTGGGACCTGAAATGTCTAATATATTGATTTTAGAAACACCCTATTTTTTATAACAGAGGTCCACTGGCAATTTAAAAAGGGGATGGTTAATCTGAAAAGCAATTGTTTCTCTGTGATACCTTTAGCCATATTTGTCATTGCTTTTATCTTTGCCATCTTCTATTGTCCCAAGAATTGATTCTTCCACATGAAATTTAGCCTACCCTCCATGTGTAAAATTTCCCATGAGTAAAACTAATAGTAAAGGCTACTAGACAACATATTATCCAAGACTGAGGTAGATTCTGACTGTCTATTTTTATTTAGTGCTATATATCTATTTATCTTTACCCCTGGGATGGGTTTTCATTCCCATTAGTGTAATTATAGGCTGGTATGACTCCACTGGCATCACTGGAATGATATGTTCACAATCAGTGGTTTTATTGAGTGGTGAATCCCTATACCCTGGAAATTTGGTTTTGATCCATAGACTCATCCATGTTAAACAATGCAATATAGTGTCTATCACAGTTATTTATGAGTCTGCTACAGCAAATGAGAAACAGGCTTCAGATTATAGGTGCTCTTTTCATTTCTCCAAGATGATTGAAAAGAGAGTTTCATCAAGCACATGTTATCAAGTCACTGACCATCACTGTTCACTGCAGTCTGTCCCTTGTTTATAAGCAGATTTGTGAGAAACAGAATTTCTTTGCAGAGTGGCCCTGCCTTAGAGATAGAAGATCATTTAGTGTACCTGGTATTTATTCTTGGTTAAAGGGAGTCCTTTGATTAGCTCAAAATTTGTATAATAATGACTACAAGGGTTAAGGTAAGAAATGCTTTGCTATATGTGGTAGGTCTGTAGGACCTACTTAAACAGGAAAAGTAATTTTATCTATCAAGCTGGTGTGTGTTGACTCCAGACAGCAGCTAACAACCACCTCCGCCATTCCCCTCAGCTACTCACTCACTCCCTCACAATGGGATGGGGAAGAGAATCAGAGGGGTAAAAGTGAGAAAACTCATGGGGTTGAGACAAAGACAGTTTAATAGGTAAAGGAAAAGTGTACACAAGCAAAGCAAGTCAAGGAATCCATTCACCACTTCCCATGGGCTGGCAGGTGCCCAGCCACCTGCAGGAGAGCAGGGCTCCATCATGTTTAATGGTGACTTGGAAAGACAAACGTCATCACGCTTAACATCCCTCCTTTCTTCTTCTCCCAGTTTTATTTCTAAGCACAACATCATATGGTCTGGGATATCCCTTGGGTCAGTTGGGGTCAGCTGTCCTGACTATGTCCCCTCCCAACTCCTTGTGTACTCCCAGCCTCCTCACTGGTGGGTTGGGGTGAGGAGCAGAAAAATCCTTGACTCTGTGTAAGCCCTGCTCAGCAATAACTAAGCACTGTGTATCAACAGTGTACCAGCACTGTTTTTATCACAAATTTGAAACAAACTACTATGAAGAAAATTAACTCAGACAAAATTAGTATGCAAACTCCAAGATGAAATGAGCAGAGAAGGAAATGGAAGCTGGTGGAGGCTGTCTAAAAAAGGTGGATGTTAAGTGGTTTGGACCATGATCTCTTCCATGCTTCTGAAAACATCATTGACTTCAGAGGAATGATCTGATTTAAGCCCAGCTAATAAATACTGTTGCTATCTCAAACAGTGTGTTTGTTGGGATATCTGGTACTTATTTGATAGTTCAAGGCATAAAGCAGCACAGTCCTGCAGTCCATGATATTGTAAAGTTACCAAACCACTTTTTTACCTGAGAAATAGGAACTGAATTCTATTATATGTTTAGTCCAGGGGTGACACTGAAATTAACAGTGTTTCACCCAGTTTCTGCCAAGCAGAGTATGTCCAAAAATGTTTGCCATATTCAGCTCACTTCCAAAATATAAAGTTGGATCCTCAAAGAAAACTGCTGGGGCTTGTACCCTTCTTAAGGATCACTGCACATCAGAGAACTGCAAGCAGGAGCCATTGATGCAGAAGCTTGTGCAATATATGTGTGTTTGTGTCACATCAACAGCGGAAGGTCACATTTAATTTTCTCCCAGAAGAGCACCCTCTGAGCTGACACATGGAGATAAAGATACTACTCATTATAGCAGTTGTGATTTTTCTACCCAAATAGCTTGTGTGGGAAGGAGATCAGCCTCCAGTCCCTCGAGTACAAACCAATCTATACAGCAGCCCCTCAGCTTGCTGAGCCAGCAGAGCAGCTCCTGTTTGCTGCCTAATTTCAGATAAGAGTTAAACATAAATAATAATAATACCAAAAAGTCTGATTATCTCACAAAAAAAGGTTTAAGTGCTGCATATAAGCTTCGGGGGGGAAAAAAACTGTAATAAGACAAAGAGAAAAAAAATCCAAACCAAAAGCAGATAAAACTCCAAACTGAGTATTTAGTTCCCTGCTACTAAAGTATCCAGAATTCAGTTCTCTTTACATCTAATTTAAAGATGTAAAATGCAAACCAGGGCATTTTTAAAATATGTGGGAAGATGTTGTCTTTTTAGTTATATTCTGAATTTCTATCTGAAGGACAGATCCTGAAGTGGCAGATCCTTGATTATCTTCTGAAAGAAATTATATGTTTTTATACCAATTGAGGATCTCATCTCATTAGAAATCTCCTGCTTTTCCTAAATGAGTCGTGCAGTTGTCTCATGGTTTGTCATTAGGACTTCCCCAATGTCTGCTCATTAAGGGCACTTTCCCTTTGTCTGCAGGCTTGGCAATAAATAATTACCTATCAGAACCCTATCAGATTCCCAGCATGAATTCCGGAAGGGTTTTGAAAGGGGAATATAGGTAGGAAGAAGAGAAGAGGGAGTAATTAAATGGGATTATTGTGGAAAAGATAGGGGATAGAGAAAAATAGGCAAGAGAACCAAAGAAAAGAAGCTAGGAGAGATGCTTCCATAATCAGGGAACAAATTAGGAGAACTCCAGGATGGGAATAATATTTCCTTTATAAGCAGCAGAATCTGGGGAAGAAGAGGTAAAAAGATGGAGAGTGAAAGAGAAGAAGAGACAAATTCCTGGAGGCAGTGAGGAAAACACTCACCATATAGGGAAAGTGACAGAAAGACAGCTGAGGAGAAAGATAGGGATCCAAAACCGGTGGGGATGGACTGAAGATTGCTCTTCTAAGAAAGTTGGTGTATTCTTGCCTCTGTTCACTTTCAAACTGAACTGCTTTCCTTTGTTTGCTTGTTTTATTTTTAAATGGTTTTTCAAGGTACAGTTTTATTTGAGTTATATGTTTGCTGTACTTGTGATAGCAATCACCTGCTTTGAATTTGCACATTTAGTATGAATAATTCCGTGTCTACTTTCTTTTTCTATATGCACACATGAAAAATAGTGTTTAAAATGATAAATTCAATAGATTTGCACTTAGGAAACTTCAAGAAATGAAAACATAATAATGCAGAATAATTCTGCTTTAATCTGTTCTCTGTGTTCTGACATCCCATGGTCTGGGATTGACAATCATGTTCATGGTATGTGTGATTAAACAAGAAGCAGTGAAGCCTGGGAAATAAAGAAAACCAAAGGAAGAAAGATTTAACACCTGTGTGTGTGTGTGTGTGTGTCTGTGTAAATCCACAGCAACGGGGAGAGAAGAATTTTTCAGACCAGGATATGTCTCAAAAGTTTTTTCAGCTCTTGAAAACACAAGGACTTGGGGAGGAGATCACTAGCTCAAGAGATAAGAAGATTGGAAAGTGAGAAGGATCAAATCAAAACCACCTTCAGTTTATCTCTGGAGATCATGGAGAGAAGAGATGCTTGTCTAAAAGACAGAAACAGTATTACTAAGCATGGAGAAAAAAAAAGCAGAAAACCATCTTTATGTTTTTTTTTTTTATTTTATTTTCCACAATAGAGCAACTCTATGTTGTCTTCCCATTGCAAAAGATCAATTTAAAGGTATTATCTCCATTTTAATAGCTTATGGTAGTAATTCCTTGATTCTGAACATATAACATTTAGGAAAAAGAACAAGTATAGGTAGTCCAAGAAGGAAAGAACACACTTTTTCATTGTGATTAATATCCTGCTGCTGCTTACATATGGTCCATATTGACTGAATGGACAAAGGTACTCGGCCTTGAAATCAGTATGCAAACAAAGCCTTTATTAGGTGGTTGGAAAGTCCAATTTGCCTGGCACTTTTTCTTTTTTCCTGATTGAACTTTCATATAAAGTCAAGGGATAATACTAGTAGTTTCATGTATTTATGATCCATAAATAAATTTTGCCTCTGGTTTTTAACCAGAAAGCAATTAGAGGAATGCAAAGCATAAAGGATGGGTGTCTCAACTGGCTTACTTTTTAATGGTTATGATGTCTTATTTCTGTGAAACAAAGGAAGGTAATCCTTATTGGTACATGCTGCCCACAGAATATCTGCAGTCCCTGTCCGTTGCTCCTGATTAGCTCTCTTCACAGAAGGAATTCCATAAGGAATGATGCTAAGAGCCCAGGGGTAGGTACTGGGGCAGGGGGGCAATACTCAACAGTGTCACCAGCCTACTTGAAAGAAAAACGTATCATCTGCATGTCTGCAGGGGACAGATGGGATTTATCTGTGTCTGGTTTGTGTGCACCTCATGTTTGTCATGAATCCTAATGCTTCCCTTCATCACTGAACTCTGCTAACTCCAGAGACACTTACCTATGTTTAAGGGTCTCATTGTAGCTCTTTTTCTCATCTTTCTTTCCAAGCTCTGTATCCAAATGCATGGGGAGGACATCCATAACTTATTTCTCTCCTCTCTCTCTCTTTGTATATTTTAAAAATGAGGCCTGAGGAAAGAACTTGAAAAGGAGGGGAAAAGGAATATATTCCTTCAATTAAATCCATGGTGAAAATGAAATCACACATACGTGTGTGATTCATTCAGATATATTTTTGCTCTGTCTAGATCCTCCTGTTTTCTCATTTACAGGCAGAAAAATTAATCCTTACAGTTCTCAGTACTTTTCAAACAGTAAGACTGAAAGTATTGCTTTCACTTGTTAGCTAGTGTATCCTCTGTAAGGCCTGTTGTTTGACTAATTTTGGTAAAATGAAGAAGCAACTCAGAATGTCCTTTCCTAGCAATGAGGATAGTTTTTTTCAAACCTTGTACCATGCTCTTATCTTGAGTTTTTGCACAACAGAGGACAGAATGCAGTTATACCTACCACTCGATAAAAAGCAATAAATAGTTATAAGATAGTAAGATAAAATAAGTAATAAAGAAAAATATTAGTAAAAAATATTAATAATAGGATGGATAAAAAATTAAAATAAATTAAAAACTAATAATAAAATAGAAAAGCAAAAGTTAACTATCTCACCCATTGACTTCAGACTTTGAGCAACCTACTAGTCTGATTCTGTCTTCTGCAGAGCATCTTCTCTGCAGCACAGTGATGTAAAAGTAATTACTTGCCTAAAGAATTTGAGGTCACCAGAGAAAAAGCACCATGTGAATGTGTCATATCGTGAGACAGGAGAATAATCATGAATAGCTAAAATAGCTAAAATAAATCAGTTGGGAAAAATAATACCTTGAGCAGCTAGACCAGCAAAAAAAAATAGCTCCAATGACTTGGTGCTCTTTTATCTTGAGTGATGGAAATTTATAAAGATGCAATGAAACATAAAACACTCACCCCATGGCTTCTTTTGTTTGGAGAACAATGACTTTTGGATGCAATTAAAGGCAGAGGCCTGGAAATTTTGTATTGTGTTTTCATGGGCATGGAGTTTTGTGCCTCTAGTATACCTCCCTCTGCTAAATGAATTATTCTTTAAAAATATTGTAAAAGTGCCTTTTTCATTTTTGCTTTTAAGTAGTCACTAAAAACTGCTAATATTACTTCCCTTCTAATTACATGTATTACAAGGCAAAGCCTGAAAGAAGGTTGAAACATGATATAAAATGTGCTAATTTGATAATGAACAGCAATGCACAGTATGTCTTCTGTGCATTTTGCTCATATAACTCCTCTTGATCCCTTGGAATATCAAGTGCCAAATGAAGCAGCTGAGTTAATTTTAATTCCTCTCTCTCCTTTTCTTGTGATATTTTTCTTTTGGTCTTCTCAGAATTTTTAGCTGCAGCTGGTTTTGATCCTGTAACAGCAAATGTTTCCTTGTGTCAGGTGTGGATCAGAACAGCAGTAGTGGCTGCGTGCACTGTCCAGCCCATCACAAGAAATTCTGGGCCCTGGAGCTTTCAGTGGTGTTTGAACAAATCATGTAGACTATGTACCCCAGGAGGCAACATTTCCACCTTATTCAACTTCACAAGTATAAGATGAAGGTGGCTGTCAAATGGGGTACTGAAATTCAGTGTCTCCAGCAAATCACCCCTGTACATCTTAGAAGCAGAGAATACTCTGTCCTGCTTTTTCTGTCACTATCTGGCTTCCGGCAATCTGTCAGCACTACCCACATTTGGGCAAAATTTGGAGTCTGTAGAATAGCTAAAACTCTATAGTAACCAGCTGCAATAAAGTGTAAGTGGAGGCAATCACAGGAAATGTTTTTCTCCACTTGCATTTAAGGCTCTATGGTTTCCAGGTTACTTGCATCCCTAGAAATGACTAGCACGGAGGAGTCTCCAAAAAATGCAGATGGCCGCAAGGCTCTGTCTTCTGGAGAGATCTTGAAATAACGGGTATCAAAAATATGGTGGATATAAGCCTTAGTGTGGCAAGCTCTTCGTAAGGCATCTTCTGTCTTAGTATGAGAGCTACTTGATCACTGTACAAATATCACCCGGTACCTCCAGTCTCTGACCACTTGTCCCTGAGCACACAGTGGCAATTACTTCTAGCATCACTTGGGAATACGACTTTAAATTCAGTGGAAAAGCATCTTAGACCAGACTCTTCATGACATCATCCTGCAAAGCCACTTACAGACTGGTGGTAGGAATGTGAATGCCACGCTGTATTTCCCTGTGGTCCCATGTGCTCATAATATATTACTGGGAGTTTGTCAGTGAATGTGTGGGAATTTTTTTAGCATGTATAACAGGCACCCTCATTTTCTCAGGAAAAATATTTGATTTCATATAAGACTACACAAAATTTAGAACTACTTGGAAAGGGGATAAGTTTTTCATTGTTAGAATTACAGAAGCATGACACTGTAATTCTTCATCAAAGAATATACCTCAAAATCATCATCAAGGCATTGCGGATCTTGGAAAGATCAAATCAGCTGCACAGAACTCAGACATATGAACTTATGGATGTTTTATGTCAATGTTTTATTCAACTTATGGATATTTTATGTCAACGGGTTCCTTTAAAAGTTCACTAGCTCTCTCTGTGAGGGCAATCTTTCTAATACATGCATTGTAACTGACAAATGGCAAATAAAAGAAGGGCCAAGATGGAAAAGGATTCATGGTGTGGTCTGAGGAGTTGGCAGCAATGAGTGGGAATTACCATCTTTTGTTCCCAATTGCACTTCTTAGCTGTGTAGCAAAGCAACTGTAATGAAAAGTCTTACAAAACAGGCTTGGCATCAAATTTTATGATTGAGTTTCCGTTCCAAGGAATGAAACTTCAGGACATCCCTAAACTGCTGAACATACATAACAGTCAATGCAAAAGGAAGTATCACAGCAAAGTTGTTTTGTACAGCTGCTACCATTTGGTGATGTATGTGAGCAGTATTTTGTTCCTAATTGCCAAACATACTACGATTTGTTAAAATCTTGGCCTCAGCAGAATCAGACCAAAGCTCCCTTTACCCTCAGGAATGCCTACAAATGTTTCCCAAGAAGCAGCAAAACTTGATAAGGACTCAAGTGCAAACACTGAAAAAGCAATCAGAATGTGCCCCAGCGCAAAGTGAACAACAATTTTTGTCTGTTATCAAAAAAAAGTTTACACCTCTAGTAACTATGGCCTCCACTAAAGCAAGTACTGGCCAAACTTTGTTACAACTCATCCAAATATTTCAATTTCACATTCTGGTTCATCTGTCAGCTTCTCCTATTATCCACTTCATATAAAAAGAAGACTAATGATAGGCCTGAAGACACAAGAGCCAACATGAATCAATGTAGTGTATATATGCTCTTGATAAGAAGGATGACAGCAAAAAGGTTTCGTCTGCATAAGCTATTCTCATTAAAACAGATGTGTAAAGTATGCTAGCTTGGTTCAAAACCAAATACAAACCAAAATTGTTTGTGTAGGGTAGAAAGGAAAGCATTGAGTGACATTCAGCAGAATCTATCCCTCCATGGTTATTTGAAAGGTAGAAGCAAAGGGAAAACATGGTCTGACCTAGCCCAATTTTCACCTTACACTTTATTCTTCACACTAGAAAGAACAGATTCACAGAGTGTAATTCTGACTAGTCTGACATCCTTCCCCATAGATTGTTGCTTTGTTGCATCTTTTCCAAAGTCTCTTTTCCAAAGTTTCTTTTCTCTCAGCCTATTTTAAGTGCCAAATACTTTGGCCTGTGTCTAGATTGCCCTATATTTCAGCAACTACAGCTTTTCACTTTGCTTTTTAGCTCTTAGCTCTCCCAGATTGCTTAATCTAAAATGTTTCTGCTGAAGCTCTTCCATAATTAGAGGATCATGTAGGTTGGAAGAGACCTCAGTAGGTCTCCAGCCCATGCTCCTGCTCACAGCTGCGTCAACAGTGAACTGAGAACAGATTATTTAGGACTTCCTCCAGTTAGGCCTTCAAAATCTCAGAGGATGGAGATCCCACAATTTATTTGGGCTTAAATATCTCATACTGGATTTTTTTTCCCCTTTAATCCAGATGGATCCTTCCCTGTCATGCATCACAACTTGGCTCTGTCTTCTTAACAAACTTGCTCAGAAGTGCTGTAAGGCAGCTATGAAATCCCTGCTGAGTATCCAGGCTGAACAAACCCAGCTCTCTCAGCCTTTCCTTGTACATCATGTGCTCCAACCTCCTCCAACCTCCTGATCACCTTGGTGGCCTATGTTGGACTCCCTGAAGTTTGTCAACAGCCTTCTTTTGTTGGGGGCCCAGCTGGACGCAGTATTCCAGATGTAGCTGGATGAGTGCCGAGAAATGGGAAAAAAAGTACTTCTCCTGAAATATTCATTTTCCCCTTATTCCAGAAACTTTTTTTCCCCTGGCTCTAAATCTGGTTGGGTTTTGTTGTTTGTTTGTTTTTTGTTAGGTTGGTTTTTTGGGTTTTTATGGGGTTTTTTTGTTGGTTTTGGTTTTGGTTTTTTTGTTGTTGTTGTTTTGTTTGTTTTTGTTTTAGTTTTTCTTTTGGTTTTTTGTTTGGTTGGTTTTTCGAAAATAGCTCCCCTAACAATGTAGTAGACATTTGCCCTACAATGCATGATTGCTACTATTTACTTTATTTGCTTTTTACATTCATTTTCTCTGATTTCTCTTGCCATTATGAAAACCCCCTTCTGGATTTTGCATTTTCTTCCACTCTTCATCAGAGATTTTCTTCTGGGTTTTGGGTGTATTATTAGTAGTATTAGTATTAGTACTGTGATGTTTCCAGGGCTTTTCTGTATCAACCTTTGTACCTCTAAAATAGCCAACTTCGGAGTAGTTACAGGAACTGTTAAGCATGAACCATCCTCTGCCTTCCAACAATCTTGTTTATTTCTGAGTATTTAACCTCCAAGTTAAAACATCCTCAGCATTCTCCAACAAGCAGCATCCAATTCACAATATTCTTAATATGCTGACAATATAAATTTGTGTTTTCCTCTTCATACCCCTGGATCTCAAACAGTACCTTGTGGAAGGAGTTTCATGTGGAGCTGGCTATGGAAAATGTCAAGTTTCTTGATGAAAGCAGGAGGCTGTGCAGTTAAGAAGAGAGAATTGCAGCTTTCTACTCAGCAGAAGGCTTGGGGACTGCAGCTTCTAAGCAGACATGGGGGCTTGAAGTACTATGATTTCTCCCCACCAAAACACTGCTGAAGCAGGCAGGATAGTAATTAGGCCTAGTATGCTTTAATTACTTTTTCCATTTTTTAATTTTTTTAAACTTCAGGAGTGCTGGCAACCAGTGTAATAAAAGGAAGTATCTTTTTCAGTAACAGATCTTCTTCCATGTATCCCCACATGGTAAACAGATGAGGAAGTAACCAAAAACTTGCTGGGATACTGCTCATTATTTTGTTCTTAGCTAAATTAAACACATAATATATTTCCAAAGTTAAGATTAATGTGATTGTGAATGGCCTCAGGGTCAGAAGGATATCCCAGTAAACAACTGGATTCTTGTATCTATTATCATCTTTATAGATACATTTTTAGAATTGCAGCTTCCTAGTGAATGGGACATCTGCAGGTAAGAGATGCTTTTGGTGGTAAAACTGAGTTTTGACCTCTCTATTCCATGATTTGTTTGATCTCAGCTCAACAGGAATGAGTGGGATGGGAACACATTGGGTAGCAAAATAGCAAAACTCAGTGCTGAGTTTTGATTTATGTTTTCTGAACTTTACTTTTGTACATCAGCTTTGAGAGAAGGAGGCTGAAGACCTTTGCAGGGGCTACTTTCTTCTGATCATGAAATAATGGTCAATATCTATTATCATAATACTGAATCTAAGATTGTTAATTTCCTTTGGGTTTTATGAAGGACAGAGCCCAGAAGGAGTCTGTTTACCCATTCATTATTCTGTCACCATATGTTCTCAAATTCCCTGTCTCTTTCTTTCCCATTTGGAAAACAACGATAAAAACCTTGCCAATTCTTGAGATCTGCAGCTGAAAATCTCTGAATATTGGTTTGATTTTGCCTATCACATCCTGCTGCCAAGAGAATGATCTAAGAAGAGAAGCAGCACCTTTGCATATGCTCTGAACATGTTTTGCTTGAAAAGATTCCCAGTTACTGGTGGTTCATCTCCCTGCCATTTTGTCTCATCTTCCACCATCTTGTCTCACAAAAGGCAATATTAGGAGAGAGAGCGCTGGAGGAGAGAAATGTAGACAGGGAAAGCAAAAAGGTTAATTAACAAGTTAGAAAAGTGAGTGGATGTTTTTGTTGCCTTTTCTCTTTCAAAGTAGGGCACCTGTTGAGCTGTGAAGCTTAACAAGGAGCAAGCAGGGGAAAAAAACAACAGCTCTGTTCCTTTGTACTGGTTCTTTCAGTATTCTGCTTGAAATTCGAGTGGCTGCTGGAAAGAAGCACTTCACTCTGTTCTTCCCTATTTCTTTGTGCCCCTGTTTGTCATCATCAGGGGAAGGGAGAATAAAGACTGAAAGAAAGGATGAAGAGCAATTGGAAACCACAGAGATGAAACCTTCAGACTGCACCTGCAAGACCAGATTGTGAACACTGGTTTAATCTTCCTCACCAGTTTGGGGTAACAAAACACATACACTGAGATGGAGTATGGTTATGTGCCTGCAAACCCTTTAAGCTTCTAGCATTTCCTAGCTTAAAAACTGGTTATTCCCCATCCTTCATGCAGTTTCAGCACCTTTGCTTCTAGGTAACCAAAATAGCTGCCAACATGCCTGTATTTTACTTTTTCAGAAAAAAATTGCCTGTGAAGAGCTTCCTGATATATCCTTAAGAAAGGAGCTTGGCAGGGATTAGAAAAAAAATGAGAGGAAGAAATGAAAAAATTGGTGAAGACATGTTCTGGAAAAAAAGTTTTGCAAAGCCTTTTATTGATAGCAAGGGTAATAAACACCTTGAGACTCAGGCACATGTGGGAACAGGGGCTGCGCATTCATTTCTCCCAGGCCTTCTCCTCCACCTGTTCGGCTTCTCACAGACACATTTTCAATTTTTTCTACGGCTGCAGGAGGATAACATACAGCTGAATTTTCAGGAACTGAACATAGTGCTTGTTCCTTGCAGAAGCCATAGAAATTATTTTTCACCTCCATTATATCTTATTAGGGAAAGATAGCCATTACCAATATTAATGCCACATAAAAGCCTCTGGGAACCTGTGAAGTAAAGAAATACAAGATCCCCCCCAAAAAGCATGTCAATGCCAGCACAGATAGCACAAATTATTTTTTTTGCAAAAGCTTCAAAAAGAAAGAAGGATTTTCCTAACAAACAAACTATATTCATTTCATTCCCCTTTTGTAATTGCACTCTCTTTTTATAGTCTGTCTCAAACCTTTCAACCAGACAGGTTAGATAATGGTTCGGATTGTTACAAAATTGTCTGTTTTCTTTGCAAACTGTTTCCCCCACCTGTTTTTCCAAAGTTTTAGCTCTACTGAGTTATTGACAAAACATCACACTCAACCCAAATTCTTCTGTAAACTTGGAGAGTGTGTATAGTAAATTATTTGGCACACTTCTGTTTTTAAGCTGTCCCACCCATGAAGCAGCTGATCATCCTTTATTCTCTGATTAATAGATGCCTATCGGGAAGATTGTGTTATGTGCTGCATTTAAAACCATAGAATCATTTGGGTTGGAAAACCTCTAAGATCACCCAGTCCAACAATTAACCTAACATTAAATGTGTCATCCCCCACTAAACTATGTCCCTAAGCACCACATCTACAAGTCTTTTAAACCTCTCCAAGCCCGGTGAATCAACCATTTCCCTGGGCAGCCTGTGCCAGTATATTAGTATTTAGCTCTGCTCCATTAAGAAACAAACAAACAGTTTAGCCCCACCCTTTGCAAATACTTTGTGCCAGATTCCTGTTGTAATGCAGTCACTAGTAGAGAGGGGCTGTATGTTGAAGGCCCTTAGACTGAGTGTTTTAACGACAGAACTGTGAGAATCAAGGGCCGCCTTCTCTCTCTCCACCAGTTTTACATCACCGAAATTTCACTGGTTTCAGTGAAACTGTTCCTGATTTATGTCATTTAATTGAGAAAAGGATGAGGCCAGTAATTTCTAGCTCTGCACAAGGGTAGAGGCTTCAACGAAGCATCCTGAATTGTAAAATAAGGTATAGATAGGTGCTTCTCCAAGGATAATATATAGGCAGATACCATTATGCTTCCTTATGACTAATAAAAGCCTGATACTTCTGGTAAAATATGCAAATAGCCATTTCCCTCTGAGAAAAGCTTAGTTAAGAGAAATGACCCCTCTTAGCTCTTTGGTCAGATCATCTGGTAGCCCCTGAATTTCTTGTGATAAGGACATGATTCAGAGAGACATACCTGCCTGTGCTTTTCAGCAGTAATTTCAGCAGAATTGCTAAGTAGCTCAACTGCTTTGCTGGCTGGAGCACGATAAATCAAACCATCAGGTGAGGGATTCTGCTAAATCTAAATGTTCAGGACTGCATAAGATTTTCAGGAGATTAAAAAAAAAAAGGTATTGCTGCAGCTCAGTTTCAGTTTAAAACTGGATATAGCCTTGTATTTAGTGGAGTTAATTTCTGGTTTTCTTTGGTGTTAACATGAGGACAGAAAATCTTGCTGACTGTGTCCCATGTAGCCCAGTCTTCTACCACAGACAGAAGTGGCAATAAAAGATGTTTAGTGGGATGGTGTGAGCGAAGCAACTATAATAGTCTCAAGCTTTCGGGTTTCTGTATACAGCCTAGATAGTAGGTTATACTGAATCCAAAAACATAAGAGCACTCCTCAAGCCTTGAAAAAGGCTTAAAACTTCCACGTGATTAAAGTATTATTTCTACTTTAAAGATGATGCATACAGACTAATTGATTTGTCCAGCAGAGAGGAACACAACCCAGGTGACCACCTCCATATTCCTGTACTTTAACTATAGCACTACGTATGTTGCAAGTAGATTAGATGATATGCAAAATAGACCCCTTCACAATGTTCTTCAGCTATGTTAGCTTCTTTATGCTGCTATGCCAAACTGTTGGGGTTGCTTATTTCACAGTCACCAAAAAAACCCAAAAAAACAACAAAAAAAAACCACCCCAAAAGCAAAACCAAACAAAAAACCCATCAAAACCAAAACCAAACAAAAAAACCAACAAACCCCCCCCCCAAAATACCCCCCCCCAAAAAAACAACAACAAAAAACCATGCACTTGCTCTGACACAGTTGAAATATTGAAAATAAATCATGAGTTTCTGTTATGTGGAAACAAAAAAACTAATGATACAGTGAAAGGCTACATTTCCATAACTCTTACTTGCATCTACATATTTCCCATTTGAAAGTCAATGGGAGTCGTGTGGCTAAGTGCTGTGTGACTCCGAGAAACACAAAGGCAGCTTGCCTCCTCCTTGGCAGCCACAGCTCTGTCCTCCCGCTGAGGAATCACCTATGTGATTTGCATCCGATCTCTTTGCTAACCTGCAAGAGAACTGGAGCCAAACAGGAGGAGATGCACCAACAGGACCTGAATATTTAGCAGCGTGAGAAGGAGGAGTAATTGATTCCTGTTTTGGGCATGCTGGTGCAGCTTCTTTTTGCACAGTCAGGAGGGAAATGGAGTTGAGTTAAGCTAATATATTCATCAGCTGTTGGCTTCTCCTCTCCAGAGGAGATTTTTAACCCTGTAAATATCTTAGAATCATACAATCACATAATGTTTAGGTTGGAAAAAAACCTCTTAAGACCATCAAGTCCAACCATTAACCGGGCACTGTCAAGCCCACCACTAAACCATGTCCTAAAATGCCACATCCACCCATCTTCTAAAAATCTCCAGGGATGGTGACTCCACCACTTCTCTGGGCAGCCTATTCCAGTGCTTGACAACCCTTTTGAAAAAGAAATTTTTCCTAATAATTATGGTATAATTCTGAGGAGCTTCAGGTCAACCCTTAATATATGGAAATCTATTTTTTCATCTATATCAGGCTGACCAAAAGTACACCTCAACAATGGGATGATATTCTCTGACAGTAGATGGTTAAATAATGACATGGCTGCATGGATGCATTTCTAGTGCATATAGCTGGCTTGGTGCCACCAGAGCTCCTTCATCACTGTAAGGCATGAACAAGAAGACGACCAAATATTCAATGTATATATAAACAAACTAATGCCAGAATGTGGTTCTACTCTCTGCAATATCATTTCAAGTAATGTCAAGCTAGTTCTTTGACGGTGTACTCTCAACTTGTTTATTTTTTCATTCCTTAAAGGAAAATCAGTTTCTAACTGTGCACGATTTGTCCTGATTTCTTTAGTACCATTTGATTAAGAAGAAAAGTAAAAGTGTTTAAAGCTTATTTCAGTTCTTTTAAAAGCTCTGTACAGCAAGGGAGAAATACATTAAATCCCTGCTGTTGCAGGGAAGTCTAACCAGTCACAGGCCAGTCACAGGAAGTCTAACCAATCACTTGAGTCCTCTGCCAAGGACAGACTCTAGTCTTATAGTCTATCTGGTTGCACCAAGAAAAAATAGAAAAATAAGAATTAGCAAGACTTGTGCAATACACAGATAAAAAGCAAAAAATCTGGGTTTAGGCTTCTTTTTTGCAAAAATTAGGTTAATGTAATCCCATTGTTCTTACATGGGTAATGTGGCACTCAGGGACATGGTTTACTGGTGGGGATTACAGTGCGGGGTTAATTGTTGGACTTGATGATCTCAGAAATCTTTTCCAACCTAAATGACTCCATTATTCTCTTTCTCCTTTTGTCAGTGCCCCTGCTACCCCTTCTCAGTCAAATAGCAGTCCCAAAGGTTGTTTGGTCCTGTAGTGAAGGTGACCCTCTGAACAATCTAAGCCAGGGGGGCTCAGGAAAAGCTCACCACTTGCAAGAGGGACGTGTGGAATCTCAGGAGAGAGCTGAAAATGTGACTCCAGCTGGAGTCTGCTCGTTTCTAGACACACCAATAACTAATTACAAGACACAGTCCCATTGAAAAATACGTGTCTATCAATTTCTATTGAAATCGGCTTTCCTGGCCTTG
This sequence comes from Melanocharis versteri, assembly GCA_013397845.1. NCBI lineage: Eukaryota > Metazoa > Chordata > Aves > Passeriformes > Melanocharitidae > Melanocharis > Melanocharis versteri. The sequence continues at coordinate 272,214 of VZTG01003994.1, forward strand.
ATGCTGCAGTGGACCTTGTGGCAAGGTACACACAAGCCATCGGTTTTGTTAAGGCTGTGGTTTTAACTTCTGTGAAACACAAAACATCTGAATACTTCCTAAGGTGTTCTGAGTGATGAGAAATTAATTTTTGGTAAATGTTTTGCAATCCCGGGAGTTACACAGATGGGAAACCTTATCACTCATAATGTAGGGCCCCCTGACACAGAAAACTCTTCTGCCATTCTTAATCCATTTGCTAATTCAGTACCATTACAATTTAAAAATCAACATGCATTTATAAAATAACTTGAGTGACAATCAGGACTGCTACAGATCTTCAGGTTAGCAATTAAGGAACTCTTAGCAATGTGGATTTAGTCATTTAAGTTGTTTGTGGTTAGTGGTGGTTTTGTTGGGGGTTTTTCTATGTTTTAATTCAGCAGATGTAAAACCAACAAGTGTTTAGCCATGAAAAAGGGAATTTGAGGTTCCTGCTTGAAAATGTAACATAGTGGCTTCAGGTCTTACTGGCTGATTAAGCTCAGCTGCTGGAGGAGGCTGGATTATCATGTCACAGGGCTGCCTCTTCTAAGGCTCCTTGTAGGGCCACAAAAGATTAAAAGAAAGCTGAGGAGAGCATTTAAACCAGTCTGTTTTATTCATTATTCAAGTGGCTGTGTTGTCTGTGAAGTTTTCAAGTAGTGATTTCCCAGGAAAAAAAAAATCATTCCTTTTAGCTTTTCTATCTTATATTTCATTTTAAACTTCTATCCTTATTTCCCTCAATTTTAAAGCATAAATACATGTTTCCTTGCTTCTTTAGGAGTGAAGTGCGCCTTACTCTGGAGCACTCCTTTAGTACATTTACAAGTGATCAGATTTGCCCTTAATGCTTCTACTGCTAAAAGGATGCCTGTCCATGGCAGGGAGGTTGGAAAGAGATGATCTTTAAAGTCTCTTCCAACCTGGACCATTCTGTGATTCAGATTTTATTAATTTTATTTTATCGCTGAAGCTCACTGCTGGTGAACAAGGGATGTTAAGCAATCAAGGAAGCTTGCCTTGAGGAGCAGGGGACCTGTTTTCGGATCCAAGGAGAGAGTCTCCAGAACAGCAAGGACGATATAAATTGCAGCCTTTGGATCGAGGTTGGCCTAGGTTGGTGGCCTTTGTGGCAAGAAATTAATTATTAATTAAAGTGCTATTGTCAATGAAGGTCTTGTGCTACACTCAGACCCTGCCGTGGGACAGATTACCCAGCATCAGTGAGAAAGATGTTGGGGGTTGGTTCCCTTTGGCACACATAGGGTTCTGTAAGATTTGTCGTTGCGTGAACACCACTCACATAAGGGTTTGGCAGCAAAGGGAAGGTTTTGCCTTTTGGTGGTGTGTTCAGAGCACCAGAGAATTCATCTTTCTGATTATTGCACCATCAAAATGTCCTCCTGAGGCTCTAGGGAGAAGGTGCACAGTGAACTACAGGCATGTCTCCCCCTCACACTCCCTTTGAGCTCTGACAGCTCATTTCACTTCTCCCTGAACTGGCAGCAGGCAGTGAGAAGAGGCTGACTTCCCTCATCACCTTTTTCTTTGATGAATTCCTTTCAGCCTTGAAAGACATCACCTTTGGGTGAAATGACCAGTAAAAGCATGGAAATACATTTCCATGCTCAGCCTTCATTAGAGTCCAGCAGCTCATCTGTGCATTTAATGAAATTGATTCTGAGCTTAAAATTTATAAGCAAAAAGAAATTGTTGGAGGAAAAGCTACAGGAACACCATTTATTCAGAAATCCATTACATTCTCTAGACTTTATATAAAGAAAAGGCAAAGGTGGTTGGCTGCTGTGTGGATTTGAGTTCCATGGAGGTGGAGATGCTTGTGGAAGGCTTCAGAGGGGAGGCTCTCCATGAGCCCTGATGCCTCCACATTCTCTGTATAGAGGGAAAACTGGGAGACCAGAAATCTTGAGCACAGCTTGGCACTGCAAACTCATAGCATTTCCAAAGTGGGTGATCTCTCATCCTGCTCAAAGTCAGCACTAACACACACAGATCACTGCCAAAATCTCAAGGAAAAATGGTGAGATAATGCGAAAGCACAGACGGAGGTCTGTAAGGACTGGAGACTTTCTGAAAGCTTACACCCACTTCAGAAATAATGCATAGGCACATGATTAAATATGTGCTGGAATCCCATGGATATCTTTAAGACCTTAAAAATGCCCCAATATCGAGATTTCCTTTGAAATCAGGGTGGCCATTTCTTTCTTGCCAAATCAGGACTCAGGCACTTTCTTGTATGCAAGTCTAAAGCAGCAAGGGCAAACACCACCATTTGCACTTTCCTATCAGAGGTCAGACATTAAGGGAGAATTATTACTACAGAAAACCAAAATATTAAATAGACTCTAAAGCGCTTCACAGACTTGCCTTGATTTGTGTCACTCATGCATTTTCTGGTTTTGCAAATCTCAGGAAACACGTGGTGGTGCTTAGACGCCTCCCATCCTCAGGCTGCAGGTCTAATGAGGGAGATTTTATTTATATCCTCCAGTTTTCTTGATATATACAACCTGCCATAGTAGAAACTATAACTGGCTATGATAATGCTTTATTTAAGATTTGATTATGGGAAGCTTTTTTTTTTTTTTTTTTAGAATATTTCCATCTTTGCACTGACAACCACAGGGTGTTATCATCAATCTCTTTAGACAGTCCAGGAACCATGTATCTGAGGAGTAGCACTATTTACCTTAAGAATGTATGTCTTCAACCCATGATCTCCACAGAGGTTCTCTCAAGCTCATGAGATGACTTCCAGACTATGAAATGAAGGGGGAAAACATTGCAAAGGTTTATTGTTTTATTTCATGTTCTATTTTTAATTTATTTATTTATATGATATATTATGTATATAATATACTATATATGGTATATTACATGTTATGTATTATATTCTGAACACACATGCAGATAGGTCATTATTCCAGCTGTTTTTGAAGGAGAACAGCCAACCAAAATTACACTGCAAGCAAGAATTTTTAAAACCTAACTGTAAAAATGCCAGTTAAAACGTTTACTTTCTTTGGTTTTGAGTGAACTTGGAAAAGAAAGATGAAGTAAATAAAAAAAAACAATTAGAGAACCTTTTTTTTTGTGCTTCATAGTCAACTTATTTTTCAAATTCCTAGAAGTGAGAAAACTGGCTTTCCTATATTCCAGGCAAGGACACCTTAAATAACATCTGTGTATATTTTCACGGGAACTTTTGTTCTTTTACTATTTGAATAATTTATTAATATTACTAAATATGTCAATAAAGGTTTATTGAAACTGAAATTTTCCACTTAGCAGCCCTTCAGAGCACGGTAGAACTAAACAGAACAGACTGTGTCTAACAGCGTCTCCTCTTTTCTATTTCCCATTTCACAGGGTGCCCTGTTACAGGAAAATGAAATGAAATTTTGATATGTATAATTTCTTTCAGTGTAGGCATGTTGTAAGATACAAGCAGAAATATGTTCTTTGCTATCTTATTCCCCAGATCTTGTTTACAAGATGGAAACAAAATAATTAGATGGAGTCTATCCGTAATCTTTGAAGGGAGAAAATAGAAAAGGTATAAAACCTCTCAGCAATTCTGTGGTTTGGAAAAAAACCCAACAATAATCACACACAAACAACGCTAAAGCTAAATTCCTTTTAAATCTTTAAAGACATCCTGAGCAGCTTTTCAGACTACAGCCAGAAATGCTGCAGACCAAATCTTCATTGGGCTCGTCTTCATAAAAGTTGAGATTGAATACAATTCCCTGAGAAGCTCTGGAGACAAGGGCAAAGCAATTCAACAGCAGCACATACATTTTTAGAAGCTTTTTACAGCCCTGGCCATTCTGACCTCTGCAATGGTCTTGCTGTTTTTTAGGATAGAGGAGGTTTCTTTTTTATTTTTTCCTGCCTCACATAGTTGTTTACGCGACATGCTGTTTTCCTCTGTTTTGAATCATCTTGTTCAAAAGGATTTCCTTTGCCCTGCAGAAACTGGGGGGCTGTGAAGGAAAAACCTTGACAAAACCAAGTACAGCCACTTTCAGGTCAGTTAAATAGGTACCGTCAGCTCACACAGTGCAGGTGAGGCCACAGAATTCTTTTGAAGACACAGAAATACTTGCTGCTGTTATTTCTCCTAGAGTTTTCCAGGTCAGATTCCAGCCAATGCCAGAGTCTCCAAGACAAACTCCTTTGCGCATGGATCATGGAAGACATTTCCTGTTCTCAACACTTTGTGACCTAATAGAGAAAAATGGCACAGGGGTTAAATGACCTGGCAGAGGCTCTAATGGACATCAGTGGCAGAGCATGAAATAAATCCTGCACCTCAAGGCACAGGCTACTCAGCACCTTTCCTGCTACCTCTGGTGATGGTCACTGCAAGGAGGACGATAATGTTCATTGGACTAGCCCAGCTCTTCCTAAAACTTCCAGCTACACATTGTGGCCTGAAACCTGCCATAACCACTCTGCCTTGCTTGACTTATCTTTACCACTAAAGGATAAACATCTAACAGTAGGTGCAATCGCCTGGAGGCAGGAACCTGTTATTTTGTGTGGTTAGACTTTAAAGTAGCCTGCATACTTCGGGGTACTGTAGCTGAGGCTTTGAGAGATGCCTGTGGCAATTAGTCATCCAGATGCCATTGAAAGTCAATGAGAACTGGGTGAAATCCTGAGAATGGGTGAGCAGCCAAATGCTACCATATGGTCATAAGCTTTTCCTCAGTCTAGCACAGTGATCAGTATAAAATGGCAGGGAAGTGAGGCTTCAGAGTGTGAATAGCAATTGAGATAAGCATAATAAGTACAAAAGCAAGAGCCTTGCTGCCTTGCTCTAACTGACATGTAGCAGACACTATGACATTAGCAGGGTAATTCACTCCTGAAAGTTGTGAGCTAACGGTACACTGGAGCACAGGATTTTTCTGCATTAATTTTGTCCTCGCTTTTGTGGCAGTAAAAAAAAAGACCAAGGTGGCCATAAGAGAACATGGATTACGCTTTGTCTTCTCTCGTCTTGGGACCAAGAACCAAATCAAAGCAGAACAACTAGTTTCTCTCAGTCTCTCCTTTTCTCCTTGGGTGCAAAATTTGCCTCCCATTCAGATGATCCTAGCATCAATTCCATTATACACACAAAAGCACAGAAAATGAAATCATATGAAATGTTCAAGGCCAGGTTGGATGGGACAGTCTGATCTAGTGGGTGGCATTCGTGCCAACAAGCAGGGGGGTTGGTACTGGATGATCTTTAAGGTACCTTCCAACCCAAGCCATTTTTTGATTCTATAGGAAAAAAAAAAAAGGTAACTTGTGCATTTTCCATGTGTATAAAACATAATTCTCCCTGCCCTATTTATTCAGAGAGTACTTTGGAAAAACCCAGATGGATTTAAGATGAAGAGGGACTACAGGAGATCTTCTGCTTGCACATATGTCCCACAGCAGGGGAGGGATGCTTCAGTGCTCCATAAATACCTTGGTTTTGTCTTGCACTCTTCCTGTGAGGAGTCACATCATGCCTTGTAAAAGCGACACCACTGGAATTGTGTTGTGCAAGAACAAGAGGAAACAGAAACACAACCCCAAGCTTTAACTGCACATGTCTGACAGCAGCTTATTAAACTCAGAGCAGTCATCAGAAAAGTGAGAGCAAGCACAGGGATGAAAAAAAAGATTGTTTCTCACAGCATGAAGGAAAAATGTTTTCTACTAAGTGAAAGAAAACAAGGCAGGAAAAACAATTCCTGGGTTGGGAAAGGTTCTTTTTTATGCAACTCCAGTTTGGGATGTCAGTTGTTAATGTGGTCTCTACAATTTAAATCTCCATCAAGCTCATCAGCCTAAATATTTGCACATGCTAATTTGTTCAACTGAGGCCCCTTGATCCGTCATATTCCTGTGAATCGTGTTTTCTGTTGGCTCATTCTTTGGGACAGCTTGTCTCCTTTTGGATTTGTTATTAAAAGATAATATTGACTTAGTTTCCTTTGCACCGAGCAACAACCTTTTCTCCTAAAGCCTGCCTTGGCTTGCGCCTGGGTGTGTGTGTGTGTATGTCTGTATGAGAGACAAGCTGCTCTCAAAGACTCATTTCCTGCTGCTCTTAATGACAGGAATAATTAACATCGTCTTCCCAGGAATACTCAGAGTCCTGTGTCCCACTGGCATGTCCTGTCTGCCAAGATTTCAGCCCAGATTGGATTGTCTGCCTGAGCTTTGGGGCCTCAATTTGCTTGTATTTCATCTTCCTCATACCAGGTTCTGATGGATGCCAATGAGGGCAACAGGACCCTCAGTGCTAAACCTCACTGCACCACAGACCCTCAGCAGGGTAAACACCATGAACCCCCATGAATCCAGCAAGCCTCTGCCTGCAAGGTCTGCCTCTGTATCTACCTGTTCCCAGACGCCTCAGGTCTGGGGATTGCTTTGCCTACCTCTCCTTGATTGCACTCAGCTCTCGTCCTGAAAAATCCCTCACTGGCTGCCAGAATTGCTGCTGGCTGCTCACTGCCCTTCACAGATCCAATGCTGAGTGTTGCTGCTCTGAATTGTACAAGGCAGCTGTACAAGGGCAGCACCCGAAGAACTGAGCAGCAGGAACTTTCCCTGCCCTTCTCCCATCATCTGCATATCCAGGGCTGGGCAGTCAGGGAAGGTCATGCCTTAGCTGAGGAGCAGCAGTGTCTGCTGCTGCTGCCTGTGCTAAGCTCCCACCCTCCCAGACCTTGAAGGCTGTAAATCTGAAGACTGATGAGTAATGACTTTTCTGAGGGTTTTTTTGCCATTTCTACCCTTGTGCTGATGCACTTAGCACTCATGTGCTCTCTCTCTCACTGAGATTTCTTTGTGCTGTGGTGGAAAGCATTGTAGAGGAAAGATTCAGGATTGCCTCTCCCTCTGGAACTGTGATGATGGATGGCAAGCTTTCCCTCTGTATAAAACAGAGGCATACACAGCATACTCCTCTCTACTAGTCCCTGTTCTTGCTGCCTCGTGCTTGGTAATGGGACCAGCAGAACCCAGAGAGGGGCAGATAGGCATGTTGGGAGCTTGAGGGATGATAATATTCCCATTTACCTTTATTTTAAATTTCTCCACTTGCCTTACCCATGACTTTAGATAATGTAATCACTGTTGTGAATTTCTGTGATTTGTTTTCATGTTTAATACTTTTAAAAATTTCTTTTCAACTACATTGAGCCAAATTAATTTCAGTTCTATTTCTTATTGCCTCCTGCTAATATATGGGAAAATGAAGTGAAATTCTCATCTAGACAATAGTATGTGGAACTCTTTTTCTTTCATGTGGGTATGAAGAGGTGCGATTTTTTTTTCTGTTTTTTTCCTTGTAATCTTCTTCTGGGACACTGAGGAAAGAACTTTGTTATTTTAGAGAATAGTCTCAGCAACCACATAACCACAAGGAGGACTTCAGTTGTCTGATAGGCTCACCCCTCCCTTTACACCCTCTCTTCTCCTGGGGAAACCAGTTGTGTTGTTCATTGTCTTAAAAGACAATTCAAAGGAATTGCACAACTTTCTTTACTTATCAAAGCAATGTGATGAAGTTCACACTCCCTTCTCCTCTAAAGTACAAATCCTGAAATTAAGTTGTTTGGTCTGTGTAGGAGTGAATTTCATTAAGCAAAACACCACAGAAATTCCTTAATAACAATCAGATCTATACACTTCAGCTAAAACCCACAAATTCAGACAGAGAGCTCAGAGAGATCATATTTACATCTTTTTCTGGGATACTGCAATATGCTTCCCATTTTGTAGAGATCATCTTCATTCTTCAGCTTCTTCCCCTACTCCCAGACTCTGACAGGAAAGCAGCCCACAGAACAAGAGTACAATCGCTGTGCTTCATTGGATGCAGAAAATAAATAACGTGTCTCCTGCACCCATTACTTATCCTTGCTGTGTGTTTTTAGCCTACCTCCTATAAAAAGAAGAAGCTAATTTATAATCATGTTGTTTGTCAGAAGTGTTTGTTCACATCTGTCTGTCGGCAAGTTTTATAAATCAATTAGCCCCAGACAGACACACTCTGTAGCTTTCTGTGTTCCCACAGATGTCACTTTCTCATCAGCAGAAATAACAGTAGCCTTTGCCGGCTCCTAATTTGGGTACACGGGGAAAAACAATTAAGTATGTCTTCTGCCCATGTGTATCAGAAGTGTTCCAGTTACCTGGCAACCAACCAAAAAACTGTGCTGGAAAGCCAAACACCTGAGTACAATACTGCGGCCATTTGCATACATGTGCATATGTAAGCCTGTAAAGATATATGTGGAGTTATTTTAGTATTAAAGAGTAAGGACTTGGGGATTTTCTTAAAATAACTGAGTTAGTTTATTACCATTTCTGCAAATGTGAACTTAGGAGTAAGGTGGAGGAAAATAAAGCTGTGCCTGAGATGGGGAGGGATTTTGGGAAGCCACAGTGGTATGCTGCAGTCAGGGGGATTTATGGGAAGCATTGAAGAGGCAGGTAAAGTTTACAAGCACTACACAGGAGATAATTGCACTCAGCTGGTGCTTTACCAGCCTACTAACTCCTCTAGTTCGCTTGAAGACTTGTAGCAATATATTCTGTTATTGCTCAGTACCTATCATCTCAAATCCACATAGAAAAAAAAAACCCTCATAGAATATCCTGGAAAAGACCCACAAGGATCGTTGAGTCCAGCTCCACAAGGATCATTGAGTCCAGCTCCTGGCCCCGCACAGGACAGCCCCAAGAAGCACGCCATGTGCCTGACAGCATTGTCCAAATGCTTCTTGAACTCTTGAACACCAGCCTTGGAGCTGTGACCACTTCCCTGGGGAGCCTGTTTCAGTGCCCAGCTACTCTCTCGGTGAAGAAACTTTTCCTAACATCTAACTTAAACTCACCCCAACACATCTTCATGAAGATTAATCTCTCTTTGGTTGCAAAGCACTTGCTATTAAAAGCTTAGGCTGGTCAGTCCTTCAGCTTCATCTTCTGCTGGACACAATAGAACAGCAGTGAACAATGCACTGACAGAAATCTCCATCCGTGCTAAGCATACAGGGAGGATGACTGGATTAAAACACTGTTTTTCTTGAATGTGAACAAGTGTGTGATTTGAGAGAATGGCAAAGAGTGGGATGTGTGATGAAGAGGAGGAGGGAGAGAAGGTGAGATACAGCTGAGAGAAGGTGTGGAGAGGTGTGGCAGAGGGGGAGGAAGAGGGACATGGGGACATGAAGAGAGGAAAGGCTGGCCGCCAGTCGGTGTGTACTTTCATCTTCTGCAACTCTTGCACCCAGACAGGGTTAAAGAAGAGGAAATGGAAACGATGAGGGCTGAGAACAGGAAGAGATCACCAGACCAGGCAATACAACCAGGCTGTGAACCTTAGGCCACTACAGCACATTGCGTGATCAAACAAAACAGATGTAGTGGACATTCCTATGCACTATTTTCTCTGGCTTTGTAAACCTTCTATTTCCTCACCTTCACTTCATTTTCTTTCTTATAGAACAGAGGAGGGGTTAATCTTTAATACCTTCCAGTAATAAAACCGTTTTAATTAGCATTAGTTTGGAATGACAAGACTACAAGTAATTAAGTTACACTGGGATCTAGTTGGAATGAAATTGATACCAGGGGATAGCATAAACATAAATCAGCATTTAAATAAACTGAAATCAGATTGCTGTAATTAGAAGAAAAATCCATTGGCACTAAGACATAAAAGTAACAGATACAGATTTAATAAACATAGTGAAGGAGAATGAGAGAGCCTGGAAAAATGTAAATTGTTCCTGCCCACATACCTGCTGTCAAAAAAAAAAAGAAAAAAGAAAAAAAAAAGAAAAAAAAGAAAAGAAAAGAAGATAAGAGATCACTGTTTGGTTAGTATTAAGGAAATATAATTACATTGGCATGGGAGAGAAGTTAGAGAAGATTATGAGTGTCTGTACAGAATGCCATTAACATTAACCTGATGCATTGCAAGTGAGTTCTAGTTATAAAAGTAATTACTGGCTACCAAACCCATCTGGAATCTGCAATCAAAGGACAAAGAGAGAGGAATGAGTCGAGGAGAAAGTGATTACTTCTCCAAAGTTAAGACTGGCATGTGCAGTCAAGAGCCAGCAGCAGGCTCATGCATTTTTTTCATGCTATGGAAAGAGCAAGCCAGCATATGCCTATCAACTTCTCCTGGGTTTTTTAGGCTGCTTACCACCACATTTTTTGACATTTTTGTGTGATTAAAAATGATTCATTAGCCTTTTGAATTAAGGGAATCATGTATCTTCTTTAAATGTTATGGCAATTAAGATATACTACACGAAATGCCCCTTTTTTTTTTTTTTTTTTTTTTTTTTTTTGCGAAACAATAATCTCCTTCCAGGCAAGATAAAGGATTTGGAGGAATTGATGTAGGAAGGAAGATTGAAAGAACTCTGTGTGAAGTGATTCCAGTTCTGTTGGGACCTCTCAGGTAAGAAAACTCTACCTGAGCTGGGAGCAATTCACCAAGGGCACTCAGGCAGATCATGGTGACAGTCACGACCTAGTAAACTTTGCTTTAAGCTCTGGGTCTTCAGCTCTTCTGCAGACAGGTCTTGCCTCTGACGGCAAGGTCACCCAAGATGAAGTTGAAAAGGCCGGCGTGGATCAATGTGGACAGGGAATAGAAGCACAACATTATTTATGCACTGTGCAACAGAAAGTGTCAGGCAAGCCATATAGGCAGGGCAAAAGATGTGTTTGGAGCTCTGCTGACTAATGTGAAAGTTTGCTCAAGGCTGAACTTTCCCTCTGGGGGATTTGTAGTCTCTGCAGGCTTACTTAGGCCTGCACACATGGAAACTCAACCCACCCCACACATTTCAGACTTGCTGGTCATACCTGGTGGATATGAAAATAGGTTGAGACAGTTGAGAGAGTTAGGCTTGTTCAGCCTGAAGAAGAGAAGGCTCTGGGAAGACCTGGATTATCATCCAGTACCTAAAGGGGCTTCAAGAGAGCTGGAGAGTGACTTCTGAACAAGGGCATGAAGTGACAGCAAAAAGGGGAAAGGCTTCAAACTGACAGAGGGCAGGATGACATTCGATATTAGGAAAGAATTCTTTCCTGTGAGGGTGGTGAGGCACGGGCACAGGCTGCCCAAAGAAATTGTGGCTCCCCCACCCCTGGAAGGTTCGAAGCCAGGAAGGTATCCCTTCCCATGGGCAAGGAGGCTGGAAATATACAGTCTCTAAGACCCCTTCCAACCAAAATATTCTATGACTCTATGCTATAGGAAATCCATGTGTTATAGGACTGAAGTATTAGGGAACCCTGACATCTACCACACCTGTGCTGATGTGTAGATTTGTCAAATCTAATATCTACCGTATGTGTTAGATGTACTGTCTAACATGTGAGTAGGTGGTCCAAAGTACATAAGGAATGGTAGGGGCATCCCAGCTGAGTTACACACCTTCTGCATCCAGCAGAGTGTTGACCTGCACTTGTGAAGACATTCAGTTGGGATTTCAAAATATTTTATAGTCGTAGAATGGTATGACTAGAAAGGGACCTGTGGAGGTGTTTTTATCCAACAATTTTTTCTAATTAGACCTTTTGTTCCAGTCAAAAGAGTGGATATTTTGAATCCCAAATACACCCCTTTGAATTACATATTTTAAAAAAGGATTGGTTGGAAAGACAAGGCATCTGTCTTTAAATTGTTGAGGTTAAGATGAAGAGATTTATCTAAATGAATGTAAAAGCATGACTACATGCTCCTATTCTGGGCCAATACTAGCTTAATTTATTTATTATATTTAAAACAGTATAATGTTAAAGAAATAGGTGCAATTTCTGACCCAGTCTAAGAATCTGAAGCAAAGTTTGTGTTGCTTCAGTAACATGGTTACCTGTCTGTTGAGCAGCATGGCTCAATGATGGTAAGATGGAGTGAGAAAGCCAGAGATCTGATTCTTAAAACTGAGGACAGAGAAGACAAGGAGTTGTAGAAAAGAGTAAATAAGGTCTTTGGCAGTGGGACACTGGCATTTCCTTTGGCTTACTCAAACGTAAAAAATGGTGAAATTAGTGGATTTTTATAAAAGTGAGCACTGTGCATCCCATTCTAGTTACTGGGAGTTCTGCCATTAACTTAATGGGACTGAAGTTCCAGTTCCTGTATTTAATCACTGGAAATGTATTTTTATTGAGGAGTAACAGAGCACTATTACACCACATATTAGATGTTACTTGCACACATCAAAGCTGTTCCTTCCGCAATGATCCCATTACTTGGCCTAGGATAATTAACATTAATAATAGTGTTGTCATTTGCAGGGAAAGAGTCAGGATCAACCAAAAAAATTAACAGAGTAACTTTTTGATGTAAGTCAAGCAGGCACTATTTGACCTTACTCGACCTCCCATTCACCTCAGACTAAATGAATGCTTTTAATACACACCTCCCAGTTTAATACCTAAATAGGTATTTATTTAGGTCTAAATTATTTAGGCCTAAATTGCTCTCTGGAGGTGAGTAGATTTTTCTAGATACCCCTGGATAGAAGGGCACAAAGGGCTAGTTTGGTGAGGGTCTTCCACTTGTTTTCAAAATGACAACCCATGGAGCCATCAGCTGGAAAATGTTAAGAGGAATGGGGAACTGACTGATCGTACCCTGGCTATAATGACTGTCACCTCACACCTGCACAACCCTGCCTGGAACCTGTTTTAGAGATGCTGCTGGCATTAAATGTATCATGTACCTCTCTAGTGTCTTCACCCTACAGGTGAAACTCAGCACCTGTTTTGACGGCATCCTGCCTCATTATATGAGAAATCTGGGGACAGAATAAGAAATTCTGCTACCAAGTGACAATACAGGGAGAACGTACTTAGGTCAGCTGTAACTGCCAAGTCTAACATGAAAACAAGACAGCTAAATGAATATTGTACTTTCACCTGGAGCACAGCATCCAGGTCTGGAGTCCTCAGCACAAGAAGGACATGGAGCTGTTAGAGCAGGTTCAGAGGAGGCCACAAAGATGATCAGAGGGTTGGAGCAACTCTTCTACAAAGACAGACTGAGAGAATTGGGGCAGTGCAGCCTGTAAAAGACAAAGCTCCAGGGACACCTTAGAGAGCCTTCCAGTGCCTAAAGTTGCTATATGAGAGCTGGAGAGGGACTTTTGACGAGGGCATGTAGGGATAGAACAAGGGGGAATGGCTTTAACCTGAAAGAGAGCAGGTTTAGATTAGGGATTAGGGATTAGGAAGAAATTATTTACTGTGAGGGTGGTGAGATACTGGCCCAGAGAAGCTGTGGATGCTCCATCCCTGGAAGTGTTCAAGGCCAGGTTGGATGGGGCTCTAGGGAACCTGATCTGAGAGGTGGTATCCCTGCCCATAGTTGGGGGGTTGAAACTAGATGATCTTTAATGTCCCTACCAACCCAAACCATTGCTGATTTATGACATGAAAAAGTCTCCATCAGAAGGACCAAAAATGACATAGGACAGATCCTCAATTTCTTCCTTCACCTTCTGTTCCTTACTCATCCCAGGTGAACCAAGGGCATTAACTCCTGTGTATTCCTCATAGCATCCCTGTTCTTATACAAATAATTTGTTAAACCAACCATTATTTTCTTGGGGATTTTCAGAGAATCATGTCTTGCCATGGTAAAGTTGCAAAATGGATAGAGTCATCTTTGCTATGTTTTTCTAGCAGGGAAAAATCACACGAAATTTTCTCCTAGGCTACTCCTTCACAAGAGCATCAGATATTTGCTGCCGCACTGCCATCTCGTCTGGTCAGAGCTTCTATCTTCCTCCTTGTGTCAGGAGTTAGAAGCACAATTTTATCACTCTTTAACAGAAAAAGTTGAAGGGAAGAGGCAAGAAGCCAGATTTCAATAGCAGAAGTCCCTAGAAAGATGGGGACCCAGTTACTTGCTGATGCTGCTTTTTTCACAGTTATCAACGCCCCATTCACCATGTGTCTCTTGCTGTTCATTTTTTAAAAAATTCATCTTTAGTCTATCAAAAATATAGAACAAAGCTACCTTCTGAAATCACTTACATTGACAAAGTGTCAGCAATCCTGAAATAGTGTTTTCATCCCCTACTGTGCCAAACAGCAGAGTATGTCTAAATACATTGGCAGATCCTGAAGTACACCCTGATGGATAGCAAGGACTTGTTGCATGGAAAAAATAATTTTTTGCTAAAATTGAGACTTGCTCATATGCGAGTGCCCTGCCTTACAATACATAAATCTAGGAGATATCAGCAGATCATAACTTTTGAGCAATAGTAAAATTAGGCTAGTGATCTTATTTGTCACTGTAGCACAGACCATAATTCTGAGCAACACGAAATATGCATCAAAACCTGCCTATAGTTTATCTTGACAGATATATAAAATATTGCAAATGAAGGTGATCATTAGGCTTCACGTTCAGATGAAGTTTCTGGGCAAATTTTGGGTTTAGACCTAAAATGAGTACAATGCAGCAATCTAGTCTGAACGGCAGATAGGATAAAAATCTTCACAGAAGGAATAACACCAGCAACAGACATATAGTAGAGTCAGTTGGCAGGCGGATAAAACTGGAGAGCAGAAGATGGGATTTGCTATGTTTGATAAAAGCAGTATGTTTGTGCTTTTTCAGAACCTCCAATTTACTTTCTTCTTACCTGAGCTTCTTCAGTGAGGTGGGCACATCTTCCTCATTCCCCATTCCCCATTCTCCATTCTCGGCCTGAGGAATGAATGCCCCATCCAAGTCTAGTGAAATAAACAATGGTGTCTCATTGCATTGCACCACATGTCTTTAGATAATGCTGTATGTGTTGTGGAATGAGCAAGAGGACCTCCAAGTACCCTTTATGTCTCACAGGCATGTTGTGAATAACAGCATTACAAAAATATGCAGTTGTTGATGTCAACAAGGCGATGCGGTGATGTCTGAGTGAGAGACTTTTCTTCATGGTGTTGTCTGTTCCAGGGTTTTGCCACCGCTGCATGATCTTGGTGAAGCCACTCACTGCAGCATGAACGAGCTGATCAGTATTTAATATGGTGCTAACCATACTTAAAGCCTTTTTAAGGTCGCTGACATTCATGGAGAACGAGTGCAACAGGCAGGCTGCGTACTACTCAGCTGTGGTCTTATGGTTTCTTATCTCAGGATGATGTGTCCATGAACTATCTTATTGCTCCTGGTTGTCTCCATTGTCTCTTGTAAATTGGATTGGCACTTCCAGCCCCTGGAATCTTCCTCAGGGTGGCAGAGCTGTATCTGTTGTCACAGGGTTTTGCTGGAGGATTACCGTGGCTTTTGGAGAAATCCGTGACAAGGACACACCATTCTCTCTCCTTCCCTGCTGTCTTGCCAAATGCATGAGTGTAACCACAAAGCACAATTTTTTCTTGCATCTTGCAAGAAAAAGTCTGGATATGTGTCCTAAGGCTCGAACACGGGGGGAGGGTGGGGGAGGATGGATACGAACACCCAGAGCGATCAGACACAAACGAGGTCAAATGTCGGCAATCAAAACGATAATTCACTTTCATTCGCCGTCAAACAAAAGAGCAAGGAATAACACAGAAAAATAGGAAAATTTGAAGAATTGCGAGAAAGCACGAAAGGTAATCGCCACCACGGGCGCGCCACCGCTCAGGGGGCAGAACTGTCACGACGGCCGCGCACGCCCCGCTTATATAGCGGCTGAGCGGCGCTTTACGGCAGTGACTCGTCAGTTTCACGCCGGCCTGGGCACCATGGCAACGGCCCGCTCGCCACNGGGCCATCACGGCTCATTGTCTTCCCAGATCTTATCGAAGGAGCCGGGCAGTGGTGAAACGAGTCACTCCTCAACAGTGCTTTGCAGCGTAGGGTGTCCGTGCCTCAGTAAGAAAGTGGCCAAGGAAGCGCCGGCAGCCCGCGCGCAGGAGAAAAGGTTCAGTCTCTGCGGTAGAGATAGTACGTGCCAGGGAGAGAGGGAAAAGGGGACCCCACGCCTTTTGGGGAATCCGATTAGGATGGGATTGAAACGTTGAGCTGTTCAAGGAAACAGTCTGATTTAGGGGGGTGGGAGAAGAGTTTCTGGGACGGATGGAGGGCAGGAATGAGTGAGAATTAAAAAATGATGTGTCAGGAAAGCCGCAGAATTCCTTTGCCAGGTTGGAAAAACATGAAACCTGGCCTTGCGCTGTTCTTGTAAATTTCTGTCTGTGGAGGCTCTCGTGGAGGATGAAGTGTTATGCAACTCTGGCTCAGAGTTGAATCAGTTTCTCCAGTGGAGTTTTATGTCCGGTAATGTGAAATTGAAAGATTATTTCTGATTTTAGTTTTGTGGCCTCTTCTCTCGGAATTATTTACAAAACCCAGCACTGCCTCCATGTCCCTTAGCAAGTCCCACCGTCAGGTGGATCTGGCTCTGTGCCCAGCTCTCAAGAAGTAAATCTCCCCAGTCAGACCGGCTGATGAGCTCTTGGTTTCTTTTTTGCATGTTGTTGTTTGCTTGTTGATCCGTGCCATGGGACAGAGCACAATTAAATGAAGAAAAATGAAAACATGGTGCTATGCCAGACAGTTTTGCTGCTGTCTTGCTGATTATGAAAGATGAGTGTGTTTCTGGGCAATAAGACAAGAATGGATAATGCTGTGTCCTTGATATACTCTACCTCAGGCAGCATCTTCAGAGCGCTGGTCCTTCCTCAGCACTTGTGAGAAGAGCGCCAGCACTGATGTAAACAGAAGCTGCACTTGTCCCTGAGCTTGTTTCTTGCAGAGCTTTCACAATCTAAAGTGTGTGATTGTTTGGTATTCCCAGACAGGCATTATTTTGAGATGTATTATTTTGTACTGATAGGATAAGGAGTAATGTCTTTAGCCAGAAAGAAAGTAGGTTCAGATTAGATATTAGGAAGAAATTCTTCACTATGAGGGTGGTGAGGCACTGGCACAGGTGTCCCATGGCAGTTGTGACTGCCTCACCCCTGGAAGTGTTCAAGGCCAGGCTGGGTGGGGACCTGAGCAAGCTGGTCTAGTGGAAAGTGTCCTTGCCTATGGCAGGGGGCTGGAATGGAATGATCTTTAAGATCCCTTCGATACCAGCTGTTCTGTTGTTCTATGATATCTTTGTATTGGACGTAAATCTAGCCTCTGCTGAAAAAGCCTGCTGTTACTTTGTACACAAACCTTCCCCTCATGAACCCGCCCATCTTCTTTCACTGAGCCTGAACTTTGTTTTTCCCTCGGCAAATACACAAGCTCTTATATAACATCTGAGAGCTATTATTATCCATTACTGTTTGCACATTTGCTTAAAATTTATTCCCACATGTTTTCTTCTTCAAGGTCTCTGTTTTCTTCCTTTCTCCTCCTCACTCCTTTTTCTCCCCCTACATCTGTCTCTCGTTTTGCCACCATGTAAATTCAGAGGCTGTACTATCACTTTTTATTTCCCAAATGCTGCCGCTAGTACACCTTCTGAGGTGACTTCAATCAGCAGCTGTCTTGCTCTGGTAGTTTATTCTTCTGGCTCCCTGTTCTTTCATAGCTACATGACATCCTTAATTTTCCATTCTGAGCCCATCACCCATGCATCCATAGGACCATATACCCGTGTTCTAACCTCCTGCTTGCCTGGACTTCTGCTCCCTGCCGTCCTGAAACCAATATCACTTACTCTTCTTCCTGTCTTTGGCCCCCATCTTCTTCTGGGCGGTTCATTAAGGATGATGACCGCAAGATATTAAATATTTAGTGTAGTTATTAGTGACTTACTCATTGCAGTGTCCTCCTGACATCATTCAAGACAGAGGACTCCCATGGTGAAGCAAGGTTCTGGCAAGGTCTGCCCTTCCAGAAATATTTGATGCAATGCTTAGCACCTTATTATTACAGGGGAGACGTTTTACAGACCAGACTGGAAGGACTGTTTGGACATGATGTTTTCTCCTGGGGTTTGAATGTGACCTGTGGACTGGGTGCAACGTGCAAAGATCGTGGATGTAGAGTACTCTCAGATTTAGAGCTAGATTTGCTGGATACCTTGGTAGGATCTCCAGTTTGTTATTAGGAGATCAAGTCCTTTCCATCCTTGGAATACATGAATGCCTTTGCTGCAATGTTTGAAAAACATAAGGTGCCCGGATAGGGTTATTGCTTCTGCCGTTTTTTGAATGCCTATACAGTTTTATTAATTTTAAAATAACACTTGGAAGCTGACCTTTCGTTCTAGAAGCCTAAATTATTTAACCCAGAGAATTATTTAACTCCGAACTCATTTCTCAGAGATAGAAAACTGAGGATGCTCATAGGATATCAAAGGGAGCCCATGTTATGCTGGTAGTAAATTTGGAATAGGACCTTGGATACTTGTCCTAGAACATTGTCTCCATCTGGAATGTCTTTCCTGTCCTTCTAACCCAGAAAAGCCCAGCTCCAACAGCAAACTACATCCTGCATGTAATTTTCAGCCCAAGGAGTGATTTCAGCCAGATGTTTCTCATGGTTTTGCTGTTGATCTCTGTGCTGGTTTGTGGTCTCACCAGATTAAGCGCCCATCCTTGTCCTCTTCACAGAATGTTCTCCTGAAATTTCCATTGAGGCAGATTGTTTACTAAGAATCAGATAGAGTGCTCGTTTTTCTTCTTTCTCAAGATGGTAATTTTTGATTAATCTTGTTTCGCGGTCTTGGTGCTTCATTGTGCCCTATGACCTGAAAGGTTTTTTGCGCCAGAAGGCTCTATAGAAATGACTGCATCCTAAATTATGTTAGAGAAGAACTTAAAAATTCCGTTTCTAGCTACGGATTTAATCTGAAATGAAGAAAACTCTGGTGGTGGACCATGTGTGGAGCAGCTTTCTCGTTGGCAGTGATAGCAACAGTTTCAAAATGTGGTCAGCCATGAGCAGGATGCTGCACACATCCAGCGCCTGCTGGGCCTAAGTCTGCTGGAAAGAGACCCAGAGCAGTCAGTTTTCCTTTTTTCACAAGAGGGGAGAGAGATGGATTTCCTTAGTCCTAGGAGGATTAAATGCCCGGTTAGGTTGACTCGATAACGTGAAGTGAACAGGGTCAAAACAACGACTTCAGCTTTCAAGTGATGGGTTTGTCTGCATCGATGTGAACAAATTCCCCATTGTATTCACCACAAACAGGCTTTTCTTTGCATATCAGCCTGCAAGAGCTTTTTGTTCCGAGGGGCTTTTTACCTACCATGGAACAAACATATTTATTGTCAACACTGCAAAAAACCCCCCCACTTTCCTTGTGTCTGAGTTCCCATGTGTCTCTCTTACACTATCCCAGGGCATTAATAGACTGTAGGATCTTGTTCCAGGCCCTTATCTGGTTTTCATTTCAGTAGTCCTTTTGGAGGCTACTCCTGTACAGCAACTTACCCGTGTATCTGTCTGACCTCCTGCACCAAAAGCCACTCTGTCTTTTAAGTACTGAAATAGATTTTCCTTCTTTCATCAGCCTGGCAGGCAAAGCCCCAGAATTTGCCCCTAGCCCCACCCCTGCGGAGTTTATATCAATATTGCCAGAAATGGATGTTGAGGCAATGGCTTTCCAGGTCTCGGCAGTGATATTATCAGACCATTAACCTGAGGAAGCTGTATCTCTCTACCTGCGTATTTTGACACCTCTGAGGTACTTTGCACTCTCTTGCAGCAGACAGCTTCTTCTTTGTAGCACTAGTTCCACATTTGCCTTTTAGGATGTATAAAGCTTATCTGCTTCTCCTGTGCATGTATTTTGTATTTTCCTTTTTTTTTCTTATTTTTTTTCCTCAGAGTCAGTTTTTCACTTGGTGTAAATGCAGGCAGTGAACTGCAGTGAAATTTACAGGAGCCATTCCGCAGCTCCTGTACAGAGAGCTCTTAACCATTTGCTATTCTTGGGAAACAATTAAGTATTCCAGGTAAAATGCAATAGCATAACACTTAGGGCAAACCATGCATTTAACAGAATGCGTTCCTAGTAATGGGTGAATTTTAATAGGATTAAGAAAAAGCATTTCTTCACGTGTCCGGGCATTTTAATTGCTGTTTGTACGTAGGTGAGAATATTGTCCCTGTGTCTGAGACACTGCATGCAACTGATTTCCTGTCTGTCTCTAGTTTAACCACTGGAGTCTATTATATATAGACGGGCTGAGAGAGTTGAGGCTGTTCAACCTGGAGAAAAGAAGGTTCCACAGAGACCTTATACAACATTCCAGTACACAAAGGGGCTTCAGCAGAGCTAGAGAGGGTCCTTTGACACAGGCATGGAGTGACAGTAAAAGGGATAATGGTTTTAAACTTAAGAAGGGTAGGTTTAGATTAGATATCATGAAGAAATTCTTTGCTAGGAGGGTGGTGAGGCAGTGGCAGAGGTTGCCCAGAGAAGCTGTGGCAGCCCCATCCCTGAGAGTGTTCAAGGCCAGGTTGGATGGGGCTTTGAGCAACCTGGTCTAGTGGAAAGTATCCCTGCCTGTGACCGTGTGGTTGGAACTAGATGTTCTTTAATGTCCCTTCCATGCAAAACCATTCTATGATCCTATGATATTTGAGTCTAATATATATTGAGTTAAATATATTTTTTTCAAATGGGCTGAATTTTTTAGAGTTAAAGGTGACCCATATGAAATAACTTTTAAGAGTTGTGTGGCTAGGTGTTGCATTTAGTTGTGGTTTGGGTTTTTTTTTTGTTTTAAAGCTTAAACAAGAACATGCTAATTCTTGCTCACAAATCAAGAAGTCATTTAAAATTGTTTAAACTTTACCCACTGCAATGAGATCAGAGAGCTTACTATGCATGTTTAATTTGTGTGTCACAGTTTCTTTTCTTTATTCAGCAGATAGGATGAGTTGGGATTCTAGGCCTTGAGTAGCAATAATCTGAATTTCTCGCTGCTGAGACATCATAGCATACAAGAGAGTGATTTGGGGTAGTTGCTGTATAGACTTTGGCCTCAGTTTTACATATGGAGGACATGAAACTGTCCTCTGGACAGGACAGTGTAGACTCATCAATGGACAGCTTATGTCTTGGTGGGCATTTGTGGAGTGTGGAGCTGGAGGGTTCCCTGTGGGCTGCTGGATCACAGAAAGGTTAGCACATAGTGAGGAAGTGTCTTCTTTCACCTCCTGCTGGGTGAATGCAAATCCGTCATCGCTAGAGGCACGAGTCATTTCTGTCAAAGCAGGAGTGTCTCTGGATATATGATGTTAGATCTGAAAGGTGACTCTGCTGTTTGATCTCAGCAGGTACATGGTCGGTCTGAAAACACGGACTCCTTGCTTAGACAGGCGGCACTCATCATCTGATGATCAAAAGGGGAGAGCTGCTCATTCACATTAAATTGCAGAGAGCTGCAGCATTAATACAGAGGAGTATTTTGCTGCAATCCAGCATCTGTTGTTACTGATGCAATGCTGTGCAGAAAACATTGCAGCACATATCAGGATCAGAGAATCGCAGAATCCTGAGGGCTGGAAAATACTTCTGAGATCACCAAGTCCAACCATTAACTCAGCACTGCCGAGTCCACCACTAAACCACGTCCCTAAACCATATCCCACATCTTCATGCTTGTTGTGTTTCCACCACTTCCCTAAACAGCGTGTTCCAATGCTTGACCACCATTGCAGTGAAAAAACGTTTCCTAATACCAGTCTCTCTCCATTTTTTGATCATTCTGTAGTTCCAGTACCGTTATGTTATAGGCCATCCCTTCTTGCAGCTGCAAGGATGCAGGGTAGGATCATGCTCATCACCACTAGCTGATGAACACAACTAAACCAGCTGCTGAGCTGTTTGCTTTAGCAAATACTCTTTTTCTCTGCCAGTGCTTAAACTTTATGGGGTTGCAATACTTCATATACCCTAAAGCTAGTCACTCTCTTTTTAATGTCACTAAATGTTTAAAAACATGTTGATTGAATTCACAAAGGTTGTGGTTCCTAACCACGGAACAATCGTATTCTTTTATATCAGGCAGAATTTGCTTATATGAAATCGGTTACAACTGCTCCAATTCTGGTGTATGACTTCTGTTACACAAATAATTCTTTAAAAACAGAAAGGCATATTTTCTCCTGCATCCAGTTGCAGGTACAGGTTAGAACAGTCTGTGATTTTTTTAACCATATGCCCATTCATTGTGACATTCACATTGGACAGCTGAAAGCAGCGTTTTCCAGCCACCCCCTACTCTGAATTTATGAGCTGTATCAGCCAGGCTGCTGCTTGAACATCTGGGAGGGTGGGATCACAGCTTTCTGTAGCGTTTCATTGTGGCCCAAGTGCAGCAGAGAATATCTGAAGTAGAATCCATACCCTTGGATACTGAGAAAGTGTGAAGGTCTCTCTGTATTGATCTCAAATATGAGGTGTGGTCTGGTTCTCAAATGGCTTTTGGAAGTGTTTTGAATGTTGTTGATGTAATGCTAATGGCAAAACTCCCTAAAAGAACATCTGTGATAGCCACTTCATAGTACCCTTAAAATTTCTGATACAATTATATTGGACTGCTAAAAAACTATTCTGTGTAAAAGCTGCATTTTTGCCAGTCCACAGGGAAAATCCTCAAGATAAATTTTACTCCTCACTGCATGCTGCAGCAGTCCAGATGTTTTTTCTCAGACAGATGTTGCTTTGCCCAACACCAGTCATCATCACTCCTGAGCTACTATTCTGTGTGTACATAACGTCTGTTCCTGGAGCTGCAAAAGCTGCAAGTCAATGATTTTTTTCGCTCATTTTTTGTCGTTTATACCTCCTACACTGTTCAAATAAGCAATGAGTTTCCTATTTAAGAAGCACAGTAGTTAAACTATGAGATTCGTTTAAAAACTTCTGGAGGACAGAAGACGTAGACAGCAAATGCTCCTTATTTCATTTTATCAGAGTTCTGAGTTCCACCGCGTAACTACACGCTGTGCAGCACGGCTGTGTTCTCATGGTTTGACCCCGGGACACACGTGCACACAAATCCCTTCCCTCTGGTTCAGCTGGCCACCTGGCTTTGTTTGCTGTTGGCTAACTCTGCTGTTGAAAGGGACCGTGAAAACATCCAGACTGTGTCTCAGTCATAGTCTCTCTCAGCTGCCTCTGGCTAGCTGAAGAACCTCAGTGTAGTTAGTTGTTCCTAGAGGGCAAGCTTATCTATACTTCTGCGTCATTAAAATTTCTAGTTTTCACATCTTTTTGTCATAAAAAGTTCTTCTGATAATCTGCATTTTATGTGCAAGAATTGGACACACTGTACTTTATTCAATCATATAATAATACTTCTATTTGTTCTCTGTTTATTCCTTAATTTCCCTGATGTTCTTCGGCTTTTGCCATGTGAATAGCCACAGGGTCATAGAAATAAGTCATTAAAACTCTCAGGCATTTTTCACAAGTTCAAGGCCATTCTTGTGTACATGAAGAGGAGTTCTTCCCAGGACAGTTCATATCCTGGTCCAATTTGCCCTCTTGAGGGGCTATTTTTTTCCATAGATACTTGTCCACAAAGGATCCAAGATGGGCATTTCACTGGCTGCCTTGTGTTATATAGGATGAATCTGGACCTACACAGTGTAGTCAGACTGAATTTTTGAAATTAATAAGGTGTAATGCTTAAATGTAATGGCTTGTGACATACATGCGGTCACACAAAATGATCTTGCATTCTCTTCTGGCTTTAAATGATGAGTTTATGTGATTGCCAGAGTCATTTTTAGACTATGTTTTCAGACCCTGCTTCTGAAAGTGTAGGCTGATATCTAAACCAGCTAGCATCAGTGAAAAGAGCAGTGCCTGAATCGGTGCCAGTCAAAACATGTACTCAGTAGCCACTCTTGGATAACAAAGACTGTTTCTCAGAGGATAAAACTAAAGGGACTGAAAATACTATCAAGAATCTGACAGCCTCCCCTCTTAAGTCAATACACGACTTGTGGGTGTCCTTGAAGGGGTATAAAATTTTCATCCAAAAAAGTTACAGTAATCATTTACAAATCTACTGTGCCAGCTGCTAGAAGGAAATAAATTAAAGATACAGGGAACTTAAAAACAAAAAAGTAAAATGTTCCATGCCAAGAAATATTCTCCACACCTGTCTCATGCTTTTCAGGTGAAAGATGCAGAGCTGTGTTGAGTTGTTGTCATAAAGGGGGTCAATCCTCAAGAACAAAACTTTCCCTCTAAGAAATATTTAAAGGAATGTTAAGTTAATGTTGTCACATAATAGGAACAGCAGTACTGTTTGGAAAATATAAGGAATAGAAATACTTCCTTTTTCTTATTAGACTTATATGTATGTAAAATTTTAATGATTTCTTCAAGTTAACAAAGACTATTTTCACTAAATAACAGCAACAAAAAAAAAACACCTTGAGGAGCATTTATATAGCAATGGCATGTAACTCTTCAGATTCTAATTTAGTTAGTTGCCAATTTTCCAATCCTTAAAGTGACAAATTCTTTATTATAAGAGTGTCTTTAGTCTTCTTTAAATAGTGTAGTAGAAATATTCCCTGCAGTATTTATGTAAATAGTAATTGTGAAAATTTTATTCTGTACTAAAGAGGTATCTATTGATAGAAAGAAGCCACAAGAACAGAATGGTAGAATCTTTATTGTTAATATCACTTCAACATTTTTGAGTCCTTTCATAATATGCTTGGTTTTTTTCTGTGGCTCAAATTTTTTAAATTCTTGAGTTAATGAATGGTTCCTTTTCTCAGATCCTCTTTGGTCTTGAGGTCTGTTTCCAAGAGCTAGAAGTCTTAAGTGAAGAAAAACAAAATGGATTTGGTCTTTCATTGAACACATCCAGTGCTGTTTTGAAATGAAAGATTAACAGCTTAATAAAAAATTTAAATATATTAGGAAAATGAAAATTGTTGTTATGCAGTGGTGCTTTAGGCAAGGACTTGAAATGACTGATTCTGTACAAAAGTGATCAAAACAGAAAATGACAACTAAACCTCAAACGTATATACAATGCATTAAAAGTGAAAGTTTTAAAAAAAGTATGAAGTGCATAGTTTTTTTGAAGAACCTTAAATTCATAGAAATTACAAAAGAATTAAAGTCCATTAGGAATCCGTAATATCCACTTGAGCTCCAGGAAACGTTTTAGTAACAAATTTCCAGGAGTGGGAAGCTCAAGCATTGACTTGTATAAATCTTCTTAGTAGCTTCTGGTGCCTCAAATATTTCAAATCTTCTAACACTCCATTGAGCAGGAAAGACTGCCTGACTCCCTCTTGGAAGCCAGTAGATTATCATTCTCTTAACCATTAGCATTAATTAATCCAGGCAATAAAACACTGCAAACATCTTAGCGGACTAGCTCTCTCCTGGCATGCAACTACTAATTTACGCTGAACCAGTATGGCTTGATTCCAAGCCTGAGCCACAGATTCTTGTCTTTTGTAAACATTAAGTATCATCCATCATATTAGTGAAGCAGCCTTTTCCTACTGTTTATTTATAGCTATACATATAAGTATACATATAAGTGTATGTGTACATAAACATATTCAAAAGCACATAGATTCAAAGAGGGAATTCTGTTTTGAAAATAGCCATTTCAGGCTGTGATTTCCAGCAAACTGTTTAACAGTTTATAAAGTGTATTTCTTTGAGCAGCTTCTGATCAAATATTTTCTCATTAAGGATTGATATGGCACATTTTTGGTCACCTTTTAAATTTTTTTCCAGTTCCCTTACGGATCCATAACGCCTTGTACCTTTCCAAGAATTAGAGCTGTGAGATCACAGTTCACAGCCAGAAAATGGAATACTGCATCAGCTGTAAATACGATGTAGAAATGGTATTCGTTTAGGAAAGATACAGACCTATTGGAGCAGGCCGTGAGGAGGGTCACAAAAATTATCGGAGGGCTGCAGCACCTCTCCTGTGAGGAAAGGCTGAGAGAGTTGAGGTGTTCAGCCTGGAAAACAGAATACTTCAGGGAGACTTTATTCCAACATTTCAATACTTAAAAGGAACTTAAAACAGATGGGGACAGACTTTTTAACAAGGTCTGTAGCAATAGGACAAGGGGTAATGTTTTTTTTAACTAAAAGAGGGTAGATTCAAACTAGATAGAAGGAAGAAGTTTTTTACAATAACTTTGGAGAAACACAGGCACAGATTGCCCAGAGAGGTGGTGGATGCGCCATACCTGGAAACATTCCAGACCAGGTTGAATGGAGCTTTGAGCAACCTGGTCTGGTGGAAGGTGTCCCTGCCCATAGCAGGGGTGTTGGACTAGGTGAGGTTTAAAGGTTCCTTCCAACCCAAACCATTCTGTGATTCCTACAGACCTCAGCCTCTGGGACTCTGTTGTCCATATGAACTACTTGGTGGAAGTCAAGAGGTAACAAAGACTGATGGCAAGTATTGTCTCCTTACTTCACACAAGTGACAGCTTGGGCAGGCTTCATTTCTTAACGCTGGACATTTAGAAGTTTAACTTTGCAAGTTATTGTTGCTTGCACCGTCTTTTACTTTTCTTCTGTTCTTGGCCTACAATTTATGATGTTTGCCACCTTCCAGTGAATGTCCCTTTCTGTATCTCTCAGGCATTAATAATGACCACGGCACTTCCTCTTGAAGTCTGATTTCTTTTTAATTTTTCTCTCATGTTGCTTAAATCAAAGGACATACTCAAAGGTGCTACTTCAGATAACTTTTGTAAAATTTAAGAATTTATCTCTAAACTCTCTTTTCTTTCAGGCAGGAGTTGAACATTTGCACACATGCTCTTAGGATGTTCTCTTGCCCATACAAGCTAAATATTCTCCAAAAATAATTGTCAAGTGCTGGATCAAAACTCTGCCAAGGACCATATCAGCAATTTTTCAGTAGGAACAATCACAGCTTAATGGTCATACTTTTGGCACTCTTTACTTTACCCAGTTACTCTTTCTGATGACCAAATCTATGAAGTTACCATCTCAATATAATTTTACTGACTTAGATAAAATCCTCTCTGTTCAGTGAGCACCTTATGCACCAGAATTGTGTTCAGTGACATGCCAGTGCATGTGCCACCTTTGGCCTTTTAAGTCAGAAATAGATCTTCACCTTGCAGTGACTCTGAGAAATGAACTGATGAGTCTTCTAGCTCAGTTGCATGACAAAACAGTCAGGTTTTCAGCTTTGTTTGCAAATCCTTTGCCAAAAACCATTTCTGATTCTTGTAGGAATATTGCATCTATTCCCACTTATTCACTTATAATAATGTTTGACATAGAAGGTCAGATCCTAGATATTATTCTGTTTCTTTTGTGCTCATTCATTTGCTTCTTCAATGGCAGATATTCCCGAGACTATGCATTGGAATTATGGAATTGGCCAGGAGAGAATATGCCATCCTTTTAATAATGACTCTCTTAGGCTAGTAAAAGAATGCAACCAGCACATGCACTGTCAGAACAGAAAATTTCCTCAGGAGCAATTTTAAGCCGTTTCTTTATTCTAGGTACTTACAGCTCATTGTTTAGAAGAAAACTAAGATTACCTTTGTTTATGCATAAAATAAGACTGTAAAAGCCAGTTTCATGGATACCACAGGTTAAAAAAAAAGGGGCTTTCATCACCATATGAGCTGCACTTCTCTGGAGTTCCCTGGAACTTTGCACTTCTCATTCAGATGCTTCATGTAAGTGCTTACAATCCATGCTGAGTCTGTGACTTGTCTGTCTTGTCCAAGCATGTGGAAAATAAACAGATCAGGGGATCATCACGGAGTTGCTGAAGTGCTTAGAAGAGCAACATCCTGATCCCCAGACCATCTTTGACATGTGATTTCCACTGTAGAAGTTCATTAGGAGATTGTGGGAGCTTGTCACTCACAGACGCAGCTCATACAGAAAGTACCACAGATGCACATTGTTTCAGTAACCTGGGTAGGGGGGATAGTCCTAATTACCAGTCTTTTGTGATTGTAGAATCTTCAGAATTGAAAAAGACCCCTGAGATCATCAAGTCCAACCTTTGACCAAATACCACCATGTCCACAAAACCATCCTGCAAAGTGCCACGTCTACTTCTTTTTTAACTCTTCCAGGGATGGTGACTCCACCACTTCCCTGAGGAGCCTCTTTCAATGCTTAGCCACTCTTTCAATGAAGAAATTTTTCCTAATATCCAGCAAGAACCTCCCCTGGCACAACTTGAGGCTTTCACCTTGTCCTACCGCTGGTTGCCTGGGAGAGGAGACCAACCCGCAGCAGACTACAGCCTTCTTTCAGGTAGTTGTAGAGATTGATAGAGTCTCTCCTGAGCCTTCTTTTCTCCAGACTAGACACCCCCAGCTCACTCAGCCGCTCCTCATAAGATATATGCTACAGACCCTTCATGAGCTTTATTGCCCTTCGCTGGACAGACACTGTTTATATCAGAAAAAATGGAAGTTGGCCTATACACTTCTCCCAGATAATCTACATTTTTTTATTTGCCATTCCATTCCCAGTATTTTGCTATTTCAGCAGTTTTAAGTCTACTATGCAGTCTGCTTTTCCTCTTTTTTTCCACCAGTTTGAGCAGTAAAGCGCAGTGAGGAAAACCTGCTTTGCAGACACTGTATTCTGTGGGTGATTAAACAACTTTAATGTGTACCGCACCTTTCCTGCTCCTCTTTTTACTTGTCACAAATTGTGAATTTATCACTACTGCCTGCAACTGAGGAGAGTCATCAAATGCAAACAAATTACAAGCTTTTTTCTGCACCAGACAGGTTTCAAGTTTCCTGAGGGCTCTGAGTATTTGTTTGTTCCCCAGAAAGAATGAGACATTTAATTCCCCAGCATTTCTTGCTGGTCTTTTACATCAGCTTCTTTGATAAATCATTTGGGACATCACATAATCAAGTGTTGCCATAAAACATTTATACAGATCTATAAACTAGATTACATTGTGTGGGAAATCATTAACCTCCTCTGCTTGAATTGGGCTGTTTGTACTAAAAAGGTGCAGGTGAGCGTACGCACAGAACACTAGCTTTCACATTTATCCTCTGGCTCAAGAGTTAAACTTACTCAACAGCATCATCAGAGACAACATCTGGAAAGAAACACCTGGGGATTCCAAATTCCCTCTTGGTTTTGCTGGTGATGGTGGGGTGTTAATCTCATTTTTCTCTGCCAAGCTCTTGTGTTTTCTCTGTGACAATGGCAGAGTGGTTCTGAATAATTAAAACATTGTGTATTACTGTTTGGCAACTACTTTAGTATTTCCAGGCCTTCCTGCACTGCTATAGTCGGGGCATATACTGAATAATTTTCCCTCTACAGTAGATGTTAGAGCTTGTCTCACAGATGAGAATATGGAGACTATATCCAAGAAGTAAATTAAACAGTGTCTGGGAACAGTCCTAGGCACTACAGTACGGTAATTTCTGTTGTTGCACTGTCAGAAGCATCTGTGATATGGTGTTTGCCCGTGTCAACTGGTGCTCTCCCAAGTCTGGATCAGGAACTCGAAAAAAAAGACAGAGCTCATTTCCACCAGTCTCTTTTTATGCATCTGTGTTGTTTTGGAGACTGTGAAAGGTTGCTGGCTTAGACACTCACTGCTCTGTGCCAGTTGGCCTCAGTGCTTGTGGATGGTTTTTGTGTATTTAATTACCTCTGTAGGTGAAGCTGAATTTAGCCCAGCCCGTGAGAACATCATCCTTGGGGTGAGTAGTCGCAAGTGTTACAAGCTCAGATGTCAGCCTTCTCCATCAGTACAGACAGGGCAAAACCTTGGGCATATCTTCCCAGACTCATAGGATAGTGAGCATTGCACAAGGGAGCAAACGGGTTAGATTCAACCCTATTTTACACCTGTTTTGCAGCATTGTTTCTAGTGGAATGCTCTGCAGTCTGTTCCATCTAATTTATTTGATAAATAACGTCTCCATCCTTTGGTTTTGCACTGCTGTTGATAACTGTAACAATTTCTCCATCATACCAATGCAGAGTCTTGACTGATGGAAAGCTACAGTTGCATGGGTCTTATAAATGTCTAGTGCACACTCTCAAAAAAATCCTTCCAACCTAACATGAAGTTTGCTCATAACACAGACATGGCCTCTACCCCTCACTTCACTGACTTCAGTAAATCAAATAACAGCAAAATAAAATCAGTTACACAAAAAAATCAATCAACCATCAAAACCACAAATCAAAGCAGGAGCAAAAATGGAAAACTTTCCCTTCTAAAACCTAAGAATTATTACCAAAGAGAAAAGCCATAGCAGAACCAAGAAGTCCCAGAACTTTCCTATTGCTCTCAGTTGCTAATGAAATATTATATGGTTTGGTTCTTTTTCAGATGCTGTGGTGATGGAGAATAGTACAATGTTTTAAAGAAAGACAGATTATTGCTATGTTGAATCAAACCATTAATATTTATGTTGTTCATGAATAATTTCATATACTTGTTTGAAAACTACAAACATTCACCACCCTGTGGAAGAAACAGCTGGTTTCCTCATTTAATAGCAGGAAAATGGGGAAAAAGACAGTGTGCCTTGCTCTTTCTCTCAAAATTAGAGTGGAAGGGGCTGTCTCCCAGTTCTGCATGCTGAAAGGCACTGGTTGAGCTTCTTGATGGATGACATAATAACAGTGTAGCACAGCACCCCTTGTGATGTCAGATCTGTATGGAAATACTGGCCCATAGAAAGTGAAACATGGTTTTGTTTATATAATAAAATATTTCACAGGTATGGCATATGGGTAAGTGCAGAGCAAGGCTGACAATTTATATCCACATGTGGAATATAAAGATAGGAGTGTACATTCATAACCACAAACAACTTCTACTGGAATTGTGTTTCCAAGCAGATTGGTTGTTTATCCCCATTCCTGTGCAACTTGCATTGGGAAAACATCATTCTTTCTTTTGTAGGTTTGCCTGTAGCCAGTCTCTCTGCAACACCTAACATAGAAAGCTCTCAAATTTCTAAGTATCATTTTTCCATATATATATTTAATAGAGATCTGAAATTTAAATAAAAACCTGACAGCTATTTATTTGAATTATCATTTCTTAATAAAAAAGGAAAAGACAATAGTCAGTTTTTCCTTCACAAAGAAGTCCTTGGGCCGCTGTTAACAAAATGTCATCAGCACTGTTTTCTGCTCACTTAGATCACATGGCTTTTGTGGAACTGGGAAATTACTCACCTGAACATTCAGTTCATTTTTACTCCTGAGTTATTTTCACTTGTTAAAAGTTAGGACTTTTTGTGTCTGCTTTTCTGATTTCATGATTATGGCATGAGGTAGATCAGGTGGGGGTGCTAAACACACAAGATGGTTTCAGAAGCACAGTGGCTGACATCCTAGAGGAAATCCTGTCTTGCAAGAGAAATAATCAGATTTCTTTCTGTTTAATTTCTGAATTGTATCTGTGTCAATTATGTTAAAAGTTTAGTTGTTCTAGATTACCTTTTTATCCAGTGAACAGAAGCACCTTTATCTATCAGTAAATTATTTCCATTCCACAAAAGGAGAATGCTTTTGATTTAGCAGGTCAGTTAAGTGTTCAAAGTCAAGGTGAGAGAAATTTGTCCCCCAAAATCTTCCAGTGCTAGGCTTTAGCTGGACGTTGAGTTACTCATTTTGGTAAATCATGTGGAGCCTCCTGGAAAGGTCTTCAAATGTGTAGAAAGCCTCTGGAAAGTGTTAACCTCATCCCTGAGATGAAAGAGCTCCACAGCTTTCAAGTTTATGATGATTTGCCTGCTCAGCTGATGTAGACTGTGCAGGCTGGAACATTTTCAGGGGATGGAACAGAATGTTTGTGTACCAGCATATACAGAATCATAGAATCACTTAGCTTGGAAAACACTGCAGAGATCATCGAATCCAACTGGTAATCCAGCACTGGTAAGTCCACCACTAAACCATGCCCCTCCAACATAAGTGAATCTCCTCTAGTGGGTCATAAAGTATTATGGGACTCCTCACCTGGAACATGCTCGGTCATTTCCAATAGGATGCTGGCACCATTCTGTTGCTGGGATTTCTCAACGCAGATTTGTCCCCTCATGCTTGACTATAATAGGGCTATTTCTCATTCTGCCCAAGGTATCATTTTTCCCAGTAAAGATGCCTTCACTGTTCTATCCCTTTTACACACAGACATTTGCTGTTCAGGGAGTATGGGAAGGAGTGGACGAGAACCCACAATGCCACCATCCATCCAGTCTTTCAAGGGTGATTATATTGTCCACAGGGCATAATGCTCTTGCCGTTTTTGGTTTCTCTCGAGTGTCTGAGTTGTCAGCAGGGTAAATAGTCACCTTTCTTCATAAATAAGTAGTGGCTTTGTATCAGACCTCAGTCCAGCCACAGACCAGTAAAGCTCTAAATAGCAGTGGAACAAAACAGTTGCACGAATGTAGGAAGCTCATGCAATTTCTTCTGATTAGGTTTCACTTTGACATTGTTTACCCATCCTTAAACACAAACAGGGAAGGTCTATTATTTGATCAGACCTGACTCTCAAACAGAGATCTCATTATAGTGGCTTTCAACAGCACAATTGTGTTTTCAAGCTTTGAGAGGTGCAGCAGCTCTTCATTATTACCAAAATGCGGGGGAGAGAAAGAAGTGGACGTTCATTTCTCCAACAGCTGAACCCCATTTTTCATGAATCTACGTATCAGGATTCTCATTGGAATTAGCAAAGAGGGGAGGGATCTGGCACTGTCGTGAGCCAGGGAAATCTAGAGTCACAAACACTGTTAATGTTTCCCTGGTACTGCCTTAATTTTGTAATCCATCATGTATAAATGCTCCCCTCACAGACAAAATCTTTCTTTCTTTTCTACCCTTTTTTCTTTTCCTACATTCCTAGTTCACCTTTGCAGATGAGATTGGGGTCTTTGGGAATAGAATCTCATTTGAATTCTGAAACCGACTTCTAAGACTAACTCGGTACATCTGGTGAGACAACATCTGATCTGTCCAATCTCTAATCGATGTAACAGGGGTAAGGGCATGGGCAGGCAGGACTTCTTATTTCCACAGAGCCCTTCTGGGTATTTCAAAAAGCTGCTAAAGTTCACATTCCAGGACAAGGTAAAATGTCTTTGAGGCTTCGAGTAGCACACATTTAATGAAGATAGAAAGCCAATCACTTAACATCAGATGAGGAACAGCAATTTCCTTCAGTCTGGCACTTTGTGTATTGAACAAAATTGCATGAGAGCTTTGAGCACTAGGAGAGCTGTCAAGCGGCCGTTTGTCTGGGAGCTGGAGCAATCCCCTTGGAAACAGCTTAAACCTTTCAAATGAAAGCATTACAAAATGTACATCTGTGTGTAATATATTGGCCATAGCCTCAACTGTCAGGGGCCAGACACCACAATGTTGATATATATTTTTGTCTGATAGTAATTTTCATGCTTTCACATGTAAACACAGCCTCCTTTAAGATTGTAGAGTACTTGGCTGCTTGATCGACAAGCATCATACAAAATGTTTTCCTTAAAACTGGTTCAGCTGGGTTATCTGACCATATAACATTTAACTCAAAACTTTTGATACTGCCTGGATCTCTCTATTGCAAATACATTGAGACTTCTTGTTAGATAAGACAAAAGGAGAAATTTGACAGTCACCACATTGAGACAACAATTAAAGGTTTGGGGGGAAGAGATGCTAATGAACATCCTTGTTGCCATATGTCATCATCTATATATAATATTAATCCAAATCCAGAACTTAGTTATTATACCATCATAAGAGATCTGTGAATGTGAACTCTGAGGAAATGTTTGTTTTATTCCTTTCTTTTTTTAATAAAGCAATATATTTACTCATACTTTTTTTCTGGAAATGAAAAAAAAAGAATGGCTTAAAAAAAGATAAAAGAATGGCTTAAAAAAAGATAAAAGAATACATGGATGGTGCATATTATAAAATGAATTCCCTGGGAACACAGTTGGTCTCATGTTCTTACACTGCTGGAAATGTGGGGCAAGTTGTTCTGAAATCAGCTGAGTTTTAACATGTAAAACTGCTTTAAGCGAGAGGAAAATCAAGCCTGCTTTTTCCTAGTCCTTTCTCACTCTGAGATTTCCTTGCTCCTCTCCCTGCTCATCTTCTCCTCCAAAGCCTGCTTGCAACTTTTACTCCCAGCAGCCACTTCCTTTAATGAAAAGTAATGCTGAGCACTGAGCAGATTCCACTTCAGCTTTGACACTGGGAAGTGGATTTAAACTATCTGACAGAGCTGGGAACTAGAGCTGATTGGGCATTTTGGCAGTTTAAAACTATTGTTTGTTTGTTGTTTTTTTTTTTGGGTTTTGGGTTTTTGGTTGATTGGTTGGTTGGTTTGGTTTGGTTTCGTTTGGTTTGGTTTGATTTGGTTTGGTTTTTTTTGTTTTTAGCCTTTAGCATCTTGACTTTTTTCCTCCTCACTGCTCCCATCTATTACCTTTAGTCTCCACAGTATGCCTCATCCTCTCGATTCTGTCACCAGCTTTCCCCAGGAGTATTCAGTATTCAGATACTGACAGATACTGTCTTCAACACTAAGACCCTTCTCCGTGCCCTACTTAGAGTCCATCCTATCAAGCATGAATTTGGCTAAAGGGATTCTAAATCAACAAGACCACAAGATCAGCTTCAACCTTCATGATCTGGTTTAGTTGGTAGAGGGTATTTATTGCAAGCTGGCCATCTTGGAGGTCTTTTCCAACCCTAATGATTCCATGATTCTATTTAAAAATGAGAAAGCTAGCTGAGAAGCTAACACTTGTTAAACAGAGTACAATGGAGAGCTCATCTCTGTTGCAAGCACAAGGGCATGTTTTCTATTCATTTATATTGAACTCAATGTGAAATAATATAGGAAAAAAAGAAGTTCCTTAAACAAAATCTTATTCTATCTCTCTTCTCCCAGAATAACAGTAGGAAGTGGAAGTAAGAAGATGACAGTTGCAATCTCCATCATAAAATTTTGAGTGCTGTTGTGACTAAAAATCCAACCCTTCTCTCATTATGCAGGAAGACTTTCCTATTGTTTTTTTCTATGATCAGACAGAAGGTGATGCTGAATTTGGGGGAAAATACAATGAGGATTGGACCAAAAGTTCATAGGACAGAAGAGGTGTATTGCTGTTTCCTAAGAAATTTTGTGATGATAGGTGGGATTGTGTTTGCTGTTTTGAAGATACTATTCATGCTGTGACAGTGATCCATTGTGATCAAAATAAACTCACAGCAGCAAAATAAACAAGCATAAAACAGTCCTATTGTAAGGAAATGTGAGAGAAAATAGTAGTTATATGACAACTGGGTAGATTTTAGAAGTTGAAAATTGGGAAAGACGCCTGCCCATGATTTAAAAGACAGCTACTGCATGGAATGGGAGTTTATAGATCAGCAGAACAAGCTATCAATTCTCAATAAAATACTAGGAGTAGTTTAATGCGATCAACCTCCTGGGAAGAGTGGTGGGCCAAGTTCAAAGGTGCACTTGGAACAGAGTCCTGGCTCCAAGCCACACCTGGAAAGTATGGTTATTTGCTGGGTAGAAAGGAACCGTTTTCATTCCACTTATCCCTCAATTCCTCTTCCAGCCTTAATTTTTCATAGAATTATAGAATATTTGGAGAGAGAGAGACCTTGAAGATCATCTAGTTCCAATCCCCTGCTGTAGGCAGGGACACCTTCCACTAGACCAGGTTGTTCAAAGCCCCATCCAACCTGGCCTTGAACCCTTCCAGGGATGGGACATCCACATCTCTGGGCTATGATTCTCAGTTACTCTGCTTTGCCTGCAAGTAATCTGACCACTTGATTCGGTCTCCCCCAAGTAGCTACCCCAGCCTCCTGAATAGTGTTCAGGCTGACAGTTATTGTAGCATCATGGCTTTCTTCTCCTGCGGAAAAAAGAGGGGACAGTACAATGCCACCAGAAGTAAAAATAAAAATTGCTGCAAAACAGCAATAAAATACAGGGTTTACAGACTGTGCTGCTTCTTTAGTAACTATAGAAATCTGCAGATTACTTATGTAGCTGGTTGTGCATGTTCCAAACAACTTCATGGAGAAACTCCTTTGAAAGCAATTAATCACAGCATCTCTGACTGAAAACCTCCCTGAGTCACAATGTATTGGGGTCTGGGGAAATATTCAGCAGACATAACTCTCAATATCCTTATCTGTTCTTGGACGGTTTCCACAAAAGTCCATGTTGGTCACTTGAGTTGATGAGTCACTGGTCCAGCCCAGCATAGTCATTCCTAGAGGAATCATCTAGACATCTTAGTGTCATTAATAGAGAGAAAGAAAAACATTTTCTGGAGGTGGTTCTCAATGCTCAAGTATAGAGGCAGCCCAGTGACTAACAGCACAAGAACATCTGTCTCTGAAAAAGTTATGTCTGTCTCTGTCATGAAAAAGAGGTGTCAAGTGGAGAACCTCTTCAGATGTTGGATGCTGGCAGCTGATGAAGGACTAGAGTAAAAGAGATGAGGGATGAATTTCTGAGAGCTGTGATCATTTCACTTGTAGATTGTAAAGTCTTTTTAACATCAAGTTTTCCAGGGGTGTAAGTTTGTAAGTTTCCAAGTAAGTGATTGGGTTCTTTTAGATCCTGCCACAATGGAGTGAGGGAAAAAATTGCTAATAGAATGTGGTATAAGATGAAGAGTGTGAGCATTACTAGAAAATACAGCATTTCTTTACTATTTGCATTGCAGCAAGTGACAGTAACATTGCATTGCGGGCATGACAAGCCCCAGTTAGAGTTAGACCTCACTTGGAGAAATTTAAGACTCTGCAAGAGGCTCAAGAGAAAGTGAAATTGCTGAGGTGATCCAAAAAAGGTTACAAAGGAAGTCAGTGGCAGAGCTGGGAAAACGGCTTCTGACTCCCAGGCCACTGCTTACGGCAAGAGACTGTTGTGCTATCAACAAAGACCGTGATTTGTTCTTTCTGTGCAGGACCATTTATTATTGAACAGCTGTTGTCAGTCCTTTAGTCTATTTGAAAAAAATCAGAAGAAAAGAAAGATCTATTCTTCTCTAAGAAATGGTTTACAGTTTTCTGGATATCACTACTTTAACTGCCTATACTTTTTCCTTTTCCAATTTCACCCCATCACATTTAATTCTCCACCTTCAGCAACCCTAAATCCTACATGAACTACTGTTCAGTAATCTAAAAAGACAGTAAAGTGTGCCTTGACATCCTAACCAAGGTAGTAAATATTTAATATAATGCACTCTATGAGAAGCAAAGTGCAATTAAATGAAAAGTCAGATAAAATGAGCTTAAATGCAATAAATACAAGTTACTATTCGGTGCCGAGAAGTTGCATGTGTATTTGTTTCCTCTCAGTTGGCACTATTGGCAGCCTACTTTTTGTGGTTTTGAAATGGCAACAGACACCCACTTGCAAGCCTGCTTCATCATGTCTCCTAAAATAATTATTGATATTATTGGCTTTATTGTTTGGCATCCCATTTTTTTTCAACTGCAAAAATCTGTGTTGCTGTATTAATTTTTTTTTATTTTTGGTTTGCCTGCAGAAAAGCCATGGAAAATTTGCAGTAAATATTGGAAAATTGCTCATTTTTATAAAATAAATTTGGAAAAGAAAATGGAGATTTGATCCAATACTACTTTTAGCCTGCAAGGTGGAAGAATTCAAACAGAAGCAAAACCTGTTCTTATGCTTTCATGTCCACTTTGAACTGGTTATAGTATTCTTTATTTATTGTCCCATACTTTTATGTTCTTACCAAATGCTGTGCTCCCTCCAGAACTACCTACACTTTTCCACCTCATTTAGGGATAATGAATTATTTTTTGTCTACTCATCATATAAAAGCTGAGAAACCATTGCTTGGAAGAATAATTTTTTTTTTTTATAGTATATGGTGAGGCAATGCTAGTTAAGATCCAAATTAATCCAAGTTAAGGATAGCTTCTAAGTTTCCTAGAACAATTAATGAAGATTACTCCAGGCCTCTAGTCTTTAGTCTTCTGGAATTTTTGCTGATCTTGACTATGAAAGCAACTGTATTTAGTTAGATTTTGTACTTGAAAGAAAAGTGTTGGTTAGATACATGCATTTTTTAACCAGAATCTACAAATAGTGGGTGTATCTTGCGGTCTGATGAAAGAATGCAGATAGAATCATAGAACTGTGGAATGGTTTGTGTTAAAAGGGACCTTAAAGATCATCTTGTTCCAGCTCCCCTGCCATGGGCAGGGACACCTTTCATTAAAACAGCCCTGTGCAACCTGGCCTTGAACCCTTCCAGGAATGGGAAAGTACAGTAAGTGCAATAGTTAGTTTAATTATTTTAATTTTAAAAGCACTGA
The DNA here is from genome assembly GCA_013397845.1 of Melanocharis versteri. NCBI lineage: Eukaryota > Metazoa > Chordata > Aves > Passeriformes > Melanocharitidae > Melanocharis > Melanocharis versteri. The sequence goes on from VZTG01003994.1 coordinate 310,601, forward strand.
AACATTCTCATCTTTTATGTTTCATTCTGAAACAATTGCTTGAAAACTGTTAGCTTCTTGTATCAGAAATGTAATCCAAATTGAGTTTTTCTGTGGAATGAGGTAGGATCATAGAATCATTAAGGTAGGAAAAGATCTCCAATATGGCCAAATCCAACCTTTGACAAAATACCACTGTCCCCATTAAACTATAATGCAAAGTGCCATATCAGTTTTTTGAACACTTTCAGGGATGATGATTCCACCACTTCCCTGGGGAGCATGTTCCTGATATCTCACACATCACACTCATGGTATTTATAGTTTCAGTCACACAAGAGCAGGTATAAACACACTCCCTGGTGTGTATGCTTTTCATGGATCAGTCTGTTTCTTAGTCCTGGGGGACATGACAGGCTTTATTTCGCTCTCCAGTGATGATGGATCCTTGAGAAAAAGCCAAAGTTTGGAAAAACTTTTCCCTTTAATAAAATTCTCATATGCCAGTGTGACTGGCCTGAGCATGAGCCAGCAGAGTGCCCAGGTGGCCAAGAAGCTCAGTGCCATCCTGGCCTGTATCAGCAGTAGTGTGGCCAGCAGGACCAGGGCAATGATTTTCCCCCTGTATTTGGCACTGGTGAGGCCACGCCTTGAATCCTGTGTTCAGTTCTGGGCCCCTCACTGCAAGAAGGACATTGAGGTGCTGGAGCGTGTTCAGAGAAGGGCAGTGGAGTGGGGAAGGGTCTGGAATACAAGTCTGATGAGGAGAGGATGAGGGAGCTGGGGGTGTTTAGCCTGGAGAAAAGGAGTCTCGGAGGACCTTATCATTCTCTACAACTCCCTGAAAGGAGGGTGTAGCCAGTGGGGTGTCATTCTCTTCTCCTGGTAACAAGTCACAGGACAAGAGGAAATGGCCTCAGGCTGTGCCAGGGGAGGTTTAGATTGAACATTAGGAAAAAATATTTCACAGAATATCCTCATTCTATGGAGACACCCTCCTCCCTGGAAGTGTTCAAAAAGGACGTGGCTGTGTCAGTCCGTGTATGGGACATGGCTCTATGGTGTACGTGGCAGCGGTGCTAAGGTGATGATGGACTTGATGAGCTTAAAGGTCTTTTCCAACCTTAATGACTCTGTGATTCAGTTCTAAGACTGCCCACACCATCCAATATACGCCATTAATGCTGATATTCTGGGATTCACTTGCATACAGAATATTTTAAACTCTTAGTTTCATATGAAGTGGTCACTTCCAGTAATAAAATCACCATTCCTAAGATACTATCAGTATTTATACTGTTAATTAATTCAAGGAGATGTGCTGACCTGCATCCAGATGCCATGGTCTGTCATTAAAATTGCTTTGCAGTTACAATTAAATACACAGAATGGACATTGCTGCTTTCACTTAGTTCTGTATTCTGCATTTTGAAAGTCATTCTACCATAGACTCATACAGTGGCCTATATCCGGGGTTTTTTTCAAACATGACATGGTGTCTCACAGTCAAACAGGATTTTTCTAACATTTCTGAATGAGATATGCTTTAAAAGAATAATTTTTCCCCCTGATTATCTCCCTCTTGAAATGATGTACTCATTGATAGATATTCAGCCCCGTACTGCAGATTGGTGCATAATAAACTTGGAGCATAATAAAGAGTTACTTTGAGGAGGTACACGCAGGAATGAAGTTTCACTTGCATCCATGTTGGATCTGCAAGGACACCTTTACAATAAAGATTACCGCTGGAATCAATAGGAACATGGTGAAGGAGGAGGGAATAAACCTGCTGAATAGGGCATTGTTACTGCATAGTCATTGTTCATTTTAGCACCGCATATTAATAAGTTACTTGTTGCTATCACTGCAACAAATAACTGGTTTTGTTTTCTACAAAAACATTTCAGGTGTTAAAAAGATAATCAGCTTACATCATAAACATAAATTTTTGAGACTAGTGAGAAAACGGGAGCCCACTGGCTACATAGTACACTGGATTTGGATCATTCTAAAAAGTGGGGGAAATGGCAATGAATAACAGAAGACCCCTTCTAGGAACAGAAAAAAAAAGTGTTTAATATGCTATTCCAATGAATTCCCTGGAGGATTAGGTAGAGGAGTGTAATTAAGGTTTCAGATCTTTATGGAATGTTCCATGTTGTTAAACAAACAGTAAAATTCATAGTTATTCCTATAATAAAACTTAAAGAGATTTCCCTTGTTGAAATAAACTTAATGTACAGTATCATATGGGGGGCAAGTATCTTCATATTTGGTAGGTTTAATGGGATTCAGCGACTATGTTATGGCAGAGCTTGAGAAGCCAGGTTATAATCAGAATTTCACCTTCAACTCCTCAATTTGTGATAGATTAATGAAGTTAAAAAAGTGTGGAACTGTTGGCTGCTGCAGTTATAGTTGTGGTAAACTATCTGAACTTTTCCTAGTGAAATGATGCAAGAAACACTTGAAGACTCTTCTCTATACCATTGAGAGAAATACATCCTACATAAGTTTTTAAGTCAGTAAATATATGAGAGGGGTGGTTTGGTATTTGTGCTGCTTCATTTATTTTTTTTATATTACCACTATATACTGAAATAATGAATATCATGTTTGTAATGGCACTGAGATACAATTTGGTAATGAATAGCAGAAAGTGGAATACTTCAGATTAAATTACAAAGGATGAAAGATATCAGTAGGCATCTGTCGCAGGCCTTGAAATGAAAAAAACAAAATTCTTTAGAGCAATTATTCAAAAATTGGATAAAGGATATAGTACTCAAGTACGACTTTAACTGCCTAGAAATCTGCTGGGTAAAACTCACTGTTAAACATGTGTCATCCAAAATGCTCCTAAGTTACACAGATGAAAAAATTTATGATGTGGAAAAACAAGAACTAGATCTAAAGAAGTTTTTACGCTTTTATATTTTAGTAGGTAGAAAAAAATGAAAGAGTGTATCATGAAGGCAGTCAAAGATGTCTGCAGTGATCTGCACTTGTCTGTTGCTGTTTACGTATCTACAACCAGGGCTACTGGACTCGCCCCATGTCCATTGAAATGAAACAAACATTTCTAGGGCATAGCTTGTTAAAGCTGGTTTTGATGCATATTTAGGGATGAGACTGGTTGTAACCCAAATATGTCCATTGTTTAATTCTTTTGACTGTGGAAGAGCTTAGACTTGTTCAGGAGTGGATTGTCTACAATTAGTAAGATGATTGCATTTTTCTTTCTGGATAACATGCAAGGATAAGAGAGAGCTCCAGGGCTGCCTTTTGGTACTCCACAGTCAGTCACACTGACAAAAAAATCAGTGTCCCAGCAGTGAACATGGGTGTAGCACCCAACTGAATCTGTGCAAGACATAAAAGGATAAAAGGACTGAAATACTCTGATCAAATCCTATCCAAATCTTAATAAGGATCTTCCAACTTCTGCCTCAAAATAACAAATTATGTTTAATCATTAGAAAATAGTGCAAGGAGAATGGGACATGGCATAAATATGTGCTTCAAGTAAGAGAATGAGATCTGACCTAGAAAAATGTAGGCTAATAAATCTGAGAGGGAAAAAATCTAAAGCACAGTTATTAAGTCAGACAAAGATACCTGGAAAGCAGAAATGTCAAAGGAGACCTTGGGGTTTTAGCAGACAGCAGATGATATATCTGCATGCTGCAATGCTAGAGGATTACAAAAAGGGATGTTGTGACTTCGGTCTGTACGTGCAGCGTCGTCATTCCTTTGTCCATAGGGAGGTGATTTTCTTGCTAAACAGCAGCGATGAGATTGCACCTTGAATATAGTGATGGATGTTGACAAATTGAAGGGAATTCCGAGAACAGCAGCCAAAATCATTAAGGGGCTGAACAACCTGACTTGGTAGGAAACAGAAAGTCATGCTCTCAGAGGATAAAGGGAAAAGATTGTTTTTCTTATCCCAAGGTGACAAAGACAGGCATGATGGGATTATGTTAGACAAAAGAAAATTTGAGCTGCAAAGCAGGAAGAAATTCCTGCTGCAGTGTGACTTTAAGAATTTTCTCAAGTATATGGTGGAAGACATTTACACTAATAGAAGGAGATGTTGGCAGAAAAAGTTAAACAGAACTTAATTTGTTCTGGCATTTGTACAAATACCTTTTTAAAATTAAAATTACATTAAATGAAATACAGTAACCTGTGTTTTCAAATCGTGCATTTTGTGCATCTAATGACCCGAGGTATCCTGCAAGTGTCACTGGCTTATTGCTGGTTGTATTACACATATAATTATGACTTTGCATGAAGTTATTTTTCTGAACTTCTCTGGGGAATAAACATTAACACCTTGTGATTTTCTGCCACCTTCTACTGGTGGTTCAACACAGAGGTTTTTGAATTGACTTCAGCCTTTTAGCTGATGGGCTACATGTGTACACTCTTCTGTTCAGCAGAATAAGTTAATGTTTATCCAGCCATTTTACAGGCTATTTCACTGGTACTGTGTTATATTGTTGATAACGCAGTGGTGATACAGTCTTCCAAAAAGAAAATGTTTTAATATGCAAAATGCTTTGTAAATACCAGGACTCATAGTGCAGCCCAGATTGAATGGGGCTTTGAGGAACCTGGTCTAGTGGAAGGTAGTGGAAGGTGGCAGGAGGGCTGGAACTAGCTGATCTTTATGGTCCTTTCCAACCCAAACCATTCTAGGACTTAATGGTTTCTTGAGACATCAAGATCAGGGTAGAAATTGCTGATTTAGACTGTTTTGCTGTGTGAGTCTTTCAGACACCAAAATTCTATAAATACACAACGAGAAAAGTATTCAATATGCCTAAGTTGGATATCGCAAGAAGGTGGCATTTACTGAACAAAACAGCACCAATGTTAAAAATTGGAAGGAAGCAGTAAGTTATTTCCATTGAAAAGAAATTATCATCTCTGTCACTTGCACTGAGCTCAAATGCCTTTCTGATGCATAATGTATTTCTGATTGTGTAGGGATGTATAGCATAAAGTACGTAAAGAGTACTTGCTAAGAGGTTTCACTAAAAAAATAATTCAGTCAATTAACAACAGAAAATTTTAAATCACTAAGTCACTTTTAAACCTTTGCAGTAGCAAGGGTACGGATTAGTAAGTCTTTTCTAGCCATAATTTCAATTATCTTGAGATGAGGCTTTTTCACCACGTTCCATTCACATTGGACTCTCTTCACAACTAGAGTGTGTTGCAAGTAATAGAGGAATCTCATTTCTTTTGCTATTTAGCTGTGAAGAATTAATGGCAATTAACTTAAAATTAGTTGACAGGAAATAGAACCTTAATGCTATTAGAACCTTAAACTATGGAATATTCATTTGCTTTTTTATCTCATAATCTGTTAATCTGCTTTAATATTTATGGATAATAATAGTTATTATTTTCTCATTATTTTCACTGCCTCCCTCCTCCCACTTGCCAACTGAATCAGTTTCTTAAAGAATAGACTCATTTTTGTAGGCATTTCTCAAATGTGTATTTGAGAGGATCATCAGGTGAATGTCTGCCACATCATAAATTTTAGGTGTGAGCATCTCAGGAATGTCTTTACCCCACTACCATATGCAGGGCTGGAATCAGATCTGATCTGGAAGGGAAAGAGGCGAAGGATGAGGATCTGCTCCATGATTGCTCTTGCAATGACACAAGCAGTAACCACGGTGCACTGGTTCTGAAATGCTTGCCGGCCTCCTACACCTTGTAGTAAATCTGCTCCTTTACAGAGAGATACCATAGTGAAAGGACTTTGGCTCACAGAATCACGGCATAAGCTGAGTTGGAAGGGGCCCACAGGGATCATTGAGTCCAACGCCTGGCCCAGCACAGCATCATCCCCAAGAATCAAACCACATGCCCGAGAGCATTGTCCAAACACTTCCTGAACTCTGTCGGGCTGGTGCTGTGACCACTTCCCTGGGGAGCCTGTTCCAGTGCCCAACCCCCCTCTGGGCGAAGAACCTGTATCTAATATCCAGTCTACACCTCTGCTGACAACACTTCAAGCCATTCTCTCAGGTCCTGCACTGGTCACCAGAGAGAAGAGATAAGTGTTTGCCCCTCCTCTTCCCCTCACAAGAAAGTTACAGACTGCAGTGAGTCAAATTCATCAACTTCTATCAGTCTTCATGTAAATCTGGTCTGTAGTTTCCAGTGTACTGTCATTATTTACTGGAGGATTTACTGTAAAAAAGGCGTTTCTGAAATTCGTTAGCTTAAATTTTAATTGAAAATCTTTTACTTGTTCTAAGAGAGGGAACAAGAGGCTGTGCATAGAATGTGCAGAGGAGTTCTGCAGCCAAGCTGACTAGGACAAATTTAGTGGACCTCTTTCGTTAGCTGTGAAGGTCATATCCCATTGACTTCTGTGGCACTGCACCAACATAGTTCAAAGCACAATTTGTTCCAGTAAAGTTGGATTTGATCTCCTGTTGCAGTCGTTCTGGCTTTTAAGCCACTTAGTAGTGTGAAGGAGTGTCAAAGTTTTGCTGGTGTGATTGGTTGTGATTTAAGATTCTTTGTGCATTTACTTTCTGGTTCATAAATGACTATTCAAGGGAGGCAACAGAGGAAAGGTTCTTTGATTTCATTCATTTGATTATGGCTTGATTCCATGCCATGGTAATTTCTAAAGAAATGTTCTCACACATTCTACATGTCACAAAATATTTAACTTAGAAACATTTCCTCCATTTTGCAGTTTGAAAGGTATTTTGCACTCGATGATCTTGGAGGTCTTTTTCCACCTAAGTGATTCTATGAATCTACATCTAGGCTCCCTCTGGGTACTGGTTAGATTTAACTCCAAAGCTACATTTCACATGTAAGACAAACATCTTCAGGTGGAATACAGGAGAAATGTGGCTTTTGATAGATTTGGCCCAGTTGATTTGATTTTAGATAACTCTGGCTAAATTACAGTTTGTTCTACTGTGAACTTTTGTTCACAGTAGAAGTAAAAGTGAGAAGATAGTTCTTTCGCCAGAAAAGGCCAGTTTATGCAGCTGGATGAGTTCTTCTGGTAAGAAGAAGGGCATTTTGGTGCTCTGGTTTCCTGTCCCCCAGGGCATATCTCTGCCCCATGTCTCTTTACTGTAGAATTGTAGAAATGCCAGCACCTTGTATACTCATAGTCAAATGCCATAAGGGACTTCCTAACATTAATTGAAAAGCTAATTAATAGGTTTTTTTTTTCATGGCACATGAATACATCTGAATTGTCATTTCTAGTCATTGCTGAAGAACTTTAAGTCTTGAAGTATACCAAATAGCCTAAAAAAAATCTAGTAACTTTGAGTTCAAAACACTTTGTTATCCAGTGCCAGAAAAGCGGTGCTGCCTGTTATATTCAGATACAGATAGATTGAAATCTTGTAGCTGAACCAGTACCATGTGGTTTGGTCCCCTAGTTGAAGAGGTAGACCAGCTCCTGTTTTTGTTGTTGTCGTTGCAATATTAACCTCCAGGAGGTTTTGTTTTATTGCTGGCCTATTCCCCAGATGACTGTTTTCAAGTGGAAGGGGAGGTAAATCTGACAAGAAAGCAATAATTCATAGAGAAAATGACAGCGATAATGAAATGCTGCAGTGGTGGAAAGATTTCCCCAGCAGAAATGTACAGCCTGGCTCGCCTGCTGGAAGTTCATTGTCTTCAGTGTGTCTCCTCCAGACTTGACTTTGGCCCAATGCATTTTTTTAAGCATGAGAACACTTTGCTATTTCAAAGCTCTCACTTATTTGTAACATTGACCCGAATCTAAACAATTGTTATGTGAATCAAATCGTAGTATCTAATGACCCAAGTGCTGCAATATGAATGTGCTGCCTGGGGAATTGCATTGGATATTGCTGGTTTACATGGGTTGGTCTTCTGGCAAAGTCACAGAAAAATGAGAAGAACATTTCCATAACAAGGACCAAGGACTTAAGACAACTTGGTTTTCCCTGTCAGGTCATTCACTCTAAAGAAAGAGGTAAGGGCAATAATTCTTCCATGAAACCAGGTAACAACCTTTTAATAAGCATCATTAAGTCTTTAGGTTGAAATAAGAGGCTATCTGGCCTTTTATCCCATATTATATTGCCCAAATTCCTCTTTGCCATCCTCACTGTGGTTAGATGAAAGCCCCCTGTTTTCATATCGATCACTAAAAGCACTTTCCCCTCGTACCAGTTCACTGCATCACTTCTAAATGCAGTTCATCTGATCTCTTTTACTTTGGCTGCTGCTCATTCAGGGCTACAAAAACTGTAGTTTCAAGCAGGTCTTGGAACCAAATGATCATATTTCTTACCTCATTCCAAGGGATAACATTAGGATCTTTGTTTAGGTGGGATTCAGAATAAAAATAAAGCTCACTTTGCTTTCCCATGCATGCCCACACACGTGCATACCCATACATATATACACCACTCTTTCTCCACAAGGGTTATTTGAACCCAGAACAGTAGACATCTGTGTATGTTTGTGCTTATTTCTTTTCAATAACACACTTTCCAAATGCTAGCTGCTGAGGAAGTGTAACTGCGCTGAAATGTTAACCCATGTACAACCTAAGCTCTGCAGGGCTGGGGATTGAATGGTTCTTGGAGTTATTCTTTCTCACTGGCAAAGAAAAAGTTTCTCTTTGACAAGGAAATTATTCAGGCAACAAAGTTTTTGGCTTCGGAGTTATGAAGAATTTACTTGTAAACAGCTCTAAGCTTATATTGCGCTGTTTCCCTTCAGTAACTTTCATATGGCTGTAGATCTTTCCACTTGCAATTTTTGTATGCATGGAATTTTACAAGCATGAGACTCAGTGGAGCACTTCCATGTCTGTTTTCTCTTCTTCTCTTGTATCCCTGCCAGACCAGCACAAAAAAATCCATATTCTAGCTTGAAGGAAAACCATCCACAGTGATAAGAACCAGCCTCACATGCCAGATAGACTGGAAAATCAAGCTAGCATTTTAGGGAACTGTTCCTGCGCTAAAGTGAAATGACAGGTGTAGACCCACACAGCAGGCTGGATTTTATGAACGCACATCAGCATGATATCTGCTGTGTTCAAAGCAGTCTGCAAGCTGCAAGGTAAAAAAAAAGCCAAGACCAAACACACAGAAAAATAATTTTTTAAATAATAAGGCCTTTCCATAGTCCAAGTCTTGCCAGTCATAAGCAGTGATTTTCCCCATCTTGTTTACATTAATATTCCCCACTGTAGTGTTCCCCAGCTTCATTTTATAGTGACACAGGCAACACTTTCTCTCCTCTGTTCCTTGTGGGCAAGTGAATTTTTGTATTTGTCTGATACCTTGGATTACATTGTCAGTAAATGAGAGCACTTACTCCTGGGCAGGCTTCACCCTGCCTNAGATTTAATTGATTGGTTTCATCATATGCAGCTTAACCTTATGCAAGAACATGAAATAGCATATGGTTTTCATCCCAGAGAGATAATTAACTCCCAGGTGATTTCAGTCAAATGGCAAGAAAAAAAAATATAGTGGGGTTGTTTTTGGGAGGGTCAAGAGAAGGAGGAAGCAGGGAAATGATGTCACTTCTGGTAGCTTTTTGAACTTTGAGCCCTGAAATCTCAGTTTTGATGAATGCACTCAATCCACTCATTATGAGAAAACTGAAGCATGTCTCAGGGTCTCCTGATCATGAATTTGATGCCCTAGGGCATCAGTGTGCACACTACACCAGCAATCTCAGTTGCTTATTCAGCAAAGAACTCTTGCTCTTTTTGGCAGATCACAGAAGCACCACCTCTCCCAAACAGTGTTTGCATTTAGAGAGATAGTATTGTTCCTGTCTTCGCTTCATTCCTCTAGGGAGACTAACTCCATGGTGTGCCATTGGACCTTCACTACAAATTGTTTTAGTTGGTCTCCTCTTCCCATTGACAAGTTATAAACTCGTTTTTATGTTTGTTCCCTCTACTTCAAGCTTTTCTTTCTGTGACATTGCATCTGTGCTGCACTGGCTGATGTATGGTAGGAGAAGGGCTGTTACATTTGTACATCAAATCCTATATCCATAGTTTGCCCTGCGCAGTCAGAAAATATTTGTAGGCTTTACATCTGATAAAGGTCATCTTCTGAAATGCAGGAGTGCAGAAGAATCTTCCTGAGTCTGGAGACAGATTAGCTGCAATGATCTTTGCTATGGTTCATTTCTTTTGTAGAAGGAAGAAGCTCCACATATTTGGGACAGGTTTAATGTTGCTTAACAAGAACGGTGAATCATGTCGGTACCTTGTAGCTGCAGCATGGGAAATTTTGAGCAGGAGCTGGAGTACTGGAAAATTTTCAGGGAAGAGGATTTAAGAAATAAGTGAATAGTGTGAAACAAACACCTAAATTCTTCCTTCTTAGTCCACCACCAACTTCAGGAAGGAAAGATGCAGAAAAAACTCACATTTTTCTTTAAGAAGTTCAAGTGGGAAACAGAACTCCAGGTATGTCACTTGCCTGCTAGAGGTAGGATGACATGAAATATGAAGCTGTCAAGCAGAGAGCAGAACTGATCCAAATTTGACAAATCTAACATATTGAGCTCAACAATTTTGACTTCCTCCTCCCCAGTCCCATCAGGCAGGCTTACAACTCAAGTGTTTATGCAGCACTGAACCATCAGCAGCCACCCCTCTCCTGTAAAATGGTCCCCACCAAATGTTGTGGAATAGCAGACACTTTGGTCCTGGAGACCCATGTTGGAGCAAGACCTGCTTGGTAGCACATCTTCTTTTTCAGCCACTACTTCATTCAACATCATATATTCTTATTACTGCCACTTGTTCTCACTGGCTGTCCTGCTGGAAGAGACAATTCCTCCTGCTGGAGGCCTGGGAAGGACAATTTTGTGTGTCAGTCCTCCAGCTACCAAAATGTCACAGAGGCGAGGTGGTACATTCTGTCCTACACCAGGTGATTGCCCTTACATCTCTTTGTAAGAGCATTGCACACCCATTTGCCAGATCTGTTTTCCATCTTGGAGACTAAACACATTTGAATGAGTGAATCCTGGCAAATGTTTCAAGCACCTGCCTTGCTTCTGGCTGAATGCTGAGCAGTGCTACGGTTGGGCTGTTGCATGGTGTCTTTCAGGCTCTGAAATCTTGGATCTGTTGAGATGGTTCTCCTGCAGCTCCATAGGATGCTCCTTTTGTCACCAGCCATCTGCCAATTCCTTTGGCTATGCAGGTATAAAGTGTGCATGCCAGCCTGACTGGTGTCAGCACTGAAAATTCCCCAGTACTGTGTGCAAACAGAAGGCTCTGTTCCAAGTGTGGAGGAAATATTGTATCATTCTGAGGAAAACTCCCCGAGCCTCTTGGGGAGAAAGAAAAAAACAGTTCTCCTTCTTGTCAAGATCAAAAGGTGACAAAAGGATGGGGAAAATGTCATTTTATGGTAGGATGGACGTATAATTAGCTAACAGGCTATGTGGAGAGGGGTGTTGATAACATCAAAATCAGTGTAAATCAAGTGCAGGCAAGGTAGCAACATGTGACCACAAGGTAGAAATTGTGTTGGCAAGATGGACTTGACCCAGAGGGTCCTTTTTGAGTCCCGTGAAACACTACAGTATTACTTTTGAGCTCTTCCTTCAATTAAATGGGTCACAGAACCATTTATTGGCAGCTCAAGTAAAAGTAGGTGAAATCCGCTCTTGAAAGAAACACTTTGCTTCTACTACTTGTAATGTGTGTCAGTATTCCAGTAAAAATACCAATGTTTTACTTTCTCCATCCTCATGCAGAGTTGTTGGACTGTATCACTCCGTCTCTACTATCCATGGTGACAAAGATGACACACAAACGGTGCGCCTGGAGTCATGCAAAACATTTGCATAGCAACTGTGCCAAATAGGGTCGAGTAGTTCCTGTTTTACAGAAAAGTTCACTTAACTGCAGAGAATTCTGCAGGTACCATACCAAACAGTGGCCACTGGTTACTTTTTCACGTGCGCAGCTGCATGCAAGAAAATTGGCATGAGGGGCTCCTAGGATTAGATTCCTCTTTGCATGGTGAAACAGCTGGAAGCAGTAGCCAATTATGAGTATTTTGGCTTTTGTGTGAGTACATGGAAGAGCCAGGGGCAGAAACCGGGGAATCCACTTCTGTGGCTTCATCTCATGGGCTGCAGGATATCACAGAGGCTGGAAGGGACCTTGGAGATCATTTAGTTCAACACACACCGCTCAAAGCAGTGTCAGCTGCAAGAGCCCAGGGATGTGTCCAGCCAGGTATTGAATATTGGCGAGGATGGAGTCTCCACAGCCTTTCTGGATAAACTGTTCCAATGTTCAAGCACTCTCCTCCAGTCCAGAAGCTTTACAGGACTAATGTGTTTTTGTTTCTCTGTTGTTGATTCTCTAGTACAGAAGACATGTATGTGTAGAATAATAATGTTTAGTCAGTAGACCAAAAAGCTCTCTTTGAAAGGCTTGGTAACCTGTCAGGTTACCTAAGTCAGGGAAGTATTCATAAATAATTGAGCTTTCTCAGATGGAGCAGGGCAACCCTTGGCCTTTATCTTATTTAATAAAGGATGTTCTGGGGGTACATTCAGGATCAAGAAAAGTTTTGTTAATGCTGAGGGACGGTACTGGTATCATGGCCAATTAATGTGCCTGTTCCTGCTGATGATAAATGGGTCTGTCGTCTGTTCATCTGGCATTGAGCCTCCAGCCTTACATAATCATTTGTGGATATACCCAAGGGTTTTGGTAGTTAACATTTCAGCTTTTACAGGTCATCAGAATTTTTCAAGAAAGATAGATTTGGTAAATAGTAGTCTGCAGCAGAAAACTGGATGTGAAAACTATACAGTATTCAGAGGATGATAAGGTCTGTAAAATGGGCCAAAACTTGTCTGAGAAAGAATCTTTTTAGTTCTATTTCAAAGTTCAAGGAAAGGAAAAAAGAAAAATATGAGGAAAGAAAAATGCATCAAAGGAACTCTGGTGAATCCAGGCTGGCTTAGCCTTCATGGGTTAATAGATCATTTGAAACTGCTGTTTTCAGTTGCTCTGAAATTGCAGGAAGTGGTCTGAGGCCAAGAGGGAATAATGACTCCAGGAGACATAATTTCTAGGGAGGAACTGAGGTCCTGCAATTCGGCTTTGGAGGAAACACAAGCCACAGAATGAAATTCCTTGCAGTTTCAAGGTTAGCAGAGAAGCTGATGGCTGGAAGAGAGAAATCTGAGGAGGGAAGCAGAAAATATGAAATGATCTCTGTGTCTGTGTGTGTGCAGTGTTGTGCCACATCGCCAAGCCTTTTGTCCTTGAGCCAAGAATCTGAGCTGAAAACCCCTTTTGCAAGGTCCTTCCAAGATGTACCACAGCTCTCAAATTTTGAGTATTTATGTTAATTCAACATGGAAATGTTGGGATCTGGGTTGTAATGTTTTAATGATTACTGTCCTCAGATAGATAATGGACAGAAGAGGGAGGGAGGGAGGAAGAGGTTCTGCTGACCTTGACATTTCACCAGATGAGAAGACAGTGATGGCCATGCACAACTTGCACCACTCTCGTTGCTACTTCTAGTGGTTTTCTATCAACAGACTCACATCTGAGAATCATGGACAAAGAGAAAAGCACGTCTTTACAGCTTGATCCCACCAAAGCGGCAGAGGTACAAGAGTTAGCTCAGCCTAAATTTAATCAGCCAGTCTCCCTGGAGTCAGTGGGGAGAGGCACCTTCACAGGGCAATTCAGAGAAGGAATCTGACTGCAAGGGCAGCATTAACCTTTATGACTTTTCTGCTTTTGCCAAGAGTCAATGGGATCAATTCATAGCTGAGTGGAGAAGACTTACACCGGCTAAGAAGCAGTCCCAGTATCAATAAAACTACCACAGTGCGTTCTCTGTATCATGAAACTGCCATATGTCTCCACTTATGGGGATTGGGCATGGGGACTGTGGAGGCAATTGCTTTTCTGGGCAGGTTAATGTAACAAAAAGCGAGCCGCTCTGCAGCCATTAATCTCCCTAAAGCCCATAGTCTCAGTCCTCCTGTGCTGTACTCTGTGCTATGCTTCACTATGGAGTCTTTAAACACCTCAGCTAAAGAGAGAGAAAGTAATTTAGAAAGAAAACACAGCTTTGGCTCCTTCAGATGTGTTTTTGGAGAAGTAAGGTTCCTCTTGGGTTAAACTTCTTAGACTTTTCTAATTTTGTTTATATTTTATTAAAAGGGCCAAGTGCTATTGTGTAGGCACCCAAAAAGAATGCCCAGTGTTAGAATATTTAATCAATCAAGATAAATTCAGATATTTAAAATAGTGAGTTTTAAGTCTCAGAGCATTTTTTTTCTTTTTTGCTTTTATTTTTCCTATTTATAATTTAGTAATAAAATCTGATGGTCTTGCTCTTATTTTTAATAATAATCTAACTTACAGTACTTTAGGAACTACGACTTCAAGAACAAAACATAAATGAATGTTTATAGTATAAAACCACTTTTATTTAATACCTTGGAGGTTTGGGGGAGGGTTGTTTGGGTCTTTTTTATCATCAAGAGGTATCCAATAACAATTTTATTTATTTTAATTTTGTCTAGAATATACTGCTTGTTGTAAACAAAACACGTAGTTATTTAACATGCATATTTTAGCTCAGGGATTTGAAGCAGTCTGTTGGGCTAGGACACATGCTCTATATTTCCATTTATTTGCTCGTAGAAGTTTGTCAGGACTTCTGAGATAGCTTTGAATAATCTCAGCTTTCTGTTGTGATTTTTCTTTTCCTTATCAAAATAATATTATAAATACATTTGTGGAGCTCTTGGTGGAGAGAAGATTTACTGTTCCTGATAATTGCTTCACTGCTGTAAATCAACATAGTGCTGCTTACATCAGCCAGGCTACTATTTACCCCAGCTGAACGTCTCCTCCTTCAGTTCTAATATTAACTCAGTTAAAAATAGTAGTTTTATATTTAAACCTCAGCTTCCTGAAGTGACAGTAGGTGGGCCAACTTGTAACATGATCAACATTTACAGCATTATCTCTACTGGAATACATTTATGCCAGCTCCTAACAAACAAAACATAATGGCTTTTTGGAATCCCGTTGCTTTAATTTTTACAAAAAGGCAGGATTAATTAAAGAATGAAAAATGTGAGCCCTGATATAGTGTGCATACATGTGCATAAGTAGCATACAGCACAAAATTGTTGGTATCTTGTTATGCAACCCATTCCTTGAAGCAGTACTTGGGGATAGGGGTGATGTGCTGGTGTTACATGTGGAGAGTAGCAGTAGTGAGGTGGGGGATCACAGAGTCCTGACATCAATGCATAACTTGTGATTTAGTGCGAAGTTTAGTTTTACAATCAGCTTAGAGGCATTTGAGATCCCAGAGCCACTTTAGATGGCCAAGCTTATTTAACAGACTGGCAGAGAAGATGCAGGATTTGCAGGAAGCCCATGTCTTTCTGGACAGCAGCTGAAGGACAATCAGAATAACTAGGGTATCTCTCGTCATGCTGGACAATTTTATGTGGACAGCTGAGCTGGGCTGCATCTTGCATCTGCAGTCACAATTTTTCAAGCTGTTTTTTGATAGCACTGAGGGGCATGCTAATTGTGACCTATCAGAAACTGTTGGCCCTTAGCAAGATCACGTACTGGCTCATTTTCTCTGCTGTGCCACACATTATATTCGTGAGTGTTGTCACTGAACAGAGTGACATTACCCAGTGTGTCTCACAGTAAATATAGATTCAAGTACCTCTAAAACTGAGAGTTGTCTTCAAGTCCCCATTAAACATAGAGCTGCTAAAAAAAGTGCCCAGGACATTACTAAGTTAAAGTGTCTGAACAATATGCAGTATGGGACTGAGATGGTAATTTTGTTGATGTGTGTTGAAATAATTGGACTCATCCAGGTGTCGGACACAGGAGTGTCTCTCCTAAATTTCTTCCAAAAAACAATCTGCAAAACCTAGAATATTTTAGTGATATTTTAAAATAAGGAAATATGCTTTATTACCAGCATTTAGCATAAAACATAGACAGAAAAGGAAAAAAAATGTCGTTAGAAGGTTTGTCCCATGAAAAAATACTGTCTCTTTCTCCGGGTTTAAACATGTGTGCATACTAACTTAGGTCCAGTTTCATTCCATTCAGCTTGAAGCATCTCCCATTTGATGTACTCCTTATGCAGCCTTTGGTACCACATCTAATGTGTGAAGCCACCAATGGATAGGGTCACCCCGTGTCTATCCTGGGTAGGAACAAGCCTGGAACATGCTATAACTCTGTTCCTGGGGAAATCAAAGCATGGGAAGGCAGCGTGGACATGGCTGGCCTGTAGATATGGAGGTGGATCTCCATTTCTCCATATCGATACAGACATTAAAGACAGGTGCCAATTTTACTGTCTGATGTGATGGTAGCCTGGCTTCTGGTGGAGGTACTCTGGTAGATAGAGGGAATCTGGGTCTTAGAATCCTGACGGATGCCATGCAAACAACCTTTACAAATCCATGCCAGTCTTGTCTGACACTCAACACCTGGCTCCTTTTCTGTAGTGAGAATGGCTGGACCATTGCAGTGGCGCACTGATTTTTGTGGATGGTGAACACAAAAAGGGAATTGAGAAGAGGCCACCCGAGTTATTCTGACACATGACTTCAGTGCTTTCTATTCTTAGACAGAGGAGGATCTGAAATATGTAAGTACACTATCATTGTTTTTTAGATTTATTTGTAAAGATAAGTCAAAGAAGTAAAACTCTTAATCTATCATGGGTGTGGTATTTAGACATCTATAATTTTCTTTTGATGTTTATATTTAAGTGGAGTTGATAAATCAAGATTTTCCTCACGATATTTTAAGCACCATTATTTGTCTCCATCCTTGTTATTTTTAAAGAAATGAAAAGAGCAAAAACCATGAAATTATATTTGCAGTGTCATTTTAAATTTATTGTCTAATAAATAGTGATCACTTGGAAAATCCATTTTTTTCTGTGTTGTTAGCATGAGGTTTAACCAAAGTGATTGAATCAAGGTGAGAAATGATCCCAGGTTCCTGAAGCTTGAATAAATGATATTGTCAATGCTAATGTGCTGGTCTGGAGGTTCATTTGAAGTATCAGAAATAACCTGAATATAATTTCATGGCACCTCGTATACTACTTAGTGTAATTTATTCCTTACCACAGGACCTCCATTCCCTGTGTTTTACCAGCATTTCCAAGTCACCAAATACCTACTAACACTCAGCTATTTACTACTGCACACTCCCAGTACTAGTAAAGATAACATTTCTTTTCTTCACACCAAATAAACTGTATATTGACTTCCAGCTTTTTCTGCCACCAACACTTTTATTGAATGAGAGCAACCAAAATATCGTGTGGATATACTACTTCTGACTTGTCTAATGATGCTGCATAAGATGCCTTTTAGAACTGTATCATCCCCCATAAAAAATACTTGTGTGCAGCAGTTAATAAGTCGAACTTGTCAGCTGCAGAATGCTGTACATCAGTTTTACAAATGGGTGTCCGTCCCAAAGTATTTCAAAGAGAACAAAAGAAATTTGAAATATTCCTACATATGCCAAGACTTTAACAAGCCGTAGAAAAAGATTTAGAAACACAATTGAGTTTTTTTCTACAACAGGAACACTGTTCTTCAAAGTACAGAAACCAATCAACAAGATCTGTAATGGACTTGTAAGGACAAGGCTGAGTCCTGTGACATGTCTGGTTTTGAAATTCTTAACAGGAAAACATTTATACTCAGATAGGATTCAAAGTGTAGCTTTCTGTCTCAAGAATGTACTGATTCTCCTTTGGTTTTAAGCAATAAGCATATGCTTATATATGTTTTCTTCCTCTGGTCCAGGTTATAAAACGTATTTCAGATTACTGTGTGATGAGACTACCCTGAATTCTTGCAGCTTTGGGCAAGTTCTTGAAAACACACATTGTACCAGTGACAGGCAGATTGTTCTTGATAGGTCTGAATTAAAATAAGTGTATTTTAAGGAATATTTAGATTTCTGACGGTAGCTGACTGATTTGGTAGAGATTGGTGTAACAACAGTGCCATTATATCAAGGCTCTTGTTCAGCTGGAGATACCCAGAGGTATTGCAATGAAAGGAACTATAGCCTAGGCATCTTCACTGTATTAAAGGTGGAAAACAAGGTTTTTCAGGACAAATAAAAAGTGGTGAGGCAATAATAGAGCTCTGGGATTTCCTTTCAGAAAAGAAAACAAGTAAAAAGCTTCTGAGTGGAAAAATGAAACTGTTGGGCATTTTTGCAGCTATGCAGATATGTAAAGGATGCTGATGCTGCCATGAGGTATCTGCATATCTCCAGATAGGAGCTTTTATATCATAATTTGTTCAGCAGCTATCAAAATATCTTATTCCTGAAAGAAAAAGCCGTTATAAGTATCAGGACTTTCTTAGAAGGAAGAATAAAAACTCAATCGCCACAAATTGTACATTCTAAGAGACCTGTCAACCTAACCTAGACTTCTTGACAGCTATGGAAACAAGCCAAGATTGTATTAAAAAGTGGTATTGTGCTAGGGGTAGCCATTCCCTGTCAGATGTATTGCATATACCCTGCTGTGTGCATGGATATTTATGGATATGCCTATACAAGATATCAAATCAAGGGGAAAAAAAACAACTTAAGGGAAGGTGTGCTAATATCTGATTGTCCATGGCTAAAAGGTACAGCATGAATGCATTGTCCTGGCGAATGAAAGTGAAGGACACAAATGAAAGGTTATTCCCATAGTAACTCAGTAGTTCAAGGACATTTATCAGTACTCCATATCTGCTGGAAGAGAGTGGATGGGGGATTCATTCATCTTAGTTCCCTGTGGTTGCTATCTGCTTGGAAATCGCATCCGTTGCTGCCTGTATAGGGACCCTTGACAGCTGGGGACAATTTGAGTTATTTGAACCATGCATCTCTCCACATGTCACCAGGATGGGGATTTACATTTGAAATTGGAATTGGTTTATAACCTTGCAGAAATGCACGAGAGTAATACATGGATCTTATCAGTATGTCTGGCCAGTTTTGAGTTCCTGCAGAAATGTTGCCACGTAAGGATCTCCTCTGAGGTACTCAGATATCAGTGTGATTAGCCTGGCAGACAGACCTCTGTATTGGGAAAGCAAGGTCAGTGCTCCTGGGACAATAGGAGACATAAAGATTCAATAATAATACCTTATTATTCTATCAAATGATATCTGCAGAGCACTTTAAAATCATTATCTGAAGGACAAAGGATGCTGTATATACAGAGGGGTAAAGGCTGACATTTCTACAGTGCATGTAATTAACAGAATTCCATGCAAGTCTGGCCTTTGGAAGAAAAATAATCTTTGGTTGCACACTGGGCATGTTGAGCTTCCATAATAAACGTACAGGGAGCCACTGTAAGGCATCTACAGAATCAAGGCTATTGTTCTGCTGGTGCCATGGCCTCGAAAACCCTGAGGTTCAAAGACCTGTTACTACAAGCTAGAGGGTTCATGGGGACAAGAAAGAGCTGCAGTAGTTGATCATTTTTATTTTGCGTGCTTCTCAACCTCTTGGACCTCTTGACCTAGCTGAATTTTGGTGAGAAGATAGAATATGTCTAGGTGGGAATATCTTTGCTGAGCCAGTTTATGGGAAATGTTGTGGTTCCTCTTGTTAAGGGGTGGTCAAAGGAACGCTAGTTAGCATGGTTTTTATTGGTTTCTGCTAAGAAATTGACATTTTCTTCTGACACTTCTGACAGTCCTTCAAGTTACCCAGACTGCAAATTAACACACTAGAAAATCAAGCACTTGTTGGTCCATGTCAGGGTTCATCTCTGTTGTTACGCAAAAGGGACACAGGAGATGATCAGAAATAGTCACCCAACCATGCCCTTATTTCACACATTGTACCACACATGGTTTGTTCTCTCTGTGATCGCATTGCAGTTTTGGGTCTTGCTCAGAAGTGAAAAGTTAAGGGCAGTGGTGTGGCCTAGTGTGGAGAACACAGGACTGAGCTGTGGTAATCTTAAGTATACTCTGGATTTGCAGGGGTTTGATAGATTGTATCAGTCTATCCCACCCATTTATACAATGAAATTAATGAGATTGCCTGACATTCATAAAGGACATTGAGATAAATAGAATAAAAATACCCCTTAGCAGTTACATGGTTTTATTATATATTTTTTCCCTTAATGATGCACTCTTTCCAGTAAATGTGCTTAGGATGGGAATAGGTGATATACTCAGACCCTTGCAGCCTCCACTATGCAAATTAATTTCCAGTACCCTGGAATATAGAGATGCAGTACCTGTTTCATTAGACACGGATCCTTTCTATAATGAGTGGCCGGCATTGCTGCATGATAATTTGTCAGGTTTTGGGAAAGGCATAGAATGCCAGAAAACTGGTGGATAAAGCTGTTTTTGTTTATAGAGGTGGGACAAGAGAAAACATGTTTGCTGATGTGCACAGTAATTTTTACTTCAGACATAAACCTGTTGGGAGAGCTGCAGTATGTGAAGCACAGAGCTCTCCTAGAAACCAAAAACATCTTTAGAAATTGAACAGTTATAATGTAATTTAAAGACTGACGCTGTGGTAGCTTCAGTCTGTGAGAGAAAAATTGTATGATAGGTGCAAAGTGGTTAAAAAAGGAAAAATGGCAAACAAATTTTTTTTATATTTTCCACATGGAGGAAATCAGATGTTTGAACAGGTTGACCAGGAAAGTTGGGTAATGTCTACACATGGTAACTTTCAAATAGTGGGACAAGTTCTTGAATCATGTAATATGCCTGCTTTTGAGATGGAGATTTGACTATAGATCTCCAGAGGTGCTGGTCAAACCTGAATTATTTTCTGATTCTAGGAAGGAAGGCCATGAAAGCCAAAAGTTCAGATTTTATTCTGGAAAGATCATCTTTGTTGTTATCCAAAGACATCTGTATAGCTTTGGATGTCTTAGTGGCGCAGGGTGTTTTTCTGTTTGTCTGCTTCCAGGAGTGAAGGACAAGGCCACCTTCTCTGAAAGCCCTTTGAAACAGTGTGAGAAGAGGTCAGATGAATTTGCTGACACTCATTTAGCTTCAGCTAAACATTAGCTGAAGTTCCCTTTCTCCAAGTCATCGCTTTTATAGTGGGGATTTAGCACTGTCTTTTCTGCACTAGATAGACCCATGTAAAGTAGAGGGATGAGATTCCTGGCTGGAGACTTTCCCATCCTTATAAGTTCCCTTCATGTGTAATGACATTGTACTTGCTGTGCATGAACAGTGAAGGGAGCTGTTATCAGTCGCTTCAGAATATCCCTGTTAAGGAGGAGGTTAATCCCTCTGTGTCCTCAACTCAGGCTGTTCATAACAGCAGTATGATGGACACCACAGACAAATCCAAACTGCCTGAAGAGTCAAGATATGGGCCCAATGGCTTCTCCCATTTTTTAATTTTCATCACAAAAACTGCTGTGATTTGCTTCAACATGAATCGAGACAGTCAGCCAACAGATAGGTCATACAGACAACACTTACATACTCTGGAATTCTCCTACCATCTGCTCCCAGCTTTCTCATCTCCACTCAGTTCCATCCTTTTATCCTTGGTTCCTTTTCCTACCTGTAACATGAGTGGGGGAAGCATGTTTTCCTGCTTATCTCCTTGTTTCTGCACTAAAAGAAGGCAGGATTGTAGTTAGGAAATCACCAGTGCGTGTATCAGGACTGAGGTTTGTGAAGGCTCCGTAATATCCATTGTATCTATCCTGTTCTCACAGGTAACTCTGCATTGAGCCAGAATAGCAATTTCAGGCTCTTCAGCCCTCACAGCAGTATGATTCCTAAACTGTGTATTCTTCTCAGGTTTTCCTGAAGCTGGATCTGGGTAGTCAAACTGTTTTTCTCTGGGCCACTGCTCTATTGCACACTGTATTGTCTTCCCTGTATCTGATCTGTGCCATTTTTGGTCGCTCCAGCTGCTATGGCTGTGTGAGATGCACCTTGAAAGATTTTCTCCTGCCTCTCCAAATTCACACTTGCTGTATGAGTCCTGGTTCACCATATTTTAGCAGAACATCCACAAATATGGAGCGAAGGGTTTTTGTGGCAAAAGATCGTCTGAGCCACAATCTTCTGCTGTGTCAACTTCACTGCACTTTGGTGGCCTTCAGCTGATAGGAGAGATTTGAAGTTTCATGCCGTTAGAATAGTTAAGGACGTTTTCACAGGGAGATTTACTGTGAAGCTTGCAAAATAGATCTTTAAAGCAGTTTTCTGAGTATTTTTTTTCAACACCTGTGTGGCTAGATAGCACAATCCTTAGTGTATCAGCAGGTAAAGCAATTATGTATTTTAAGTTGGTTCTTAAAAATACACCCAGCCCTGTGAAAATACCTTTATCCTTTGCATATAATAAGGATGCAAGAACTTTTCACCTGCTTCTTATCTTCCTGTTGCAGATGGGGCAGATGGGAAGGAGGCCTTCTGCCACGAGAAGGTGAACTCTGAATTTGGTACGTGATCTGCAGGACAGAAACAGTTAATTCCTTTGAATGCATTCTTTTCAGTGGAGATGGCTTTTGAAAACAGAATTTAATGAAATCCAGTGTCCTTTTCATAAAATATTTGAGGGAAATCTTGTGTGATAGCACTTGTCAGTCAGTCCTGTGCCATTGTTGGCTTTTTCTCCCACTTTTCACTCTTTTTTCTTTTAATTGACATCTGTCTGGAAGGACACAAAAAAATCACAAGCTGGTATCTTAACTAGGATATTGTGGAACTCTTCTCTTTCAATCCTTGCATTTTTCTGCTGATAAAGATAAATAAATTACAGAGTCTATATTCATAGGTGGAAGGGGCACGAACATGAGAAAAGCTTCAAAAAGCACATGCAAAAAAGATCCTGGAGTATATTGAGAGGATGCTTTTTGAAATAATATTTAACCTATTACTAATAAGTTTTAAAAATAGATGCAAGATACTGCAAACTCTAAAATAATCAGACAATTAGTTTGCCTGTTCTCTACAGTAAGTCAGACTCAAAATAAGGATATACTTAACCTTTGGACATTTGAGGTCTCCATTCCATTAAATAGGGATGATATTTCTAGCACTTCCCAATGTTTTAGCTGAAATTTTTAGTGTTTTAATTATATGCCTAGTACTTTCCAAAAATCAAGTTTAGGACTTGTAAAAGTCTGTAGTAATATTTCCTACTGACTTTGCCATTCATTTCCATTTTACTGTGGAGTGAAACATTAAGCTATTTCACATTTGCTGGGGTTCCTGTAATCAGTTATACTGCACTTATCTAGGGCCTATTATACTTCATTTCCCCTCCCTGGAAGTGTTCTAGGCCATGTTGAACGGGACTTATAACAACCTGGTATAGTAGAATGTATCCCTGTCCATGGCAGGGGTGCTGGAACTTGATGGTCTTTAAGGTCCCTCCCCAGCCTATATCATTCTGTGGTTCTATGGTTTATCATACTCAGGTAACCTCACACCTGGCTTTAGCTGCTATTTCAAACCATTGATACGCAACTTAAACAGGAGTTCAGAAAGACACAGCTTAAGTACCTCATGCAGGTTGTGTAACAATAGGTGAAAGTATGTGTAGGTCAAAGGACTGCTGAGCATCTTTAGCAGAAGAATTATTATGCACAGAGAAACACTTTTCTTTCCAATCTGTGCAACATTATATTTGATGACGGCATTTTCTATCAATAGTCATATGAGGTAGAAGGATTCATTTTAAATTCAAACATTATAGCCCACCAGATTAATAAACAACATTTGTGAAATAATAATAACTCCCGGAATGTGTTTTTTTCACTCAGGAGATTGGACACTGCTATTGAACAGGTGTCTTTTTTCAGGATCTGGTGGTGATATATGGCACACTATTTGCTGGGCTATTGATGTACAGGGAGCCAGACTGACGGATGGGTTCAGCACACAAAGAGCCTACATGTTCCTGCTGCAGTGTAGAGTTGTAAAACAGAGCATGGACAGATATTTTGCTGGGAGGTTCTTAAGTTCTGAGATTTGTGTTCTCTCTTCCCTTTGTTCATGAGTGGAGATGTGAATAATTGTGAAGTCTTCAGAAGGTCTTTAAAAACACAGAAATCAAGAACATAGAAAGACTTAAAGTTTCATCAGGTTTAAGTATCAGCAAGGATAGTTAGCTAGGCAGCATCAGCTCTGTTTTGCTCAAGATGCTCAAGAAGGTAGAAATTTCCAAGTGAAGAAATCTGGCTTGAGTCAAACTTTGCAACAAAATATTAATAAAATACTATTTGGTTTTAGAGTGAAAACTAGAACACCTTTCTTTTTCTCCACTAGTTACTCACATGTTCAATATTTTAATACCAACATGGAATTAATTGAGTGCGTGTTCACTGTGTGTTCACAGTGACCCTGCCAATTTCTGCTGATTTTCAGACTTTGTCATAAAATAAATGGACTATTCTTTCATGGTTTGAGCAGGAAAAGTCTAGGTTGGAGACCCAGGCTAGTGCATTTTGACTGAGGGCTTCTCTGTTGTCCATAGTTGTGATGCTTCCATTGTACAACTGTAAGTGACACATCTCTTCCCAGTGGGAATAATTGGTTACCAGCATGGATATGCCTTATGCCACTGCTGCTGTTCTTCCCCTTTTGTAAGGGAAATAAGATGCAGAGAATTGTGACACTTATGAATGAGTTTATTTGAAAACTGAGTTCCATAAAACTGTAGCCATACGGGTAACTAACTGCCCTCGAAATTTACCAAGGCATGTAGGTAAAGAAGTATGGTCTTGGCTTTTTAAAGCCTGAAATCATGGTTCTGCATAACGCAGGAAAGAAGGCAATGGTGGTACGACACAGTCCTGTCATCATCAGGGAGCTTTAGCTCCACATCCATTTTATAATTATTTAAAACCACAGCTGTATAATTGTTTAGCCAAGAAAAAAAGAAAAAAAAAGGTAGTTGTTTAAGGATTCGGTATGAATATTTGGGCTACATTGGAACATCATGGTCTCTAGAGAGAGACTAAGATGCTTTTGGCAAGGCAGCATTTATTTTGGCATAGAAATACATATAGCCACATACCTATTCTGCTGTTGCTAAGGAAGAGCACTTCATAACTATATGTAAAGGACAAAGTGGCATTGGGATTTGACTGGTTGTAAACCGTGACAAATCTGAATCTGAATACATATTTATTTGTATCAAACCACCACTGCCTATCCAGGCCTATCAGCAGGTTTGGTTTTAATTCATCAAGCTTCATACCTTAGCGCTGCTAACAGGCAGGGAACAAAGTGAAAGGCATCGGATCCACAGCACTGCTGGCCATCAAAAAACTATGAAGGCAGACCTGAGAGAGCCTAATTTGTAAAATAAAATATGAAAAAATACATCTGAGCAGCCAGGACAGCACAGAAAAGAGGGGTAAGAGTGAAAGCAAACGAAAGAGAGGGAAACAGCAAGTAGAGCAAGACCAGTGCTGAAATGAAGAGGTGGTGAGGAGATGGTAGGAACTGTGGGGGCATGGTTGTGGGGGCTGAGGGAAGAGAGCAGCTAAATTTCTACTCATGTTCAGAAGCTGCTTTTCAGTAAATGAGTACATAGATTACACCAAGGTAAAGCAATGGAACACCTACTTTCACCTTCTGTGTAACAGGCTCCCTTTGAATTCAGCCTATGTTAAGCCTGGCAGTTCATGTCCGTGACCTTTTCTCCTGGTCACTGTCTAATCACCACTCCTTGGAGCCAACACTTTGCTCCTTCAGTTGCCCATAGGCCTTCTTTTAGGAAGGTGTGGAAGCAGTACAGGCACTGGTGATAGAAACTGATCCCTGAGGAAATACCATTAGTACTGTGGGAAAGGTGTTCAGGCTGATTGCTGAGTTGCAGAGACACACACGTCAACCAGGGCGGCACTCTTTGTAGTAATGACTCTTTTTTCTAAAGAAAGAGCAATTTTGTTGCTCTTCTCTAATTTTCTGTTTTACATGTGTACTAAAATGAGCAACAGAGCAGCACAAGAAGGGAATATTGACAAATCAGATGCTACTCTGTCATGGAGCAATACCAAGCAGACTCTATACTTGTTATTCTAATCACACCTTCAATTCACAGTGACAAATCAATTCTCAAAGGGGAACTGGCCTGGACAATGATGAAAATTAGGGTCATTAGGACCATGTTTGACTTAAAAGGCTGTTTGATGGGATGGACTAAAACACTGGTCCTGCACAGGACAACCTCAAGAATCACACAGTGTGCCTGATAACATTGTCCAAATGCTTCTTGAACTCTGGAAGGCTTGGTGATGTGTACACTTCCCTGGGGAACTCAATACTAAGTCTTAATTTTACAGGTTGGTCTTACTTTTGTTTAAGTGGAAAAGCTTATTTACAACAGCTTTGCCCTAATGGTTCAGTAGATTATTTGTTAATATAATCTCATGTCTAGTCTCTCTGAGGTTCCTTAAAAATTTAGTTTTTCCTTTGTTGTTAAGAAACAACTGTCCTAGAATCTGAATGTTAAAGGAATTTGAATCACTGTATTCACTGGGCACAAGGGCATATAGCTGCAAGAGTGTTCCATGTTTCCTTCATCTGCAAAATGCTTGGTTGCAAAACAAGCACCAATAATGTTGCTGGATGTATTGCAGAGAAGGAATTTAGCTTTAAAAAGACAAGTAAAATTAAACTTACAGCTCTGGGAAGAATGCCAATCTTTAGTATTAATAATTAATTCCATTGTTTTTAATTCATTTATAATTACATAAGTTGATTTTTCTTTATTGCTAATTAACAGATATTTAATTGCTTTAGCAATTCACTAATGTTCTTGATGACAAAACATTTAAAAGAGGATGCAGTGTAGAGAATGGCTTTAAGGGATTTTGAAGGGTTTTTTTCAAATTGTAGTTACTTAATGCCAACTAGCATTTACAGTCTGCAAAAATCCCTTGTTTGTAGAGAAGCTGTGTCTCAAAAAATAACTAAAGGTTAATTATTGTATCTATCCCAACTATAGTAAGTCATATATTAAATTAAAAGCCTGTATAAAATCCCCACAACTCCAAGTGACCCGGACAATTAGATCAGTAACCTAATTTAATGGTTTCATAATTTCAAAGATTTTTGAGGTCATAGAAACCATTAGCTCGTCCACCTTGACCTCCCATTTAATGGAGGTGATGGAATTTCATTCATTCCCAGCTGGAGCCTTGCAACTTCTGTGGACAACTCTTATCTTCTGAGGATGCACCGAGCACATTAAGAGACTGAGATCCCATCATACAGCTGTGCTTAAGTGGTTAAGTGCATTCACTACTAATACCTAATTCACACTTTTTCCTATTGTGAATGTGTTTAGCTTTACCGTTCAAACCTTGATTTGTGCCTTTCAGTACTAAATAGAGCCTACTTCGATGTCTGTCTTCTCCTCTTGGATTTATTTGTGCACCCAAAGTTTTTCTCTCCATGTCTTTTCCAGTATTTTACTTTTCTTTGCATTTCATTTACTTGGGACAGAGGAAGTTAATTGATCAATTCCTCTATTGATTTCAGGCTGTTTCTATTTTCTAGCAAATGCCTGGAAAATTCTGAGGACTTTATTTTTTTCAGCTTTTTTCTTAATTCTAACATGGGAAAATAATTTCAGCTTCTCCCACCACTCCTCTTTTCTTTACTAAGAGCTGCTATTTAATTTTGGATTCCTGGACAATATCTATAAATTAAAACAAGACCCTTCATTGTCACACAGTCGCAAACAAAAGCCTGTCAGTTTAAAAAAAAAAAAAATTTATGGGTCACCTGCTCTGCTCCTATAACTGCTGATAACAAGCAGATGGGAAGGAGCTTACTTTAGCCAAATTTTACCTTTCAGTCCAAGTGTTTCCCATTATTGTGTAGCTACTGATCCTATGTGAAAAGAATTCTTTTCTGGTATTTCTGTGTTAGAACCACAAGAGCCATGATTTAATAGACGTGCTTATAGCACATTATATGTTACAGGCGTCTTTTCAAAGATTTCAAAGCCACATCTTGACAGTTTCATTTTTTTTTAAAGGTGCCTTTAATAACCATTTCTTGCTGACTTAAGAAATGAAGCAAGAAAGTGTAACTTCAAAGTGTTGGCAAAATAATATGAATTATACAAATGTAGTTGTAAAGTTGTTTCCAGTTACAGTAGTAGTAACTTGAGACTGATAGCTAGTTTCCTCTTTTGCAAGTGTTTCCAATTTAAACGTATCTTTTGGAGTTATTCCGTGCTATGTTGCTATTCTGGAACAAACCAGTTCATTCAGCTGTATTTTCTAAAAATATTGGAAGCAAAACAAGAAACAATACAAAAAAATACTAATGAATATAGTAAGTAGTTAAGATACTTCCAGTTCTTTCAGGTAAGGTGCTGAAAGACATAATTAACACAAGTGGAATTTAAGAGATCTGTAAAAATTAAAATCTGAATTCATGTGTCTCTCAACAGGGTTGATAAATCTACCAGCAACCTTTACGTATATACTGTTATAGTCAGAGATGATGTTTTTGCCTGCTATGCAGTATGGCAAGGTAAAAGAAAGTAATGAAAGATATTAATATTTAAGTAGTTAATCATACATTATTAATAGCATTTTAAGTGGCATTAATTAAGACCCTTGCATACCTTTTCCCATCACTCCTCTATGTTGCTGATCAGACTAATCATGTAACCTTACTGTACCATTGTCCTTTGACCAGATGCATAATTATTATTAATTATTATTCTTACTGCTGGCATTGAGACCACTAGACTTCAGCACCGCTTTCACAGTTGCAAAATTTTGAGCTAACAAAAATCAACCCATGGACCTCTGTAGGTTTTTTTCCTTTATTCCCCTTTTTCTCCCTTAGATCTTAATTTTTTCCCCACTTGTACATTTTCCTGCTGTTGCTCTTTCCTTTTTCTTGTCTTCCAACAGGAAGGGTGGATTTCTAACACTGGGAAAGGAAGATTTTTAGTGATGAGGACACTTAAGACCAGGCACAGATTATCTGCAGTGATTGTGGAGTTTCCATCATTCTGAGAGCAAGTTAAACAAACATCTGTCAGGCATGACCTCCCTGTAGTTAAGCCTGCCTCGGGGCAAGGGGATGAACTAGATGACCTCTAGAGATCTTTTATGGCCCTAGGTTTCTGTGAGGGGAATAAAGCAGGTTGGGCTCAGCACCATTCATGATTATGACCTGATCTGTCCCCTGCTCACATACCTTGCAGTGCTGTAGAAGTCCAGGGAGCATCCTGATCTCGCCTAAAATACGGTACATATCTGACTGTAGATACGTGCTGTAACGTATATACACAGAACTGTACACTTGGTGTGGTGCTTGGGGACACGGTTTGGTGCGGACTTGGCAGTGCTGGGTTAATGGTTGGACTCAATCCTCTTAGAAGTCTTTTCCAAACTGAAATGATTCTATGATTCTACAACTTTTCCCACTCAGTCCTGGAAGTATATTGACAAAAAGAAGACCTAACAATGATTTTAAGTGATCTTCTGAGATCACTTTTCAACATGTTTGTTTTTCCTCTTGGTCATCTGCAGTAGAATTCATAAAGAGAGGTGGTTTACTGGCAGTCAAAATGGAAGCACACCAATCTCTTCACAGTGTTGTCAAGACTTAAAAAGATGAGTGCCTACTGATGATGCAAGATGTGCATAATCCTATACCCAGAAAAGGATTATATGCTCTGACAAGGCCCATTTGTTAATGTTTTTGGGCTAGCAAATATTTTGTGTATTGAAACCAGTCCCCTTCCATTCTCCA
This sequence comes from Melanocharis versteri, assembly GCA_013397845.1. Taxonomy (NCBI): domain Eukaryota; kingdom Metazoa; phylum Chordata; class Aves; order Passeriformes; family Melanocharitidae; genus Melanocharis; species Melanocharis versteri. The sequence continues at coordinate 340,427 of VZTG01003994.1, forward strand.
ACAGCAACACCTGGTCCTGTTGCACAATCTGAGAATTTGTGTCTTCCTCATCTGTACACACTCTGTGATTAGCCATAGCCCTGACAAGTAATGAACATAAAATCACCGCGGGTTCACTGTTGCAAAGTGACTTTTCGTTTACTCCCCTCTTTTGCTGCTTTCATCCCCTGCCCTACAGGAAACCATAATGGAGAGACCGAAAAACAGGTAAAGCTCAACCCCCCCATCTCCATCCCCGGCCTCACAACAGAGGCAGGTGTTGCATTATGCAGGGGGAGTGTTTTCTTCAGTAATACTATCCTGGGAATTCTCTTAGAGAGATTGACCTGTGAATAATAGCCAAGCCTCAGGGTTAGCCTCACAGTAATTATCTGCTAGACGTTTTCACTAGCTGTATCCTTTCAGGTCAAGAGGCAAGCATGAGGACTCACATCCACACTTCACGGCAAATTATTATTCAATTACAGTGACTTTTGAACCTCACCAAATGTAAATTGAATTGTCCTTCCTTTAAGATGTTTATTTGTAAGAAAAAATCCAGGGAATTTAAAATGCAAGATACGTAAGCAGCCCAGAGAGTATGCAGAGGCTGGGACTGTAATGAAATACTTCAGAAGTTTTCCAGCCACAAAGTTTTGGAGGAATCTGTACTTCACAGATAAAGACTGTGTCTTTAGAGCAATTTGAGCTATTCTGTCAGGCATTCTTCAGCAAGCCAGTTCATGACAAAGAAGTCACCCCAGTACAAACATCTTTGTGCACAGAGAGTATATATTAGAAGAACAAGACAGTCATGATGCAGCCACTCATGAGCTGTATTAGCCTGCCTCTATCCTTAGATGCACTCCCAGGCTGGGGTTCATCCCAGCTGGAAGGAGCTAGTAGTAGCACATCAACTGTCAGAGGATTTGTGCATGGCAAGCTCATGTGAAGGTGTGCTCAGTATCCAAAATTTAATGAGAGATAAATCCTACCCTATGCTTGTTCACAGTGTCTCCTTGTGTATCTCCTATCTACCCTCAATTTTTGCTGGATCTTGCTTGGTTAAACCCTAATTGTGTGTCTACTTTTGGGGCCAGCGTTCTGATGTGGTGGGGTACCATAGCTCTGTAAGCCGGAAAAGTGGATACAAATCTCAGGGAAAAGGGGTTAGATGTTGGCATAAGAGCACAAGCCCCATGGGAGCTCTTTTTCTGTGGGAGAAAACATTTTACCTTTATGATGCACAGGCAGTGGAGGACTGTACGTGGTTAACAGCTTTTGGATAATGTAAATTCCTTTATTCTGTCAAGGTCATCAGCATGAAAACCTATTGAAATGAATCCTTAAGTGGACATAATCCACTTCAAATCATAACTTGCAGGTATCTTTCTTGATCTGACTTATTGCAGGAATGCCTTAGACCATGGAGAGGGAATTAATTTGAAAATGCACTTGACTTGTTGTTAGTTATTGATATTCTGTGTTTGATTTTGATTTTGCATGGGGCTTAGCTTGCATGGGGAAAAATCAATAAAATCTGTTTCAGTTTTGTTTATAGTCTGTTCTCCCTCTGGCTGCCCAAACTGTGGTGGTTACATATCAGGGTCTATTCTAGGACATGAATGTCTAAAAACAGGAGGATTTAATTTGATTTTTTTTCATCCTGGGTTTTATAAAGGTTTTGTTTTGAGATAGTATGAAAGAGATTTCTTAACAAAATGCAAGTTTATTTTGGAAAGGAAAATGACAGAAACCCGGCCTGGATTAGGTACCTCTGATCAAATGTAAATATTCACAGCTGAGACAGTCATCACAGACTGTTTTTTCAGTCAGTGCAGAGAAACAAGCACATTCAGGTTGAAAGATTTTTCATTTCAAAAGACACACCTAAGATAAAAACACATAATATATGCCTAAAATTCTCTGCTTCTCTCTGAGGAATAAAAAGCAGCCCAGGGTGACAACTTTGGACAGAGACTAGAGATGACTAAAATTATGATTTTCCTTCCTATCTGCAACATTTCTCTCTCTGTCACTCATGCTAAAATTGCTCCACTGTGCAGAAAAGACACTCTTCTTTGGATGAAAAATCAGGACTAGAGATCAGTCTCCTAACAACTCAGCTACATGGTGATGATCTCATTCTTGCTGGTAGCTTGGCTGCCTGGCTTTCTTGCCTGCAAAGGGGAAAAACTTCAACAAGAAAGAAAGAGAGCGTTCCCTTCTAAATAGTCTTTAAATTGGTTCTGAGATCAGTCAATAGGGACGGGGTAAGGCCCTGTGATAGCAGAAACCCTTTCTCACATCTTTTTGCAGAGCAGGTTTTGAATGTAAATCTATTTTTTTTTTTGTGAAAGTTTAGGTCTGTATGTTTCTGCATAAAAGAGCGAGGAACTGTGCAAGGTACCATTGCCCATGTCTTGGAAGAACAAAGACAGTTACTGGAGGGTTATAGATACTCAGGTTGAGAAAGGCCGGCCAACCTAGGAACCTCAAGCTGAGATAAACTGAATCATTGCAGTTTTTAAGCCATGAGTGTGGGCAGAGTCAAGGGGAAATACTCTCTTTAGTGACATCCTCTGCTCTCTTTCTGGAGACAACTGTGACTAAATTTTGTGCATGGTCTCAACAGGTAGCAAAGAAAAAACAAAAAATCATATTTAGTAGTCTTTTGCACATGACACAGGAGGCCTTGTTGTAGTGGAAAATCCATCAGAGAGATCGCAGAAAAAGTAAAGCCTGACAATGACCATACAGAGGAAGTGTCAGAAGACAACTTCTACTGTAAGTTCATACTTTCTCTGTTAGATAGAACAAATTTGTATTGAGTGTGTGTGAGCCTTAATTCTTTGCTGATGATATGCTCTGATCTTGTGGTTAGTGGCTATACAAACATATAGTATTTTGGATTTGTTTGTTTGTTGTATAGTGAGGTGTGACATCCATATATTTTAGCAGCACTCACCCCCAGAGGAGAAAAAATGAAAACTAGAAAAACATTGACATAAAATATTTCAGTGGCTTGTTAGAAACTGTTGGTTTAAGCCTGTTGGCCTAAAGAAATAAAATGCAAGGGAACCAAGGAAAAATCCAACCTCCACAAAGGAAAACATGATATATCTGTCCAAGCAAAATGTTTCAGCTGATCCCATTCTGTGGTTTGTTTTTTTTTCTTTCCTGTTCAGCTTTGCAGCTACTTTTCTAGTGGAAGGGAAAACAGTAAGCAAGCTCACTCAAGTCAGTCCAAGATTAGTTGTTCCTTTTTGATTTTTTGGGATCCAGCCTGTTAATCAAAAAGGGAAACAAAGCCAGAGTCTTGCAAAACCTCTTCAGCAGCATAAACCAATGGCTGCAGTATGCATTATTGATACTGATAGTGGGTGATATTTTCATTTTGCAGTGAAATATGCTATTACTTTATTTTAAACTTGAGGCAAAGTTTATCTTTATGATGAACTTATGCTTGTTGGAGTGACCTCATCAACAACATCCACTGTATGGGAATGCTTCCCTGAAAATACATAGGGAAAACTGGAAAATCAAAAGACAATGAAAACAGTAATGACAAAAAGACAGCAGAGCAGCAGTCAATAAGGTGTTGGCTGGGGAATAAAGTTTGATAATTAAATTTGACTAAGTGGTGTAATGCTATATCTTCTTACACATGGATAACGAGAACGCTTGGTGCAGCAGAGTTGAAGTAGTAATAATACTAATTTCCATGAGGAATTTCATATTCTACTACAGTATAAATATTTTCTCTTAATAATAATAGTAAAAAAAGCAGCCATCACACACATATGCTGGCTAGATTAGATTTTAATCAAATGCTCATTGGAGTGATGTGGAATTGAGCTTTTCAATCAACATTTACCACTATGATTTAGAAGACAATTAAATAAGCTTTTTGCCTTTCAAAGAAATTGAAGTATTTATATTTTTTAGCCTTTAGGTAACTTGATTGTTCGTTTTAGTTTCTGTGCCTTAACTGGTAAATAATAAAAAAATCTATTCTGATTAGTTTAATGAGAAAAGAAGTAAAAGAAAGGTTAAACCTTACAAAGTAGTATGTGAAAGTTAAAAAGGGAGGAGAAAGCAGGCATGACAGCTCAGAGGCTAAAATAAATGTCATTGTAATCTTCACTAGTTAAAAAAAATGGAATTGTTGTAATTCTTTAGCTGTGTTACCAGATAAGGATTATAGTAATTCTCACAGAAGATAGATGATTTATAGGTATTTAATGTATTCATGAAAGTTGTGCAGAGTATTGGCAAAATTCAGAGCCTGGAGTGGAGAGTTCCACATGAGGGTTGCTGAGCCAGAGCCCCCGTTGACTTACAAATCCAGTGAGCAGAAATATGTGCAAGCCAGCACCTGTACTAGGCAACTGTGCTATGTACATCAACACATGTCAAAACCAGGCCTCTCATTAGTTCCCACCTCAGGCTGTGTTGGATACACAGGAAATGCATGTCCAAAAGTTGGACATGACTCACAAGGAAACAGGTGAAAAACCTGATGCTGTCACTGCCAAGCCAAGCAGCAACTTTATTCTGCCTGACATTTCTTGTGACTGGACTCAGACTTCTTTTGCCCTCTGCAGCAGAGCGAAGGCAACTCCTCCACCCCACCATATCGTTACAGCCAACCTTGCAGCGAAATAAGAAAAGATTTCCTAGATTTGTCAGCTAACAGACTGACATCTGTTTCTGTTTCTCTGCTGGCAAACTTTTTGCCTTTTGGCCTTTGCTGTGCGCAGGAGGGATGGGACTCTGCATCCAGAGGGCAAGACCCTGGGTTGAGCATCAGGAGGGGGAAGAACTGCTTTTCTTGATCAGGTCGTTCCAATCCCATGACTTGTTTGACACCCAGCAGTCCCTGATTACTCAAAGGCTCTGAGAAGTTAAATATTTGACCTTACTCTGATGTCTAAATTGCTCTTTAATTGCTTTATTTGTAAGCCAAGAATCTGTATACCTCTTCCACATTCTCAATGAGTAGCTAATTAGAGAAGATGTGAGGTTTTCCAGGCAGCAGTTTATCGAGATGACTGTGCCGAGATCCATAACTGCGATACAAGTAAACAGTCCTTCTTCCATTGATACTAAGAGTGGTGAAGCTGATGCAAACCAGCTGGGCCTGGTCTTACAGTTTATTTAACAGTAAACTATCTAAAAATATTGATTTGCACTGTCTGTGCTTCTGCTCTCTGCCTCTGACCCGTGGCCTCCTCTTGTGTAAACACACATTCTTTGGTTGGTGAGAGACATAATGATGGTCTGGTTCCATAAGCTGAAATCAGGTTTGTTTAAAAAGCCTCTCTAAGGACACTTCACCCACTGATGGTCCTTATAACTCTGACACTAATAACAGCACTGTGACCTGCATGGCAACGTGGTAGTACTGACCCAAAAAGGAACAGGCTCAAACAACACGAAGATCATTTTAACACGTTACCATTTATACACCCAGAGATTTCAAAGTTTAAATTGCAATATAGGAAAACTTTGATGCCGTGTACCTGTGGTGGAAGTGGCTGGCTCAGTATGGAAGACCAACCAACACTTGGCTTGGCCATGCTCTGTTTCCTGCAGTAGCATTTTTGTGGCAAAGAGGAAAGGATGTTGGTTGAAGTTTGAGGGGCATGTTCCTCTTCATCTAAAAATTCAGGACCCGAGTGTCCCAGTGGAGTGACTGTCCCTTTAGCGCCTGCTACCCAGTCCTGCCAAGAAACCCAGATCAGGATAGGATAACTGAGGGCCATATGGGGAAGAGCACTAATGTATGTCCTGGGGTACAGATATTTGGGAATATTTAGAAAATATTTATTTGCCGCAAAGATGAATCTAGGTCTTGGTGGGAGTGTGCAATGGACTAAGGTTGGAATTGGTGGCACTCATTGCTGCTGGTGGGAAGAGGGGAAGAGGAAGATCTTTAGTCACAGAACGGCAGCTTGTATGCTCAGATGAGCCTTTTCCAGGTAATTCTGTCAAAAACTTCCATTCCTTTTTCTTTCTAGTAAAAAAGTGGTACTTGCTTTTATTGGACAAGGCCAGAGGGGCATTACTGGATGGGTGAGGACCAGACTGTGATATGATTATCTCTTGCCCTTCACGCTGGTATGTCTGTAGAAGAGATGTAAATCATTTCAGTCCTGTACTTGGAGAAATAATCAGTCCCTCCAGATTGTATTAACAAAGGACTGTAGATAAGCCTTCTGCTGGAGCTGTTATCACAGGCTGCATGTCTCCTTCTACTTGTGAACCTGAATCTGCAGTGGGTTGTCAGTGGCACTCTGCACTTTTATGATCAAAGTACATAGAGCGTAACACATTGGGTAGGAGTCACTGCACAAACCCAGACACATGAAAGAGATGCATCTTAAGACAGATGAGATCAGTTTCATACATTTGAATAAGCTGCCCAGGTAAGTGGCAGAATCATCATACCTGGAGGTATTCGAAAGGCATGTGGATGTGACACTTAGGGATATGGGTTAGTGGTGGACTTAGCAGTGCTGGCCTAAAGAGTGGACTCGATGACCTTAGAGATCTTTCCCAACCTTAGCCATTCCGTGATTCTATTTCCCCTCCATGACCTGTTCTAATAAGTTGCCTTCTGGAGACACCTGCTTCTACTGGGTTCAAAGAAAAGCCAAGAAAGACTTGCCTATACACAGAGGTCCAATGTAAATTGATCAGCAGCCTAATCAGAAATCAATATGAGTATATAATTTATTGTATTCATACATGTTTTTTTAAAGTCATGTGTTTGGAGTTTAATGCACAAAGCGGTCTTATCTTTCTGGAAAGATCAGATGGATTGAAAGAAAAGTGAAAGGGATATATAAAATTTCTGGCATTGAAGTGAGTTGAAGGGAAAATTTCACTAAGCCACATTTTTGGGTATTGGGAAAGCAGTGAAATTCTGCAACTCCGGATGCAGATATACAGGCGGTTTCATATGTGAATTTTAAGCCGACCAGTGAAAAGCAAAGCTAACATTCTTGTAGCCTGCTACAGAGACACTGAGATGCTTGTCACTTATTAAAGTTTTATTTTGTTCCCCCACGAACAAGGCAATTAATTATTTAGAAAACCAATCAATCAGGGGTTAGATGTACTAATCAAACACATTTCAGCTGCTAAGTATTGCTCACTTAAGACATTGATCAGCTGTAGGATGCTCTGTAGACCATTTAGATGAGTATTTTCTGACAATGTGCTTTAAACCCCCTTGAGGTCAAATCTTTGACACCGTCTGCTGGACCATGTGGAAGGTTGAATGCCAGACTGTCTGACAGACTGTAATTATTTTCTGTCCTGTTGCCCTTTCTGCAGTCATTAGGGGATCAGATTTCTGAGAAAGCCAGGAAAGTTCCTTGTACTGCAAGCAGCTAATAGCCTGAAAATGAGCCTCTTTTGTTATGTTGAAGATTTGCCACTGGATGTTGTTTGAAGCCCAAGATCGATTATTTAAGGCTAACTCCACTGGTATCATGTATTCTTGGTCTTGTGCAGCTCTGTGCTTTCTCGCCATTTCCCTCATGCTGACAGATGTGTGGTCTGTATTGAAGTGCACTTAGTCTGCTGGTGGTACCTTCAGCTGCTCTGGTAAGGACAGATGCCAATGGGGAGCCCCACGGGAGTGCTGATCCAGGACTCTCCAGTTAGATGCTGAATGAGCATGAGGAAGTCTAGATTTTTCTGCCTTTCAGGACAATGCTCTGACTGTTCGCAGAAATAGCTAAGCGAAATTAAGACGACATTTCCCAATAAATAATTGAAGAATGAGACACATTGTTTGCAGTCCTAACATGACTGCAAATTTAGGCTATTGCCTAGCAAGTTACTATACGAATTCCCCTTACACTGACCCCTGTGGTAATTGGAATTTCAATTATTCATTTTCAATTACAAGCATAGCATGATGATCACAAATGTCATTAAGTATTAAATTACATCTAATGACGGATGGATGGAAGGATAGATAGATGCCTCTCCAGATCCTTTCTTTATTTAATGCCAGTAAAACAAGCTCATGGTTTTTACAGAAGATCTTTTTAAAATTCTAAAAGGATGGTAAAGTGCCATTTATTTGCAGCAGATAAAACCTTGTTAATGCACATTACCTGAGCTCAGCGTTAAGTTTTCATCATCTGTGTCATTAAGACGAGTGGTCCCCAGTGTGTGTGTACACAAAGGTGGGTACCTTGGCCTGCAAAGAGTGGCAAGGCAGAGGGAGGCCATTTGCATCCTGCCTTATTAGAAATTATATCCTGGTGCTCATAATTGGGATCTTAGTTTAGCAGCGTGTTCAGTGCCTTTCCATTGTGCATTTGCATGTAGAGCGAGCTTAATCACACACTGTATTTTAGCAGCCTGGAATCACAGAATTGCAGAGTGACTGGGTTGGAAGGAACATTAAAGATTAGCTACTTTCAATGCCCATGCCATGGGCAAGGACACCTTCCACTAGATGAGGTTGTTCCAAGCCCCATCCAACTCGGCCTTGAACATTTTCGTGGATGGGACATTCACAGCTTCTCTGGATAACCTGTGACCATGCCTCACCACCCTCATAGTAATGAATTTCTTTCTAATATCTGATCTTAATCTCTCTTTTAGTTTAAAGCCATTCCCTGTTGTCCTGTCGTTCCATGCCCTTGTCAAAAGTCCCTCTCCAGTTCTCTTGTAGCCCACTTAGGAACTGGAAGGAGCTCTGACATCTTCTGGAAACCTTCTCCAAACTGAATAACCTCATCTCAGCCTGTCTCTGTCACAGGAGAGGGGTTCCATCCCTCTAATCATCTTTGTGGCCTCTTCTGAACTCTCTCCAACAGGTCTATGGAAGTCTTGTTGGGGAAATGATCAGGATGAGGCAATGTCAGAAATACACTTGTCTTGTGTTAGATGACCTGCCTTCACTTGTGTTAATCTCCATGGGCAGTTTTTATGCCCATGAGCAAGAAAGAGGTAGAGGACAGGGTTTTTAGGCCGGGTTTGGCCCTGAACCGGCTCTGAAGATGCAGGGCGTGGTGGGAGGCAGAAAACCACAGGAGTGCTCTTGCTTTGAAGCACATGCAAAGGGACACTTACCTCCTGCTTTAGCTATATTTTGCTGTTCTGCCTGTGGTATTCAGTCCACCACAGCAGGAGAAATCTGCAAAAATACTCTGAGCAGACAAGAGAGCTCAGAACTGGCCACGGGAGAGCCAGGATGCTGGTTGCAGCAAGGAAGAGTTCATGTTGGCTCTCAGATAAATGGGGACACAAAGCACTGGCTTTTGGGGTCACTGAGGCCAGCGAGCTGTTGGAGCACTGAGGAGAGGCTTGCTGCTAAAATCCAAGCTAGTTTAGCTTCTACAAGAGGCAATGGGTGTTGACAGTGCTAAGAAAGAAGCATTGTCAGACTATGATCAATTTATTTAGACCGACAGAAATTCTGATTTTACATTCTTGGCATTTTTTTTAAAGTAGTGCAGGAATCCCACTTTAGGGGAAATCCTGTTTCCACACTATTGCAATGAACTGCTGAACAATCAGGCACCCAGTCTAAAATAAGAGCCTTGAACTATTGATTTTAACATGTGCATGGATGCCAAACTTCTGCTCTTTTATTTCTTGTGCCTTACTTTCCCTGTTTCCAAAACGGATAGTGATTAAATTTATTCAAGTGCTGTTGTGATACTTAATTATCTCATAACTGCAGGGTACTTTCAAAATTATGTCTGGACATAAATAATGTCTATAAACTGGTTGGTGTTCCTGTCACAGTTATCTTTTAAGCAAAACAGACATGAGACTCACAATTTTAAAATAGCTTGCTCTCAGCTTCATATTGGCAGAGGCATTGTCAGAGCCAAGAGAAAAACTAGAGCTTTTTCTTAAGTATCCCTTTTCTACCAGGCCTTAGTTTCTCATTGTCCTAAGGGAATGAGACTATTCTTACCAAGTCTACATATCTAGAATTTACATTTACCACTTCTATTGTTAACCCATGACCTTTGTGCAGGGATATCTTTTTTCATGAACGCCGCTTTCTACTGTCCAGGTTGGGTTTTTCCCATTTCCACTGCCATCTTAATATTTCCTGTCTTCCCTCTTTGTCCTCTTCTCTTTTTCACATACATATCTATACATGCCATGACTTGGAAGCATTCTTCTGCTGGTTGCAAACGTGTAGCCCCACTTGGTCATCAGTCCTTCAGACTGTCTTCCTCAGGTTTTATTTATGTATTTATCCACTGTCTCCTTTTTCATCCTGCCTTTCCAAAAACCTTCTTGTAATGCCTGTAGCAGCAGCTGGAGAATCATCCACCACTGTGACCACAGGTTGCTGTTGCAAGGCACAGCGTTTGCAGCTCAGCCACAACGTCATGAAGCTGATTAGAGTTTCAGGGCCCCAGTCAGGTTTGTGTTGCTGTCAGCATGTCCCAGGAATTGCTGCCTTGCAGATTTTGCAGATGTGATCTCATCTGAACTGATGAATAACCCTTCAGGGACAGTTCTTTTTATCATTTTCCCCTCTTCCTCCCCTTCTTGCTCAGGTGATAAAACACTAGAAGGGTCACGCCCTTCTTATGCAAAAGCCTACCTTCTTCTGACCTTAAAGAATCATAGAATCACAGAATGGTTTGAGTTGTGTGAGATCTTTAAAGGTCACCCAGTTCCAAACCCCCTGCCATGGGCATGGACACCTTCCACTAGACCACGTTACCAGGGTTCCATCCAACCTGGCCTTGAACATTTACAGGGATGGGGCATCTACCATTTCTCTGGGCAAGCTGTGTCCATGCCTCACCACCTTTACAATAAAGAATTTCATCTCAATATCTAATCTAAATCTCTCTTGGTTTAAAACCCTTCCCCTTTGTCCCATCACTTCATGCCCATGCCAAAATTCCCTCTCCAGCTCTCTTGGAGCCCACTTAGGTACTGGAAGGAGCTCTAAGGTCTCCCCAGAATCTTCCCCAGGCTGACCAACCCCAACCCTCTCAGCTTGTCTTTATAGGAGAGGTGCTCCAGCCCTCTGATTAGCTTTGTGGCCTCCTCTGGACTTGCTCCAACAGGTCCATGTCCTTCCTGTGCTGAGGATCCCAGAGCTGGATGCAGCACTCCTGGTGGGGTGTCACCAAAATGGGGTAGAGGGGCGACACATACCAAGACTCATGCTAGGATGCATTATTTCTACAGTTTGGTGCCACTCGGTTTCACAATCTTATTTTCAACCAAGGCTGAACTTCAATGCTCTTAAACAACCTTAATCTGAGAAAGCTGATAGCATTTTTTTCCAAATTTTCCTTATATGTTACTATTATCGTTGAGTGTCTGCAAACCTGCATCCCCAGTAAAAGGGAAAAAGAAAAAAAAGGTGGATTCTGCTTGCACAAAATTAATCAGAAATTTCTCTAGTAATAGATCAATGGTAGTCAAAAAGGCAAGAAAATATTACATTGTATCTTATTATGCTATAAATATAACATTTTAAATATTGTGAAATAATGGTATAATTTTGCATTTGTTCAGTATTAACTTCAGAGGGATGCAACAGAAGTAGCAGAGAAATCATGAATTGGCTCTAGTTGAGGAGAGTATTTCTATGTAAGAGGAAGAAGATTGAAGCAGTAATTCAGACAGAAAAGAAATACAATTAGTTAAACTTGTATAGAATATGTTTTGTACTTTGTACACAGTTTCCATTTAACCGGTCAGGAACCCGGTTTTAAAAACAAGACAAGAAGTCACCCAGTGAGAGTGTGTGGCAGTAAATTTAAGCTGGATAAATACTTTTTTAAAAAAACCAACATACAGTATAGCGACCCTCTGGATCACAGAGAGCAGGGAAAAAAGCATGTACAGTTAAAATCTGACAAAGAGGTAGTTAAAATTCAGAAATTTATGTGCAGACCATATCATCTACTCTAAAACAGACAGAATTGTGTGGTTCTACCGGAAAAGAGCTGGGCCTGATGAAGATTGGGTGAAGACAGAGGGGAGTTAAGACAGCAAGTGAAACCCAACAGCCAAGCTTAGTTCTCATGCTGCATGTTGAAGGTCAAATGTTCCCGTACCCACATGATCCCCGACGTGTGCACCAAGCCCAGGGTGCCCTGCAGTCATCCTGTCCTGTCTCTCCTCCACTGAGTTGAAGAGCAATGAAAGAAAGCTTCAGAGAATTGCAAGGGAGCCCAAAAGCAAGATCCAGGGAGACAGCCTATGTGATACAGAGGTTACAGAGTCACCGTCTGCTGTTCATCAAAGTGCAGATTGACAAGGGCTTGGCTTCCATATCCAGGCACCAGATAATGCAATGCCCAGATAAACTTTTAGACAGGGAGGTCTTTTTGGTCTTGCAAACTAAGGCATAACACAATTCATTAGCTGGAAGACAAAGTTAAACAAATTCAACCTTGAAGGAAAGTGCAGTTCTCTGACAGTGAGGGTAATTAAGCATTGCAGCACCTTACCAGGACTGGTGTTAGGCTCATCATCATTCTGGTTCTTTAAAACAAGATTAGCTATCTTTCAAAAGGCTTAATCCACCTCTTGGGAATAGCTGTTTTGTCTGTGTTGTGAAGGGCTGGAGACAGATCCCTCTGGCCTTATAGCTTGTGCATCTCTGAATCATTTTGCAGATGATAAGTTGAGGCACCAAGGATGAAATTCACCCTGCTGCAGAATGTTATGACTACACCTGTGTACTGCTTAAATCCTTTCCTGTCTTCAAACTGGAAGCATTCATGGGATGTAGGCATCCTTCTCAGTACTTACCACAAGGGATGTTCAAATCCCGAGGGTCTGTCCTGTCCCTGGAGGCTGCCTGAAAGGCAGAACCCAGAGGGCTGTTTGTTACTCCTTAGTATGCTAAATTGGTAGCAGGTTGGTTTAATAAGGTGAGCAGTAAAGAGAAGCCGTTCAAACAGTGCTTTATATGTTTGGGGTTTTTTGTCTTGTTTTGTTTTTCCTGCTCATGAAGCTGTGGCCACTAAGGGAGAAGTCATAGCCTGGGATGATTTGGCTCCCAAACTTATCAACCTGGTGCATATGCAGTGCATCCTCCTATTCATCTTTCTGGACAGGCCACTCTTATGTGGCTTTCATTCTCAAAAAATGTGATCCATCTTGCTTAAACTTTGAAGTCTCCATCTAAACTAAGCACCTTGGTCTATATTTAGGCTTGGTGTTAAGGAAGAGGCACTATTAAAGGAGGCGTTGTTCACTGTTGCAGATGTGATTAATTATGCCCCAGCAGTGCCTCTGTTTCTCCAAAGGTTAAAGAGGGAATCTGAAGTATAAGCTTGGTGGTCTTAATTTGGTCATGTGAAGCTATCAATAGTATCTCAACACCTCTGGAAATTTAACCTTTACTTTATGTTTGGTTAGCTAGTTATTATAGATTAACGATAATAATCAACCGTGACCCACATTATTTATTCATTCTCCTGCTATGCTGCCTGCAAACTAATTCCTGTCTGGAAAATGAAGCATTTGGATGCTTTAGATTCATTGCAAATACTTTGGTTTGGCTTTTTAGAAGGGTCTTAGTGAGAGGTACAGCTGTGCCAAAAATAAGTATTAATCTTGTCTGTCTCTATGGTTTGCGTCATGTGGCATTGTTTGCATCCAGTTATTTCCAGAACTTTGAAGGGAATCTGTCATTCATTGTTACCAATTAGCTGCCTTTACAATATGACCTGGAAACTGTTTTCCCGACAACTTGGTGTTATTAATAACATGCATTACAGCTGGGGCGTGCCAGGAGTTCAGGAGTCACAGAGGAGCATGACAGTTTAATTTGGTACCTTGATGAAATTTCTGCCTGCAAAGTTGCACAGAATATAAAAGACTCTGCCAGTACAACATTGGTGGAAGCTTTAAGGGATTTCCAGACTGTCTTATTTGAAAGCATTTACATTAAGTGATTTGAAAAAGCGTGTATTGTAGCTTAGAAAACTGAAAGGGACAATTCTGATCTCCCTAATAATTAATAAAATTATTAAAGTTTTTCAGTTACCATACCGACTTTCGTTGGCCAGTCAAAACAGTTCCATCAAGACAAGTAAGAACCATTATTTCTCGTGGTTAAATGCCATGCATCCCAGCACTGATGGAGTCCTCTCCATGACGTTGTAGACCTATAGGCATGTCTTCAGCTTATCAAGTCTAATATGCAGGGCTGAAGAGCTGTAGCCATACCAAAGCACTGGCCAAAGTGCATCACTGGAGCAAAAGATGTTTCAAATACTACTGTAAGTCACTACATACAACACGTCCTTAATTTGGCAGATAAATCACAGGTTTGCTCTTGCCACTCCAGACTGTCTGTTGCTCTGGTGCTAGTCCACATTATTGTGACAGCAGTCAGTGGCTTTGCCGTGGAGAGCCTTATGGCTGGGATCTTTACTGTGGTTGTACTCTGGGACTGCAGTCCCACTGTGATAAAGACTGAGTGAGGCAGAAAGCAAATCCCTGCTTTATCTTAGTCATTTGGCAGCTTTCTAAATCTACACCAAAAAAAAATAGGTACACAAATCTCCAAACACTGCCATTTGCATCATGAAATATCATTCCAATCCGGTTAATGAGAAACTGAAAGAATGTCTGTCCTGAACCATTTATGAAGAAGCTGAGAAAAGCTGGACCATCTCCAGATTTTTGTTTAACCATTCACTGGAGAATATCATTTAACAGTGTATCTGTGTCTGTGCAAGTCTGCAAGAAACTCTGGAAGACTGTAACTGGCTCACACTTTATTGCAATCTATGTCAAATTGGAAAACTAATCCAGCACCTGACTTTTTCACAAGCTTAAGGAGATAGAGGTGCCACTCTGTACATCTATGTTATTAACTGTATCACTATTAGGTAGAGTAGCAGGAATGCATTTATGCAATGACTATCATCTCTGAATGCTACCTAGGCATTTCCTATAGCATAACAAGGTAGGCAAGCAAGCTGAGAGCTTACAAAGGTGTCAGGGGAAATACTGATGGTAAAGTGTCATTATGTATTGGTGTAGAAAGTTTTCTGAAAGTTTGCAGCTTTCAGTACAGTGCATCGGAGTTAACACAGGAAATGAGTGAACAAATGAATCAATGGGCAGATGAGTTCTCCTTTTCCCTCTCTTTTCTGAATGAAAGTAAGTACTGTACTTATTTTCCAGCTGAGAAGTGAAATTAAATTGTCTGGGTACTTGATGGCCTACTGTTTTTAGAAAGCTATTAAGATGCTGCTATCGAGTGGAGGACAGCTTTCTTGACCCTCTTTAGCTGGCTTATCTAGTGGCCACCTGACAGCATCATCACTGCGCAGAAGGCATATCTCCAGTGGTGACCATGTTTAACCGTGTCTTCCTCTAAGTGGCAATTTAGCAAGCGACGCAACACACTGAACTGACTCCTCAATCAGGCAGGGGGAACCTTAGGGAGGAAGGGAACATTCTGTGCCATTTATCTTGTCTCTAAGGACAGCAGTGGTACAACAGCTTTCCTGTTACTTCACCTCATAACTTTTTTGCTGGGACTATGAATTAGAAGCACTTGTGCTAAAGATAAAGAGTCTGTCTGGGATCAGAATAACAAGCAGAAAGGTCCAACTCTTTCTTTTAGAGGTTCTGTAGTGAAAACATGGGTTTATGTAATATTGGCTCTTCACGAAATGTCTAACTCATTGTCCTTAGCTGATCCCTGCAATTTGATAGTGGACAAAACTTGATTTTGCTAGTGAAGTCAGTCACTTGGGCACGTTAACACCAAGTCCTGCTCAATTTGCTTGTCACTTTGCTAGCCTTCACTCAAGAGAAACCCAGCTGATTTTTTTTCTTTGACTGAGAGAGTACCTTAGACATTAATAAGAAGATTTAATGTTCAAAGCCTTTTTTTTTTTATTTTAAATCACATATTTCGCAATATGTGGTCTGAGCCTCCCACATCCATGTTAACCTGTCAGGGGTAGTGTTTTCTATTAAGGTGTTTGAGTAAGGTAGGGTAGACAGGTGGGCACAGGGACACAGATAGAACCTGACCTCTTGGGTCAGCAGGCCAGATACTCAGATGTTGTATGAGGGCTCTGCTCACACAAAAACCTGGTATCCAGAGATAGCTGTTTAGTTGGTCACAAATGCATCCCTGCTAAGGCAGTGACTGTTTTGGCATCTTCCTCCACTGGTTAGTTAGGCTCAGGTTAAATGTGTTGCTTCAGGGGTGTTTAAGGCAAAGTCTTGTGTTTTCAATAACTAACCAGTGAACAAGACCCAGGTTTGCTCTCCTGGTTTTCCAACACTTCCTGATAGAGGTATTTTCTCTCTTCTTACTTTTATTTTACTCCCTGGTCTTTAGTCAATGTTGTTTAAAGGGCATAAAGTTTCACCTAAAGGGGAGTGGTGGCAGATAGCAATCATTCATCAAAAAGAAACCCTTTCAGAGACAGAGGGAAGCAGAAAAGACAAATGGCAAAAAGACCCTCTAGGCAAATTTCTGGTTAAATACTGCTGGGGGCCCAAGTTCAGACACTTGCTCCACGAGCAGGCAGCCTTTCTCACATCCTGTCTTTCAGTTGCTCACAAGCCACACAGGTGCCTGAATTTTGCGATCGTGAAACGGATGAATGACTGTGTGCTCTGTCCAGCTCTGAACCTTTCACTCAGGATTTCTGAACCGTTCTTTGCAAAGAGCAAAGCTGCCCATCAGACAATGTCAGCAAATGAACCAAAAGGAGAACTGGTTTCACTCTGAAGTGAACCTATTGTGTGGGCACTTTAGAGTGTGGTGACAGCAGCTTAAGATGCTCCTTTATTTTTCTTTCTGCAGATTGTTTTTTTTAGAAAGCTAACCCTGAATCCGATTATTTCTTATGATCTAAGAAAAGGCTATGGCAACTGTTTATCTTTCAATGTTTATATAAGTTCTCTAATCTAAATCTTATCACTCATCCATTCAAAAGCAAAAGAGACTTCTGTGGTATTCTGAGAAAGATCCTCTACTTGTAAATCAGCATATCACCATTGAATTTCAATTAATTTCACCCTTGGCTAAGTAGACTGCAAGGGATCTAGGTAGCTGAGTGATCTGGCCTTTTGGTTTAGTGGATTGTAATGTGCAAAGTTGTAGGAAATAAAGGAATGGGTATAATTATAGGGCTTTACTCTGTGATAACACAGCTCTATATTTTATTTGAGCCCAAGTGTTTTGTTCCACGGTACAAATTCTTCTATCTTACTTTCCCTCTTTTCTGATAGAAGTTATTACAGATCCAACTTACAGTAATGAAAATGAAGAAGAAGAAAATTCTTTCCCTATAATTTTATTGGAATACAGCCTTTAGAGCGGAAGTATTCTTCAAACTTTGGTGACTAACTTGCATTGAAATTAGTTGGTAACACCGCAGAAATATTCTTCAAATGCTTGGCCACAAAAGAAAATTATCAGCTTGTTGAAATCATGCCTCCTTGTTTTTGCACAAAATCTAACCATGAGTAGCTTTAATTACCCAGAGGTATAGTGGTGAGTCTTCTTAATACAGCATTCACGTTCAATTTCCAGTCTTGCCTGTATTTCCATTGATGAATTGACTGTAGGACCAGGCTTGAGAAGTCTGTGAGCTGTGCAACTGAGTAAAAAAAGAGGGGGAAATAGTAAGTAAATAGGAGGGTAATATATATTTTATATATATATATATATATATAAAAAATATATATATAAATAGTAAGTAAAATAGGAGGGGGAAAAGACAAAGAAAAATGATTTAAAAAATCTTGGTCCTCTTTGTCAAGGGTGCACACAAGGATGCAATGTGTTTGCAGGATACACTGACGTAAGATTATTGACATTAAATTTGGAGGAACTTCTGTTTCTGGAGGCGAGTGCCCTTTGCTCTCTGTCATGGTCCTTATCTTATACCTGCTGTCCTAGTTACCCAATTCAAGCACCTTCATGAGAGATCATGACTATTCACTGAGGTTTCCTCTGAGAGAGAGGATCCTGTGGACTGTCTGATGTGATGTGGCACTCACCCCTGTTCAAACCCTACCCCAGAATTCTACCTCGTGTAGAAACAACTTTTCTCTCATTCTTTCTTTGAAGAAATTAGGTCAAGGTGAAAAACATAACATTATAACTAAAGCCAAATTGCCTCTCGGTGCCATACAATATCCACACATCAACAGCTGCATTAGTCATACTCTACTTCTAAAAATTAATAGCAATAATAGTAACAACAACAATAATAATGTGCAAGTGAGTTGATCACATTGAGCTGAAAACTGAGTAGTTTCCGTGGCAGTTAATTGTGTTTTGTGTGGCTCATCATTCAAACAGTCTTGAGTTCAACATGGAAAGAGGAACAACAAGAAAAAAACAAAAAGAGACAATGCTTTAAGACAGTGTATACTGAGGGGATCTCAGAACTGGTCCTTCATCACCCCTGACCACAAAGGCAGAAGACCAGCTGCAGTTCTCAATACCAGAATAATTTTCTAATAAATTCAGAAATGCGTCAGTTTTTTTGGGTAACTCCTGCCACACATACCCATCTCACTGGGGTCAGCCTACAGCCCAACATTCCAACCCGATTGCAGTAGAGCAGAAATTTCACCATGACTTAAGAGAAATCAACATTTTCCTTTGGTCTTTTGACCGTAGTCCTGGACTTTGCCAGAAGGCTGGTCTCTGCTGCCACGAATGTGCCACATCCAGGATGAACTTGCTGAGCTCAGGATGCCTATGAGCAGCTCCCAGGTATATTTTCTCCACCTAAATATAATTTTCCAGCAGTCTGGAGTCTGCTATTACTGTATTAGAGAAGTTCTATTTCCTGTGTGCATCCACCTTGCTATCTTCCTGAAAAAGAGATAGAATATAGCAAATCATTTAATCAGTTTAAAACTCTTTTCTAACTTTATGTCCCCTCTCTTCTTCCCAGGAAGTCTTCTAGACCTTTCTTGCTTCTTCTCCATTACTTTATTTACATTCAGGCCTGCAATTTATAATTTTCTCCTTTCTTTTTTTTTTTTTTTTTGGTCAGATGTCCAAAGACCTTTTCACTGGTTTTGCTGCCTTGCAAATGCTGCCAGGGCCAGGAGAAATAAAAGCACAAGCAGGAAAACTAGGACAGGAACTTGGAATCTGAAAATTTCAAATCAATTTTCTGCCCCATACTTTTCCACTCTAACTTTAAACAGATCCCTATCTTTCTCAACACCTCTGTTTTACTGATTCAAAGGAAGAAATCCCAGTGACTGCTCTGTACACTGGAGTTCAGAAGCAGCTGGCTTATCTAGGAGCAGGGAAGAGAGAAAATGAGAGATGTTTACATCCTATCACATTTGATAAGATAGATCATACTTTTGCTGCTACTGTAGGATGAAATGGTGTGCATTCCTGTTTTGTAATGAATAATCAAAGCCATTTCACTTGGAGTTTCTAACTCTTGAAGCAATGTCACAATGGATTTTTAATGACCCAGAGAGGAGGACAAAGGCCAGAAGTGCAGGTTGGGAGCACAGCCTTACTGTCTTTTTTTTTCAGACTCCTTAAATCCCCTCTCCCTTTTTTTTTCTTATTTTATGCCTTTGTTCTCTGCCTTTCGACAGATAGTTCTGTTGTGTGGTTTTAAATAACTTTACAGGCTGTTTTTACTAACACACACACACACACACGCACTACATTCTGCAGAGTGTTTAGCAACACTGGAATCAAGAACCATGCTTCTCCAACCCCAAACAAAGGCACTGCTACTTCTCCACAGCACCAGGATTTGACCTGGGGGTCCTCTGGAGCAGGGACTACAAAAGATTAACATTTCAGTCTGCTGAGCCCACCAGTGCAGTCTTGCCTTATCTCATAAGCTCTGCCAGAGGAATGAATTACCCTAGTTCATTAAGACTCGTTTTGAATTGTGGTGAGAGGTCACCACATAAGTCACCTCCAGTCTATTTTGTGAATAATATGGATTATGATAAAAGCTGGCTGGGAGGTTGAAGCCCAAGGATTTTGTTTTCTTTATCCTTCAAGGTGGGTAGAATATAGGGTGGGGAAACCCTGATCTGGACATTTCCTAGCACTGCATAGTAGATTATAGAAAAGTCCTTTTTGTTCTTTTTTTTTTTTTTAACCCATGAATGGGTGACCTCTTGATCTCTCTGACCCCTTTATTTTTGCCATGAAAGAACTAAAACTAGCTGTGCCCATACAAAACCTTCTTTCACTTCAGTTTTCTCATGATTAAATTCCCTGCTGTGTTTTTGTTTAAGTGCTCTGATACTGCCCTTTGGAATTGGGCAGATGTTTGACTCTTTGAAATGGTTTTTTTTTGTTTTTTTTTTAATTTAGTAGTGGGCTGCAGTTAAGGCATGTTTGTCCACATCAGGAATAAATGAGAAATGTTTCTACAGTAGCATTCGTGACTCACCATCTAAAAGTACTTTGCAAGTGATACACTGGGATACGGTAATTGATAATTTGCATCAAAACTTACCTTGATGCGCAGAATGCTGCACAAAATAAAACAAAGGCTGCCTCCATGTTGAATAGATGACTGGGAATACATTAATTACAGTTGAAGACCTCTTCAAAACTAACCATGTCAAACGTAGGTAATTGAGGGTAAGGTTGAAGGCAGATGGCATATGACCTACTTTAATAACTTATGTAGAAATAAGTGGGAGCCAGTCATTGGGGAAAAGATGCGAAAATAATGTTGAAGGAAATGGATGTGCTTCAATTATCAGTTAGTGCTGTACGTGCATAATCCGAGTAGCTTTGTGGGAGCTGTGTTAATTCATTACTGTTGAAAGCATGGTCTTTAGGAGAGGGAAGGTAAACTTGGATAATGTTTAGACCTGGTGTTGGAAACAGAGCTTTGTCAGGATTCAACTAAATCCAGATTCTCTTTACCTGACCCTTTGTCAGGCCTCTGTAGACTGTGGTTATTAAAGATGAGTGTTCATATAACATTAGCAACTAATTGAGATCAAGGCATCATTTGCTACTTGTTATACAAATAAACTGAATTTTGTCCCAAAGGAAAGATAAGCTTGAGATTTACCAGAAGTCAGTAATATACCAGCTGAGCTAATGATTCAATGTTCAGATTTTGCAATGCTGGACTTAGATTTGCTCTAAAATGGTGTATGAATTGAATTCCACTAGATCTGGGCAAAACTTCCTGCATTCCTCAGAGAAGCAAACCAAGTTCCACGGCATCCCTCTCTTGGCTGCATTCCAGAGGTGCTCTGCATCACACTACTGAACGTGACATCCAGGTGCAGCCCCTGGCTGGATTTGGAGGTCCAGGGTGTATACTCCTCTTTCTCATCTTTCTCACCCCCGTGAGCAATCCAAGTACATAACTTTAGGTAATGCCTATTACCCCATCTATTTTCAGTTCTATGCAGTCCAATATAAACCAAATAAACCTGAAAGAAATAACATATGATATATTAAATAGACTTGTACTGGCAACCAACTTGCACTAAAGGCCACCCCCCATGGGGGCAGTCGGGTTTAATTATCCACTTGAAAATGTGTCTAAGGTTTCTAGCACAATTTTTTCAACCTTTATTTAAAAGATACATTCCACCAGAGGACAGATCTTGTTCTGATCCATCAGGAGGGTGCTTAAGATAGGTTTCAAAATGCAAATATAGTCCAAATATTTTAACCAAGAAAAAGGAGATTTCACATTAAAAAAAACCTCTCAAGCTCCAGTCTTGGAATGTCTTGCATTCAGGCTCATCTTTCCATGAGATGCCATTAGTGTAGGAAAAGTGAAGCAGAAGGAGGGCTCAGATTTCAATGGACAAGGTACAGACAGCTCCTGTTCACCTTACACCTGGAAAATAATTTCAGTGAGATGTGGCTGTGGGTGAGTTAAACAGATCTGTAGTCTCCTTCCTTCCCATACTTCTCAAGAAAAAAGATACTTGTCCTTTCCCCAGACCGGGTTTACAGAAGGATGGATATGAGGAAGGGAGAGTGAGAGAGATTTAAAAAATGTGTCAGCTTTATCCTGGGAATTGCTGTGCTGAAGTAAATTATTGCCTAGCAGTGAATTATCATTTTTGTGAGATCTTAAAAACCAACAGCTGTGAAATTGACTTCTAACCGATTTTAATTGAGATGGACCAAAACTTAAAATACCAGAAATAAAAATCCTGGATGCTGTATTGGGTCTGGCTGGAATGGAGATACTTTTCCCCCTAGCAGCCCTTAGAGTGCTGTGCCTTGGTAGCTAGAAAGGTATTGATAACGTGCCGGTGCTTTGACTACTGCTGGGCTGTGCTCTCCAATATTCCCCCCTCACCAGTGCGCTGGGGTCTTGGGAGGGGACACAGCTGGGACAGCTGACCCAAACTGACCAAAGTGATATTCCATATCACATGAGCTCTGCTTAAAAATAAAAGCTGAGATAAAGGAGGAGGAATGGGGGGACAAAGTCTCTGTCTTTCTTGTAAGCCTCTTTAAGTACTGAAAGGCTGCAGTAAGGTCTTTCCCAGAGCATGCTCTTCTCCTGAAGAGACTTGGCTGAACAACTCTAACTCTCTTAGCCTGTCTTCATAAGAGAGTTGTTCCATCCCTCAGATATTTCTGTGACCCTCCTCTGCACCTGGTCTAGCAGGTCCGTGACTATCTTGCACCAGAGGCCACAGAGCTCACAGGACAAAGTGATCAAAACATAGACTATTTCCCAAAACTAACCCCTTGTCTTGCTAGAAAAAGGTTACAGAGATGTTATGAAGAACATCATTGATCATGAGCTATGTCAGATAACTATGGTCTTTCAGAGCCTTGGAGGAGACCACTGATGATGGTGGACAATCACTGGGGCTTTGGCAGCTGATGTGATCCCAGCAGGAGATTATTATAGCTCTGCTTCTTTGTAGGGAGACTTACTTTCAAAGCCAAGAGGGTTAAAGGATGAATTATCTTTATTAATATCTGGAGTAAAGCTCTTTTTTGGTGACAAAATTGTGAATATAAAACCATTCTTTTTTTCTGAAATCTGCAATATTTTAGAGCATGGAGTTAATCTTAGCAAAATTGTTAGGACATCTGTATGGTACTTACTGAACACAAGTATGAAACAAATATGATAAAAGCGAGGTAGTAAGTATAACAGGTTAGTGACACAACGTGACTCCTTTAAGAAAACATATTCCAATTACTTTGTTTACTATTGGCTTTCCAGAAGACTTAGGTTTAAAAACCAGGTCGTCCTAAAATTACAAGGTTTTTATTTTCTTTTGAGTCTCTTTTTCAACTGCTGCAAACCCCACACTAACTCAGAAGCACACAAAGCTGATTGTGCACAAAGGCACCTTGTTGGATGACATTGTTTAGGAGTTAGTTAGTAAATTGAACCTAAGTTTGGATGGCATCCTCCATGGAGCTGTAGGCTTCTGTGCAATCACTTTAGTTTTGTCATTGCATTCAGACTGAGTTAGCCATTCTTTCTGCCAAAACAGCTCCCCCAGGGATCCAGATGGCTACTGCCACTCTCTGTGAGACACTTTCTGGTTTGGTCTCATAATCAGAACAAATGATGAGAGCGTAATAGAACACAGACGGCAATTCAGAAATTACGAGCAATCTATTAATCTTTGGGGGCTAATATCACAAAGTAAGGAGTGTAACACTACTCCCTATTTAATTGAAAACTCTCTGCATAAAGGACAATTAATGAGAAATGAACAATTTCATGTTTCAGGAGAGATGAAGTGATGGAACCTCAGGGTATATCAAAGATTTAAGCATTGTATCTGACTCTCTCCTATGACAGGTGTGAAATTACTTAGTCAAAAAGATGTGCAAATGTCTTATACTCTGTGGTGCTGTTCTGGCAAACAGGCCAGACTTTGCCCACCTCTTGCTCTCTTTCTCACACCTCCTCAGCATACACTGATGTCAGTGGAAAAACAACAAGGTTGTTAAAACCATTGGAACTGATGCCATGAAGAAAGTTGTGTTTTGCAAGTTGATTATTCGAGCTAACAATGTCGTTGTTGTTGTGTTACAACTCACCAGGTTTAATGGGCGCCATCTCATACCAAAAGTGGCATATATGACCTCCTTTATAGAAGTACCTTGGAAGAAATAGAGCACACAAATGATTGGCTGGAGAAAGTTTTCTGGTTTTTAGTGATTTGAATGCAGGTTTATATGCAGGAACTCTTGAGATTTCATCTCTCCTCTCAATTACTACATTTGTTCCCAGTCTATGTAACCATAGTATGGGGCTCATAGGAGCTACTTCTACCAGAACAAGGAGGTGTGGGGAGTTATTATTTAGCTTTGATTGCTACACAGAGTTTGGCACATCACAGGAATTTAAGTGGCAATAAAATGACCAGTTTGGGGTCAAATTTTGGCCCTTTCTGTCTTCTGTAAAAATG
This sequence comes from Melanocharis versteri, assembly GCA_013397845.1. Lineage (NCBI taxonomy): Eukaryota > Metazoa > Chordata > Aves > Passeriformes > Melanocharitidae > Melanocharis > Melanocharis versteri. Next base: position 364,799 of record VZTG01003994.1, read on the forward strand.
CTGCCTTTGATTCCACAAAATCAATAACAAAATACATCGGCCTGGACACTTCACAAAAGTAATGTTTCCTTGTTAACACTCTGTTCAAGGACAGAATAAGCTTTTATGAAAAATAAAGACAATTTCCATTCATTTCCTCCTGGTGCACTGTTCTAGAGGAGGTCAAGCAATCTGTTTGGACATAATATGCTCTCACTTGAGATTTTTCTGATTCAAGGTGAGGAAAGATGACAAGCTGTGAGCGCAGGTTATTTTGAATAATATCTGTTTTGCAGCAGTTGCTGCTTTTTGTTCTTTACAAAGAGATTTCTTTGGAAAAGAAAAAAGGCAACTGAATAAAATAACCCTTAACATGCAATAAAAAGGGTTTAGATTGTTGTAAAATGGGTTTTATTGATTGTGTTACATGGTTGCTACAAATTTTGGAGAGGTGCTTTTATTTCAGTACTCCACTTTCATTGCACTGGCCTTGGTTTACTATCTCAGATCTGTATATCTGTAAGTATGCATGGGAGGAATTTCATTGAAGTATGATAAGCTGAAAGATGAGTATGAAGGAGAGAGTGAGCATTATCTGAATGAGGGGAATGTAGAAATGCGTGAAATGTTTTTCAGCTTATTATCTTCCTGAAAATCTGCAGTTGCACAGCAATCAAGGCAGTGTGCAGTTTTTGGCTGCCTTGTTATATTGACAGAGGTTCCTGCAGTATCACAGTGAGAATGCTGGTTTAGGTAAACCATAGAATCCTAGAATGGTTTGGGTTGGGAGGAACCTTAAAGACCATCTTGTTCCAACCACCCTGTCATAGGCAGGGACATCTTCACTAGATCAGGTTGTTCAGAGCCCCATCCAAACTGTCGTTGAAGAAATCCAGGGATGGGACATCCACAGATTCTCTGGGCAACTTGTTCCAGTCCCTCATGACCCTCATAGTGAAGAATTTCTTCCTAATGTCTAATCTAGACCTACTCTAAACCTGCCCTCTGTAAATTTTAAGCCATTAACTCCTGTTCTGTCCCTTCATGCCCTTGTCAAAAGTCCCTCCAGCTTTCTTGTAGCCCCTTTAGGTACTGAAAGGTGCTGTATGGTCTCAGATCTGCTGTGCCTGAGCTGTTTCACTGTTTCATCTTAATACAGGCATGCACATGACCTGGGAAGTGCCACATCAAAATAAATAGATATAAAAAATGAGTGTTGGGCAGAATTTATCAGCACATTCAACCAGATGAATTTTAGTGTCTTGTGAATCCAATTGTGAGCTAGATGGCAAAGTTCCTTTTAAACTTGATCTATTCAATGCAGACAATGAAGCCTAGAGGGCTATTTATCTGACCCTGAGATAGACACCTGCATTTGACCAGCCAAATGACTTTCTAGACTCCACTGACTGTGCTGATTATGTCTCCTCTGACTGTAATTGAAGTGTAGAAAGACACCTGCCTCTCCTGTGGAGGTCTAATTTCAGGTGTCTGAGTCTGGCCCTTTATCCACCCTTCCTCTACCAGAGCTGAAATAAAAGCTACACACTTCAGAAGAAAACAAAATCATTTCTATTTCACCATGGCTCCTGCTATTGTTTTGACTCCACCTCATGGTCAGTGTCCCACTCAAATCATGAAGGTTCGTGATTTTTAGCACTATTCGAGTTGCTGGTTAACTGGGAAGTCACCTTTGATGCTGTTAACCTTTCCTTGCTGCCTTTGCTCTCATTCAGATTACCTGAGATGAACCAGGCTTCTCTACAGTATCAGCAGATTTCACAACAGGATTAGAGTACAAGCTATTAGCAGCTAAAATGTATGATGAGGCTTTGATTACTGGCAGTGATTGCCATAGCTCTCCCAGTGGCAGCTTTACAACAGACCCAAACATTTTGCTTCATTTCTTCTTGTTTGTTTGTGTGCATTTGTGCACATACATGTTTGCTGTCATCATTATTCAGGTTTCTACATGGTGGGCAGAATAGAACGTGAACCATTAGGCTGTTTTTTGAAACCTTATCTCTTTGTCCTATACTTTTTACTTGCAGTCTCAAACCCTATCTACACCTTAGTATGTTAAGCAAAAATGTTACTGTCTGTTGCTTCTGCAGTGCATCTGTTCTCTACATCATTAATCCTAGATTTGCACAGGAAGACAATTGACATTTTTCTTATGGTAGGATAGAGTTACTAAAAGAAAAGAAACATGGAAATGATACAGACAATGGGGTTTTAGAAAGCTGTTACTTTTAAGCCAGTGTAGAGTTTTTATTTGCATTTCTTGCTTGACAGCTGCAGTCGGGAGCTTTCTAAAAAGTGGCTGCTAATACAGACTGCATATTGTTTTCCAAAAAAAAAACCAACTGTATTTTTTCCATACCCACCTTAAAGTCTGTGCACAGATCGGATGATTTCTTATGTTAGAGTGCAAAGGATATGCCACATAACAAAAAAAGTACCTACTGGGCTGACCGAGGCTCATCCTGATAGCACCTTAGAAAGGTTTGGGTTGGAAAGGACCTTAAAGGTCATCCCGAATTCATTTCGCTTGTCTTGAACCATTTTAAAACATAATATTACCGTGTTGGACTCATGATTTGTGAATCCACAGATCTCCATGTCAAAACATGGTTAAAAATGAGGTCATCTAATTAACTGAAACTAAAAAGGTGTTGACTAGTGCCTTTCTGCCACACCAGTACAGTGCAACAAATTTGGGAAATGACACGTAAGACTTAGTAGCAGGTATTGAGCTCCTTTTGCTCTGGCAAACAAGCAGATGGATGTTCTTGCAGCCAGTCTCCAAACACTTCCAAATGCAAAATGGGAGCTTGCATCCCAGAAGATACAAGAAAGCTTTATCTTCTTAGCATGATTACTTGTTTTCAGCTAACTGAGCAGTTGGATGGAGACAGGAAATTTAGAAGAGCTGTCTTGGCAGGAGTCCATTTAAAGAGCTATTCCAGAGAGTAAGCCTCCTTCTCCATGCATATACAGGTTTTTCAGAGTGCTATATTTATTAGATAGTCATCTACTGGATATTAATATCAACAAATGTGACTTATGTGCCTTAAAAGGGGGTGGAGATGCTCACATGAGCTGCATGATGCTGTGGGTTGAAGCTTGTTGTAGTCTGTTGTTGTCTGTACTGGGTGCTACTGAGTTGTCAGCATAGCTTGCAGCAGGATTCAGGTTATTTGCATGTACTCCTTAACAAAGTTGAGCCTGTTAGCTCCAAGTAAGCTCTCATTATTTCAAATGGATTCTTAGTCATCAGGAGCCTTCCCCTTTTAGGAATCATAACATATAAAAGTTAACCAAATGCGATGCACTCTTGGCTGTGAATACTGGTGTATAAAGCTTTTAGCTGTAACCTGATTCACATCTGCTCTCAGCACTTAAGCTGATGAAAAGTGACAAGCCTGAACCACTGCCACTGACCCAGGCTCTTTCTGTCTTTTTGCTGAGTAAATGGCAAAAAAAATCATACTAATTATTGATAACAATCTGTAATTTTCCAACTCTTTGCAGCATTATGCAGACCATTTTCTGTGCGTTTCTAAGCACAAAGTACTTGCTTCAAGGGTCACAGTCCAGTTAGTCAATAAAAAGCACGAGGACTTGTTATGAGGATGCATGCCAGTTCAGAGAAAGTAATATTTGTTCTCTCTTGGCAGCCTAAAAAAGCCAAAAATGACCCCTAATCTTCTGCTCAGCTTGAGATGGTTATCTGTATAATTTACTAACTGATCTTTGAAGAAGTTTGGATTACTTGAAATGTGCACACAAGCAGCCTTCCAACTGCTTGGATAAAAATCTTGCGATGAAGTCTGTGCATTCTGCAGCCAATGCATGTGCTCAGTGTTCAGGGAAGTGCCAGTTGGACGTCCTGCAATGTAGTGCCATATAAACCCCACAGTGGGGGGATAAACATGTTCCTCTGGACTGTGAAGCTGCAAGATCCTTCTCGTAGTGTTTTTTTCTCTTGAGTTTCTTTCATTTTGGAAACAGTTCTTATTCTACCTTCCAAAGGGATGAGCACGCATCATTATGTGTTATCGTGGCCCTCCCGGTGTTCTGTGTATGTAGAAGAGACAACTCCTTTACTGCCATTTAGGAAGCACAAAGCTTCCAAATACACTTTGGTGCCAGTTCCACTGGCAGGTGCATTAGGCAGTAATTCTCTGCCTTATGGAATGCTGTGATGTGTGCTACTGGGGCTTGCATTTCCAAGCCAAGCAGCAAGCAGTGTTACCACGTAGCCTGTGGCCAAACCCATACTAATAGGCTCAGTATTAGCAGGATATAAGAGCTCAGCCTTGTAACTAACACAGTCACACTTTTTGACCTGGAGCTGGGCTGAGTTCTGTAGACACAGCAGTGTCATATCTGCTCACAAGATATTGCCCAGTTCTATAAATGCTGTCTGAGTGACTGAAAGGTGAAAAAGAATCTTCTTTTATCTGCATCTTCACTTTCCCACATATGTGCAAACATTAAAAAAAGCCCCGAAAACATGCTACTGGAGAATATCAAGGAGTGATTTCCAAAGGTAATCCTTCTAACTATCCTGACTCTTAAAGTGAAAAGCACAGGATGCTTCAAGGGAAACCCAAACTAACCAGCTACCACGACTTACATAGCTACAAATCAGAGGGCAGATTTAGATTAGATATGAAGAAGAAATTCTTAACTGTGGGGGTGGTGAGACATTGACGCAGTGCCCAGAGAAGTCGTGGCTACCCCATACCTGGAAGTGTTCAAGGCCAGGCTGGATGGGGCACTGAGCTACCTGGTCAAGTGGAAGATGTCCCCGCCCATGGGGGAGTTGGAACTAGATGGTCTTTAAGGTTCCTTCCAACCCAAGCCGTTCTATGATTCTATGAAGTTCATTGTCACTGTCAGTTCTGATAGAGACCGAATATGCTACTGGGACTGAGTTCAGTTGAAATTATTGAAAATGCATATTGAAAACAAAGATTTTCAAGCCACTTGGGATATTTGAGGACCTTTTTCATGCTTTTTAGGTGATCAGACTTCAGAGGATGGTGATTTTTTGTTAGCAGCCAGATTCATTTAAGTCAACAAAAGTTGCCAACATTTTTAGTATACTCTGTTTGAAGCCTTTTGGACTCCTGCAGCAGTGAGTTCCACTAGGGATTCCTGGATTCGAATGATATTTGAGATGAGTACTGGAAATTATTCTGATGCTCTTTGTTTTGCTGCTAGGTCTTATCTTCCTAATACCCCTACTGACTAAAGCTAACAGAACAGGAAAAGCAGGAATGTTTTTTATAGAGTCTGTGACATACCTTAGCATTAGCAAGGCGGTGTTTTAACTACTGCCATGTAGGTTTGCATCCAGCTCTCTGCAAGCATAGACAGCAAATAAATATGAACAAAAGTGGGGGGAAAAAAAGAAAATCTTTGTGAACCCACTTGGATGCCATAGCTGAATGACATTCTCTATGAGTTAAAGCTAGAAAGGCAAACTTCCCTAACTAAGACATAACTTCCTATTCTGACTAAATGTATCTTGAGCAGTTGAATCTACTGACAAAGCACCTATTTTGGATAAACCATTTTATCATCAGTATTTTGATGTCTTCCTCCCCTAATAATCCTAGTATTTCCACTTCTTAAATACATCCCCATGCTCCAAGTGTTTTGTACCATTTTAAATAGCTTACTCATCTCCAAGATGCTGACATCTCCCAAAGTCTCTGTGCTATTTACACGCCTTCTTTGTCATCATATAACTGTATTTTGAATGTTTACCTTCGGAAGCCATTCCTCATTAGTGAATCCTTCTACATTCCTGTGAACAAAGTGCTATGACAGTGACCACATTTAATGAACCCCTGCTGTTTTGACATATCTTAGGCTTCATGAGACTTGTGACTATGAATGCAGCAATAGTCCCAGAAAGCTGTGCTCCTCATGATCTTGTGTGGATTATCAGAGCAGGACTAAAAATGGACAATGAAACTTTTGACAAATACGGTCTTGGGAGAAGAGACTTCCTTCTTGCAGGAAATCTTTGGAGTTTTTCTTGCCTTACTCATTCAGATGTCAAGGATGAATGAATTCCTGCCATAGCTTGAACCAGTTATTCACTGATCCAGAAGACAAAGATGCACAACCGGTAAACTATTGTACTCATAGTATAAAAAATGATTGCAGTCTAATCATAGACAAGGAGCATTTTCAGGGTAATCCCAACAGGTTTATCATACCAATTAAGAAATAATGGCAACTTTCACCATGATTAGGGTTTTCCAAATAATGCTTTTATTATGGTTATTATTCCTTAAACTTTTTTTCGTTAGCATCAATTAGGCAGAGGTTTCCATTGTGATCTGCCCTGCATCCTGCAGTTCTCAGGTCTCTGTGGCACAGAATCTTCTGCATGGCCAGCACCAGAGAAGCTGTGAGTGGAACAGAATGTCTGCATGCTGCAGAAAATGAGGTGGGGAGGAGAGGTGTTCAGTGAAAACACATTTTACAAGAAATAATATTGCATCAAACCCAAGAATAATATAAAGAACTTTATTTCCCTACCTCTGTGATTGAGTTTTTAGTGTTGCTCCATACATCTCTTACGCTCAGACTGTATATAAGTAAAGGGTCTCAAACTGCTTTATATATAAATAAGGAATACTGGTCCATTATATTTGATGGGAAAGAGGTGATGGTAAGGTAGAATAATTAGGTAGGTGAGTGGTAGAGAATGCACAGCCAAGCTCAGCATAAAACCTTTTCCTCCAACACTTGAAATACATTTTTGGACCATGTAAAGGTGGTTTGGGAGGAGGAATAAAACCCTGTCACTTTCATAAAAAATATGTTTGCATTTTTTTTCTTCACTATCACTGCATTTGTGGTAGGCAAAATGTTGACTTTGTAATGGTGAATGCTCTCATGCATTTGTGTGGTATTTGGGATTGAATTATTTTCTCTTATCGCCTACACCAGCCAGGAAAGAGAAGTTTTGTTTTTCCTCATAAAAGCAGGACAGAAAATACCCAGGTTTTTTTATTCTTTTAAAAATGAAAATCCTAAAAATGTGAGTTTCATGATGACTTGCCCACAGGACCTTCAAGTTACATATGTAGAAAGCATTGCTAAATGTATAAGGTTAGAAAAGGTGTGTTCTGGTTGTTTCTATATGCCTTTGAATAAGTCTTTGGATTCAGTGTTTGGACCAGTCATAGTGAATTATTATACATTTCTTTCTCCAAGTAGCCGTGCTGATTGCTCCCAAGCACTGTAGCCTGCCCATTAAATGCTTCCTTTTGCTTCTTGTCTCTATAAATACTCAACACTCCCTGGCTGAATGAAGCCCATGACTATATGGCAAATGTCATTCTCCTGCAAGTGCAGAATAACTTCAGAATTTTTTGGCTTTGCTGCCTTAGTGCCAGTCTTACATCGCTGTAACAAACAAGAACCAAGTCCATAGCAAGCCCCAAGGCATGATATTGGCAAGAGCAGCCACATCTTTGACATGTAATCCAGCTTTTAGATCTAGGTCAGTAATAGCTTGCTTTCTCTTCAGGCACAATTGCATGGGCCTGCATCTGCATTTACACTTATAATTTCAACATCTGTGTGTAGACCTTCATGTGTGATAACAATTGATTTTTAAAGGGAAGTAAGGTCCCATGAGGGAGAAAATGAAGGTGCTTGGAGTGTATAGCACAGTGCTAGAGATGTCACAGGAGATCTCTCCCTAAGAGATTGCAGGTAGCACTGGAAAACAAAGTTCCAGATAACCCATCATTGGCTGAAAATAGGAACCAAATCTCTCTAATGTTACTGTTTTTTCCATAGTAAGTGGATAAAACATTTTTACATAGTAAGCGTGATGTAGGACAAAGATTAGTTTTGAAGCAGGAGCTTCTTTACAGAGGAATGTTTTCAGTGCTGATAACGTTAGCAGTGTTATTGCTAGTCAAACCATATTTGGGATTCTTCAACTTTCAGAGTCAGATAATTAGACAAAAATCTCACCCTTCATTCAAAAAGGAAAAGATTCTCAGATTTTTGAAGTCAAAAGGAGCTAGCTTGAAAGCATTTCCTAATTCTGCAATTAATTGTTAAGATCCAGGAGAAAAACTTTTACCCCTTTTCTTCACTCCCCACACCTTTTAAATGAAACTACTATTGGCACATAAATATGTATGGACTCAGGAAGACTATGATGTGTAAGAAGAGACAACATTTTTTTGGCCGATTATTGGGGTTAGGGAATGTGTCAACCCTGTTGGATGGCAACACCACCACAAGTGGTCTCTTCATCTACTCCTTGCGTTTTCTCACCCTATATCCTCAGCTCCCCTGTCCATTTCTCTAAGAAGATTACAGCGGGTTATCCTTAATGGATAACAACAAAGTATTGCCTACTATATTTCAAACTGGCATGGCAACCTTGCTTCTTTGCTGCCTGTTTAGCAAGTTATTTCCCTTCTCTCCAGTTTTGTTTCTTTGCCTATAAAATGGCCTCCTTCCTAAAACACATTTTGAGTTCCACAAGGTTGGTGAAAAAGCTGAATATGAAGAGTGGAGCTGACATGTTAGAAAGGGAGGGCAGCCACTTTGTCAAGGAAAAAAGGGGAAACAGAGAGTTCTTATATATAACATAAGAAAAATAGTGAGCAACAAGCTAGGGAAGGAAGTAAGTTGAAAGTAAAGAAAATGGGTGGATGTGAGAAATTAGTTTAATGTGGGGGCTTTTAGAGGATCGTAGCTAAGTAACAGAGGAACCTGCATTGGTCAGCTCTGAGGCTACAGAGGAATCATAGGATCATAAGTCTGAAAGGGATTCAAAAAACCCCAGGGCAGGATCAGCTGTATCTCTGTCGTTTCTGGTGTGTGTTTCTGTAATTTGTTTTGAAGACTTCCTTTGATGAAGACTCCACAAACTTCTTAGACCATTTATCTCTGTGTTTACCTTACCCTTAGGAAGTTCCTCTCGTGGAAATAGTCATGTAGGGAGAAAATGGATGTCATTTAGGACTGAGGGAATTTAAACATTCTGGTGCCCTCCATATTGACATGTGATAGGTCAGGAAGCAGAGTCAACATGTATCAGCCTTTGAAATGGACTTTTAGAAAAAAAAATCCTGACTTTCTTTCTTTCTGTCTTTCTGTCTTTCTGTCTTTTTGTCTTTCTGTCTTTCTCTTTCTATCTTTCTTTATTTCTCTCTTTTCCTTCCGTCCTTCCTTGTCTTCTTGTCTTCCTCTCTTTTTGGACTTTGTGAGTGCTTTATAAGAAAAGAAGGGCAAGAAGCTGTTACGGCACTTTCTACTTTTATGATGATTATGCAGGACTGAACAAAACCCTCAAGAACTGTCATGTCCAGAGGAGACCAGTTCATCCATCTTGCTCATACATCCCTTTGTTTTTCCAGCCACTGAATTGTCATGATTACAGGCATCATCAATACAAAACATGCCATTCACACCAGCATCTACTGCAGAGCAATCTCACCTGCACTCACTGTGGCTTTAAAGTACTGCACGGCTCATGCTAGCAGGCTCTAACCACAAAGGACCAGTAAAAAAGCTCTTTCTGTCCGACATGAATTAGGACGCTCAGTTAAAAATTCATAGGAAGATTACATAAAACCATATGCTGCCTTTATTTTTCCCCTTTTGCATTAAAAATGTACAGCTGCTCTGCATTAGACATTCCATTAGCCTGTGAGTCTCACAATCTGGACTTTGTAGTTAATGATGGGGGAAGGACTAACTGAGACAGGAGAAGGGAGAGAATGAAAGTGTTTTAGGCCAATATTTGAGGCTTCCTTAAAAAAGATAGCATATAAGGTGGATGGAGAGTTTAAGTGTGGGAGTAGAAGGCTTGCTCTACATATAAGAAGAGACCTGTTTTCAGAATTATTGGCTCACTCTCAGAACCCCTGAGCAGCATCAGCAATAATTAAGATGATATAACCTGTTTCCTGTGGTCATTTGGGAAGAAAATAAAAAATCTATATTCCAAATGGAGTCAGGAAATGTTTAGGCTCGTCTAACAGTGTTAAGTCACAGAGAGTTTTATGGCCACTCCGTTTCTTCTGCAAGAGACCCTTTAATTTAGTTGGAAGTCTTGAAGGGTCCAGGTTTATTATTAGATAATTGACTGTGTTGGTCAGTTAATTGCCTGGGATTGAAAATATGGCCACTTAATGTAGTAACAAAGTGAATCATTTAGCAATAACCTTTCTATACATCGTAATGAGATGCATTCTAAAGAGACTTCTTGATGATGCTGTGTCAGTAAATGTCCTAGAAGGCTCCATAGGGAAGCTTGTAGAGATGCAGGTGGGTATAGGTGCATGCAGTGTGAAGATAACAGGCTCAACAGCAAGCAAGCAAGCAAGCAAGCAAGCAAGCAAGCAAGCAAGCTGCAGAATTGTCCACTTACACAAACCAGGCCTGAGCCTGTCTTTGCTCATGGGGCAGAAGCAAAGAGAAAAAAGAAGTGATGGGTCTTATTTACATTGTGGACTCAGCTACTCGTATTCACTCATTCCAGCTGGCATGTGCCATTTCCATACAAAAAAAAAAAAAAACCCAAAACCAAACACATCTAGTAATCCAAACAGTATTTAAAATATCTTCAGCAGACAAAGAAAATAAGTATTTTGTTCATCGTTTATGAATTTTGAAGAGGTTGTTTCATTTCCAAACTAGGCATATTTCAACCTTTTTATTTATTTATTTAATTATCTATTTTACATTAGATACAATAATGAGATACAGCACCAGAGTCTATTCTCTCCCTATATGACTGATCCCCAAAGAGTCATCTTGTATTTTCTGCGTATGTTCATTTCTTCTTGGTCTTACCCAGTATTTAAAATCATAAACATTGCGCCTTCTTGCATTGATTATGGTTCTTCACACTTACACAAGATGAGAAAACTGAGCAAATAAATTTTGGGGGGTTGAGTCACAAATAAAACTTTAATACAAAGCATTGTGAAATGTGTGGTGCAGCCACCATTGTTAAGCTGCATGTTTAATTAACCATTGCCTCAATGCAGGTACTAAGCAACAAGAACACAGGAGCACATTAAAGTGTCTTAATTAAATTATATGCAGTATGGTCATATTTAATTGTGCACAGAACATGCTTTCTCCTTGCTTTTATTCCTCCGTGTCTTTTGTTTCTACATCATCAAGTAGATGGAGTACATTCAAGGTACACTTTATTCACAAGAAAGTAAGGAGGTTTTCCACACATTTTTTGGGGGGATGAATAAAATTTCTTCTGGTGCTTTCTTTCTTTGAGCATGATGCAGGATGAGCATCTGATAAGGAGCATCACAGCAAGTAGCAGGAATGAATCCTCAGTTCAGACCATACTGTCTTGAAATTTAAACTGCATATCATGTATCAAACACAGCTCTCTGCATTGTCTTTTTGGTCTAGGAAATAATTTTATATGTGGATGTATGTAATGCCTATGAATTCGTGGCTGATGACCAATTCTTTTGGAATATTACACATACTGATTGGTTTCTAATGGTTTAAATAAGTATATTTTTTTAATTAGAAGTGCTGGAATTAACCGCTGAAATAAACACTGTGGATAAAACAAGTATCAATAAAACAGATATTTCAGAGTTTGCCCTAATAAAAGAGCAGAATGAAAAGAACCAATTTGGAAAGCTGAAAGCTTGGTTACAACCCAGAGCAGATGTCATGGCCAGACATAATCTCTGCTCTCCTAGGGAGCACAGCTGATGTGCTGCAAAACCTACAGCTACAAGAGCTGTGAAAATGGACTTGTTTCTGCAGGTTTTAAGGAAGCATCTTTACTGTTGTGTCTGGGAACATAGCTTTTTGTGACTGTGAATCACCTTGAGCAAGTTGCTGTGTGCCAGAGAGATGCAGCACAGCCACAGTTCTCCAGGTCAGTGCACTGAGTGGGGGAAATGCTGATGTGAATTTTGGATGAACTAAAGTGAGGCGCTGCAGTAGTGCCAAGCTTGAACTTGGCCACAGTCTTAAAACTGAGTCTGATGCAGCTGGATTTGGTAATACTATTTTTAGCCAATTTTTTTCCTTTGTGCTACAGGGAGCCCTTTGCTTTGCTGCCAAAGCTGGTTCCTCCCAATGAGAATATCATAGTCTACACCTCAGCCTTGTCTTTATAGTAGCATCTTCGTCCCTTTGTAGTGACAGAAAAGATTTTAGAAAATTAAATTCATTCTTCACTGCAAATGCTGCTTTGAACGTTGATCAGAGGGCTTCTTAGAAGCCCTTCCAGCAGTGTGGTCTCAGAAATAGGATGTTTTATGCTATATCAGATTTAGCTTCTCTCCAGCTAACCTCTCCCATGCTGGAGCTTGGCTTGGCTAATAATGGCTTCGCTAGCCTACCTCAGAGGCAAGACATCCTCAGCAGTGCAGGGCTGAAGGCTTCTCTTCACTGGTGACTTCACACTTCTGGTTGTGGCCGGAAGTTTGGGGTACAGGAAGTGAGAAAGAGGACGGCACAGTGAGTCAAGGATGCCTGCAGGAAAAGTGTTGGGGCAGTGGTGGAAGCATGTGAGGTGGTAACAGATCAACATCATTCTCAGTGCATGAGATTTCACATGCTCCTGAACTTCTCCTCGTACAGACTTTCTCAGGCTGGAGTTCTGGGGAGAAATACTGCCCTTTTAAAGTCTGCAAGCAGAGAAGATGCAATGTAATAATTATTGTAAGGGGAACTTCACCCGTAGAAGCCTCAGTCTCTGTCGTGGCCTCAAGATGTCAAAATGGGCATGAAAACCTCCATCCTTAACAAAGTTTAAATAAATGTAACATGCTTCAAAAATGGTAAATGGAACAACCCAGGTAATTACAGTCATGTCAGATTGACATTGATCCCAGGCAAAATAATGGCATGGCTGATGCAGCTCTCAAATAGTAAAGACATACAGGAAGGTAATGCAATTAATGCCAATCAATGTAGTTTTCCAAAAAAACTGTATTTCTTGTCAAATAATCCTGATGTCTTTTTTAGGAGATTACAAGTGTGGTGTAGAAAGGTACTAGTTTTGATGTAATAGACTTCTATAACATTGACTTTGTGCTGCATGGCATGTTGATTATGAAACCAGAATGATAGAAGCTCAAACGAGAACTTATTAAAATGATAAAACCTGCATGAATATTAGGTGTTAAAATGTGTTTGTGAATGGGAACGCCAAGCTGAGCTGTTTCTAGTGGGCCAAGCACATATGACTTGCTGAATTTCAGCTGTTTGATAATTCTAGGAACAGCATGGAAGAAGATGTACTCATTACTGGTAAAGTTTTCAGATTTCACATTTTGAGGGAGTGATAAATCATGTATAGGACTGATCAGTGATACAGAACAATCTGGATTGCTTGATAGCAGGGTATGAGACAAAAGTGAAGTCAAATGTGTGGGAACAAAGGCCACAGATTGGTTCTATTTTTAGAGTCAGTGATTCAGAGATATGCTGGGGTCCTAGTTTATCACTCACTGAACATTGATGCCAAAAATATGTGACATAAGTTTTGGGGACCTTGAATAAAATTAACTGTGTGACCTTTGTGATTTGTGCTGATGAAACTGTTACCAGAATATTGCATGTGATTTTTACAGGGATGTTAGAAAACTGGGGATGATTCAGGCAAAATTCCCAAGAATGATTAAGCAATTGAGAGTCACGCACATAATGGAATATTTCAGAATACCATAAATACAGTTTGAGTTAAAGAAGCAGAAAGAGGCTTGATTAGGTTCTTACATATACTTTTGCAGAAAATAAACATTGCAAATGGCTCTTCAATCTGTTGAAATGAGCTGAGAGGATCTTGATGCAGCCTGAACCTAGACAACCTCAACCTTGAAATTAGGCACCAGTTTCTCAAGGGTTGCATTTAATCCTGCAAATAACTGGGGATTTTAGAATCAAGATAGGTATCTTCTTAAAAGATAAGATCTAGTTCAAAGCCATTATGCAGGAATGAATAATGGTGATTTTGAAGGTCCTTCAAAAATCCATGAATCTCTGAGTATCAGTGTGTAGCAGCTATGTGTATTCTTGTCAGAGTCTGTGGCAAAGTTTGGGTTAGCTTCATGGGCGAAAGATCCATGCCATTCTTATGTTAGCTCATCCCACTCTTCACACTGAGATCTCTTCTGTGACCACCTATGCAGTAACACATCTCCGCCTCCTTTTCTACTAGGGAAAAAAATTGACCTGTTCAAGAAGAGTAGATTGTTGAAAAAGCTCATTTTCCAGAAAGACTGGGACATATAAAGCATTATATAAAAGCACTGTTGGATGCTTTTTGCTCTGGGCTAGAGCCTTGCCTTTGGCTGCTGGAACTTCGTTCTAGCCTCTAGTGGCTCTCCTTTGGCTCCTCTCTTGTTCCCTCCTTTATGGCCCAACTTCCATCACATTTGAGCTGAACTCCCAGTTTCTCACTGTACCATGTAGAAAGCAGTAGAATAAGAAGTGATCAGAGCTAGAGTCTTTTGCCCATATTTAACCATGTTTCTTTAGCTGTCTACCAAAGACTGTTCTTCAGAGGACACAGAGATAGAAAACCCTAACTCCTCATAGTGATGTCTACACCTAAATAATTGGTTAAATATACGCATGCTCCTACTAATAGTGAGAGCTGTTTTGGAGAAGATTGCAGCTCATGTCATAGCCCTAAACCCTGATAGATGCTGGGGATTTAGGAGAAAGGCTTTTAACCTTGCATCTAGAGGAAAACAATCACTTGGCTACTGGGAAAGAGCTTCAGAATGAGTTACACTGAGTAGTTTTCTGTAAGTGCATTCTTTGCTTCCGACCCTTGATGTCTTTCTTTCTGGAAACTTTTGTCCATATGTATGAATCTGAGTTCAGTAATAATATTTAGCTCTCATGACATCAAGAGTTGCACACTTAATCTCCAAAGCACTTTCTGAGCGTTAATTAATTGGGTCTCTCCTTCCTGACATGTGGTAAGGATTTGTGATCATCGCCTTCTCACTTAGAAGGCACAGAAAATTTGTGATTTGCCAAGGGTCTCCTCAGTAACCAGTGTCAGAGCCATAATTAATCTTGTGGCTCCCAGTTCACTGTCCTTTGCTCTGATCCTTTAATGTCTCAATAGTGTCATTCAGGAAAAGAGGTTTAGAAGAAACAAGTATTAAAGTAATTTTCTGGTGATAAGAAAGTGAAGCCAAGCACTCTGTAGTCTACTGCGCATTTTGTCATCTCACATTATTATTGGCTCTATTTGCCTGGTTCATATATCCCCCAAAATATGCCTGGGCTTTGTCTAAGAGTTTGGTTGTTACTATGGACCAAACCCAAACCAGTGAGAGTACTGAAATTAATCGGTGTGGTCAGTCACACTCAAGTTCTCCAGCCCAAAACCCGTCCCTGTTTAAATTGGTGGAATGGTTGCAGCTTTTGTGTCGGAGTTGACCATTTATTAACCTGAGGAATATTTTAGGCCCCATGTGGTTTAATACCATAAGAAAACAAGGATCATGATACTAAATGTGCTGGATGGTGAATATAAGAAAGGATGTGCTTTTCTTTCTTTTTTTTTTTTGCCTGCATCTGCTCTTATAAACCGCATCGTCCCTCCTTGGTGCCACAGTGCTTGCCCCTGTTATGACTTTGAGGCTGGATAGCAGCAGTGTGCATGATAGTATCAAAGCCCAGGGACAGGTCTGGTAATTTGAGACTCATTTTCCTTCAGCTGTGAACAGGAGCAGACTATTATCAGCTTGATCCTGGCCTGTATGTGTGCACCATGCTGCCCATCAGCAGCAGGAGGGGATTCCATGTGGATATTTCTCTTCATTTCTGGTTTGAATATCACAAGCACTTGTTTTGGGTGCTGGTCACCCTTGAAAAGAGCAAAGCTGCCTTTGCTAATGCTGATCCCAGAGGGCTTCGCTACGCAAGAAGGTCATGACTCAGATTTCCTTTTAGGCTATCTTTCTGCAGACAGGGAAGTCTGGGAAAGGGAGAGGAACATTTCTAATTCTGGTCCTTTTGTCTCTTTCCTGTTGCTAGAGATGATACAGCAGATTCAATGACCTTTTTCATGAAAGAGAAGGGGAGGCTGATAGCAAGTGATGTGGGCTGATGGAGCCCACTTGCTTTTTCCCTGAAGAGGTGGATGTGAACAGCTGTCCCAGTGTCTCTGCCGCATCTCTTTATCTTTACCAAAGCTGCACAAAATAAGGCCGTTCAATACCTCAGTGCTGAGCTCTTGCTGCTGTTATCACTGCTTTCCTTGCTAGAGTTCAAGCTCCTGTCCCTCCCATTTTGCTGCTAAATTTCCTTGGTAGCAGAGTGTGGTCTGTAGGGCCGAGGAGAAGCGGCGGCATTATGAAGCCGGTGAAGAGCTCAATGTGTGTCCAGACAGTTTCACAAGCTCTTTGTGGCCTTTGAGTTGGGTTGTTGTTCTTAAATCTGCTTGTATCCAGGAGCTTGCAAATGGGGTAAAAGTGAAACAAGCAGTCAATAAAGACCTCTTCCATTGTCTATGAGGCCTAAAGGTCATTATCTAGACTGAAGGCTCCACTTTCGTGCTTGAAGATGCAAGGTGTTGTTTCTTCTGGACAAGCAAGTGATCTTCCTGCTTTCTTTGCCTACTACCCATGTGAGGGGTGTATGATAGATGTATGTGAGCACCTGGACTGGGACTGAGACCATCGATCCATATCTCAGGCAGCAGGGAGTGGGAAGTAACTAATAAAACTGTGATCCTGGAATGGATTTGACCTTCCATCACCTTTTAAACCCCAGACTATCATGGTTCCCTCCTGCAGTTATTCTAATGAGCTGAAAAAATGGTTTTGGACATACTTTTAAGAGTGTTGTTGAGACATAAATACACTCTAAGTGAAGTCTACAAAATGTTTTCCTGTTTGTGCATTAAACATAATGGAGCAGTAAGCCAGTGACCCAGAGGTGAAAGCCTCCTCATTCCATTTTGCCAATTTTTACACATGCAAAAGGTAAGCGTATAACTTAATTCCAGTGCAATTGCAGAGCTTTGTTGTGATTCCGCTAACCTGCTTTTCAGGAATTTAGATTCTAAGCACTCCCTGTTCAGGTCGGTAGTCTGCCATAGAACATCCATCCCCGCTTCTTACTATTGCTGGGAACTTCTTGCTCTATAATCACTGATGAACAGTCATTCCCACCTTGTGTCCTAGCAGACGGGATGTAATCAGCCTGCCCTGGTGGTTGGACACTCCAAGGATGTTTCTGCAGACCCAGTATTGTGACTGAGGCCAGATTCTTAGAGTTTGAAGTTCTGGGCCCTTGAGCTATTCTTACGGGCATCAGTCATCAGTTTTAAGGGCCAGGTGGAAATCCATCAGTGGCTTAGTTTTATTTGCATCTGGGAGTAAAGGAAAGCAGAAACTGAGCCGCAGTATTTTTTCCTGCCATTGTCCAGGCAGGAATGTCTGTATTTGGCTGTAAAGCACACATGCCAAGTGCTTCCTGAATGCCTTAGACTTCCAAAGCACACACCCAATAGCTTCCCATGTGAGTCCTGTGTGTTCCTGGGGTTTTGCAGCAAGAATTAGGAGTATGGCTTTTGCAACCAGAAATTATGAGCATGTGTAAGTCTGGCATTTCCAGAGGGAAATATTTGCTTTCCATGCCTGCACCACAGAGCTGATATGTTCAAGAAAAATGGAATTGTCTTTAATTTCTGGACCTGAGGCAGGCAACTGGATCCCACATCTGATGGGCTGACACACATCAGAAATCTAGGAGAAATGTAAAAATCCTTAAACTTTTTTCCAGGAAAAAATCCAACTTATTCTAGACAGACTTTATCTCCAGCAGAGAGAGCATCTAGGAGGCCATGGCCTTTACTTTGCTCCCAGTCAGCAACATGTTTTTGCTGTGACCCTGGGAATAGGAGGCCGTGCAGCTTTCTCTTAGCCACTGGTCTTTGCTTTTCATTTTCTGGCAGATTTGTCCCACTGCAGACTAGGAAACATAGACTTGGTGGTACTGTAAGTAAAACTGCTGCAGGCTTTGGACTGAGGCAAATTTGCCTTCAGGGCTTAGGAAAGAGCATCACAGATGGACTTGGGGGTGGGGTCACTGGACTGAGAGCTAGGTCACCTTGCGGGGAGACAAGATATCAGATTTAACACACCAGTGTTTAAACACCAGTCTGTCTCCATATGAAAGACATCAGTCTGTTTCCATAGCTTCTGTTCTTGAACTACAGTAGTGGAACCAAGTCAATATCTCTGCTAAAAAGTACCAATTGAAGAAAAAGAAAATACCCCAAAACCTGTGGTTTCATAGGTACTTCAAACCATGCCATGTCTCCAGGATAAATAATTCATTTATTTATTTAATTCCATTGCATTTCCAACTTTTAGAACCCTATCTTCCTTGAAAGATTGAAGGATAATAGAAGACGCAAGAAAGCAGATCTCTCATGAATTAGCTACTGGTTTCTTCTGTGTGGGTTTGCAAGGGGTACTCCATAATCACAGAGCCCCTTGGGCAACTTTTTGCTGTGGTGTGTGCAGCATCAGCTTGTGTACTTCAGTGAAAATGATGGCTCCTAGGTATTCAGATTTTGGTTTTATATGGTCCAAGCACTGTTGCTGTAAACAGCATTACTTTAGTTGCTGTTAATAAAACACCCTAATATAATCATTACTTACCTGTTCTGTGTCCTCCCAGCAGCAGGTCTGGGTAGACATGTCTATACAATTAGAATTAATGCAAACCACTTAAAACTTGAATGCCTAGTTTATTTTCGAATGGGAAGGTCAGCATCATTATCCTTGGTGGATTCAATTACCAAATCCTGCATAATCACAGACCATGCTTCCTGTCTGCTAATCACGACTTGCTCTGCATACATTATGTGCAAATATAACCAAAACAAGGGATGGCATTTCCATATGTTTTGTGCCTGTAATTACTTCTTACAGGTTGTATTTAACTTTCTTAGTATAATGTAAAATCCTTTTACTGGCTTTGTTTTTTAGAAAACCACAAAAGAATAATAAAAAACAGTGGCAAGCAGAAATAGGAAAGCATCTGTATGCAATTAATCCTTCTGCTTCATTTAGAACCCACAGAATCTGTGAGCGTAAGTCACAGCAGTAGAACAAAGTTGTTAGAGACATCGCTGGAAACGCCTCTTGTGAAGAACAGCATGTGTAATTAGCGACTTTGGAATCACTTTTGTTGGGTTTGGTTTAGTTTTGCTTAAGGAAGAGAATTCTGATAAACTTGTATTCAGCATTTTTTTATTATTAAAGCATTTACTGCTGCTGTAAACAAATATCCTAATGACAAGAACAGGGAGAACTAATACATAATAAAAAATACAGTTACCTAATTAAATGTAAACATCCTCTAATGAGAGAAATTGGATTGTTGTATGGTAAGATTGATCTATAACCAGTGTGAAATCAACAGGTGTCTTTCCCAGAGCTCAGTCTCTTTTGAGTCAGAGTTGTTAAATATGTGTCTTCTCTGTGCAATATTTAGTGCTTTGGAAGCTTTTGTTCTGAGGCAAAAAAGTTCAATCCCACTAAAAGAACAGAAACTGCTAAAACAAAATGATGTAGAATTTTTTAGTAAAACTATTTTAAACAAGTATTTACATGTACTTAGGTTTTATTAAATTCTCTCTCTGCACCTACCTAAATATTTTTATTTATCTTTTCCTGGGATGAGGTTGTGAGTATAAGCTAACAACAATGATTGGATGTCTTTTGGCAAGAGAATTTTGCTAGAGGGGAATTGAGTATATTTTAAATGTACAAATAAGAGGTAGAGGGTAACAAGTCACAATTAGCATAATTAAATGAATATCAAAATGACATTTTATAGAACTTCACTCCTGCATGTCATCAATATTTGAGCTATTTTGAGAGCTGAACATAGGGAAAACTTAGAAATCAATGTGGAACAGACTAGACCTCATTCTGGCTTTGCTTTATCTCAGATTTAGACCAATATAATTGGTTATAATTGAATTTTGGTGGTGCCCTTTCTCATTGCATTAGGGTAATTTAGATGAGAATCCAACTCATTAGCTGTGGGATTTTGCATATTGGAGAGTGGGACCATGTTTAGCAACAAGCAACAGATCATGTTCCTTTTTCATTTAAACAGGAATTGTGTGGAACTCCCACCAGGTAGTACCACTACAGTGTGCAAAGACTTTCCTTGAAACTGAGTTTCCAATATGTCAATAACTTTTCAAGCCTACAGTAAAAGACCCCCTAAAGCTTTGCAGTCTAAATAACTCCTTGTCTCAAAGAGTTTCAGTGAAGAGCTTTGGCAGCTCTTGGGAGAGATATTCTGGGATGGGATTTACCTCCTCCAGCTTCAGACATTCCAGTCTAATTTTCTGCGTGTGAGCTCCTCAGCTAAACTCCTGCAGTCAAATGGAGGGGCAAAATAGACACTCTTCAGGTGTGGTTTCTCTGACCTGTTTTAGATGTCTGCCTTGGGATGGGATGGAATTCCACCCAAAAAGCAACTTTCTTTGCTCTAAAGTGAATATCAAAGGACCAGATCACACGTGAAGTTGTACTTTGTAGATGTCTAAAGATAGGAGAGATTAATCTTGTCAGAACCCACAAAGCTCATAGTCTTCAGAACACTGCAACAGAAATAAGACGGATGATGTCCTTTAAAACCTATACTTTAAAATGGTCAGAAACCCCCTTTAGGAAGGTGGTGTGAGTTCCTGTAGCAAATGAAAAAAAAATAGAGCTTTGCTGCTCTGTTGATGCTGAGCTGTGATTTTACAAGCTGGAGTAATATAGAATCATAGAATGGTTTGAGTTGGAAGGGACATTAAAGATCATTCAGTTTCAACCCCTCTGCCATGGACAGGGACACCTTCCACTAGACCAGGTTGCTCAGACCCCACCTAACCTAGCCTTGAGCACTGCCAGGGATGGGGCATACCTTCTCTGAGCAACTTGTGTTCATGCCTCATCACCTTCACAGGAAAGAATTTCATTCTAATATCTAACCTAAATCTCTCCTCTTTTAGTTTAAAACCACTCCCTTTGTCCCATAACTACATGCCCTTGTCAAAAGTTCCTCTCCAGCTCTCTTAGAGCCCACTTAGGTCCTGGAAGGTGCTGTAAGGTCTCCCTGGTGCCTTCTCTTTTCCAGGCTGAACACATGCAACTTTCTCAGACTCTTCATAGAAGAGGTGCTTCAGTCCTCTGAGCATCTTCATGGCCTCCTCTGGGCTTGCTCCAACAGGTCCATGTCCTTCTTATGCTGGGGACCCCAGAGCTGGACACAGAGCTGGGATGGGTCTCACCAGAGTGGAGTGGAGGGGGACAGTCACCTCCCTTGACTGCCAACTACTCCTTTCATTAATTTCACACTGAATCCTGATGGGGCCACCTAATTCAGTCATGACCCAGAAGCCGCTGTATTAAATTCGGTGTCAAATAGATGTTGGTACAGTGCCTCAAGAAGGTGAAGAATTCCCTGCAGTTGCTCCATGGTGAGATCAGCAAAGCCCTCCTTCTGGTGTCATCCTGCTCCCTCTGGGCCTCAGTGCTCAGTGCGGTGTGGGGAATCCATCTGGCCGTACTCATCTCTCTTTCACAGTGGGGTCAGCCTGTTTCTTCTCAGCAGGAGGTTACTCTTGATCCTACACTGTTGTGAAAGGCAGGCAGGATGGGGCTTGCTTACAACACAATGTGTTTTTCTACCGGTAAGCAGAAGTCTAAAGAGACTGAGATTGTTGTGGGAAGGTCAGACCACACAGCTTCCCGCAGTGGGGTCAAAAAAGAGTAATTCAGCTGCTTTTACAAGGCAGCTTATGAATTAATTACAATTCATATTTTGGATTGTAATTAATACTGCATATAAAGTTTTATCCTATATAAACCCAAGAATCAGTATTCCTCTGCAGATTTTAGGTACCGACCTGCTACCTTTGCCTCACTAAGGGCACTTCTAGTTAGTGACTAAGCTTCAACTCCAGGTTTTCTGGTTGTGAATAGTTTAATGACACATGTCCCTCCACCACAGAAATCTCTTGAGGTAGTAACCCTCCATGTCTATATATTGCTTTGCAAGCTGCCTTGCATCTGTGACCCATCTCTTTAAATAAAGATTTGCACATAATTTTGTTTTAATATGCACAATTTAGTGAAATGCTGAATATTGATACGCAACTACAAAACAAGCTGGTGACCAGATCATGCTGAAAATTCAGTGTTAATTTCTGACCCTCTACCAATTTTCCATTCCAGCAAGAACATGTATATAAATATACTCCACCAGTCTAATGTGCTAGAGAACTACGTTAAATGGCCCTTGCTACCTAAATTAGGTAGATTGTTTCTGCATGTATTAATTGGCCTGTGGGATTTAATTGTTTCTCTGACTTTAAAATCTGGGGCCCTTATGATTCATTTTAAGCTACACAGAGCACAGAGGAATCATTCTAGCAAAAATGCACTGGCAACAGAGCATCTGCTCAATCCACTTATAACCTCTTTTATGCCAGACAGGAGCTGATGGCCTTAGTGCTGATCATACACAGGATCAGAAACATTCAAGAGTTTGGGTTTTGAGTCTTCTGAGAGACTGTGAATTCATCAGCAGTGTTCACAAACATTGTGCTTGGATATTTGGTTGTGCTTCACTAGGGAGGAAAGACGCTATCAGCTAGATAAACCTGCTGTCAAAAACCTGAGGGCAGACTTTTTAGTGCGGCCTGTGGTGATAGATCAAGGGGTAATGGTTTCGAACTTAAACAGTGTATATATAGATTAGATATAAGTAAGATTTCTATTGCAGTGAGGATAGTGAAACATTGGCACAGGTTGCCCAGAGAGGTGCCCCATACCTGGAAATGTTCAAGGCCAGGTTGAATGGGGCTTTGATCAACTTTATCTATCTGAAGACATCCCTGCTCATTACAGGGGAGTTGGACTAGGTGAGCTTTGAAGATCCCTTCCAACCCAAACCATTCTATGGTTTTATGGAAATGCGGCAGGTTCCCTCTCAAGGCTTT
Source organism: Melanocharis versteri (assembly GCA_013397845.1). Classification (NCBI taxonomy): domain Eukaryota; kingdom Metazoa; phylum Chordata; class Aves; order Passeriformes; family Melanocharitidae; genus Melanocharis; species Melanocharis versteri. The sequence continues at coordinate 387,822 of VZTG01003994.1, forward strand.
GCCTCTCCCATTTCTTGGGATACTGAGTGGTTTTTTCCTCCTTTTCCTGACAATAAATTCCAGAGTCTAAGCTGTTTTCTTGACATACATTCCTGGGAAGAGCAGAGCAGAAGCATGGGTTAGTTTTGCTTCGTTTGGTTTTTGACTTGTATACAACATCCTTATTTTTGTAATTGAGCCATCTTCACTGGTTCTGCTGCTCTCACAACACTACAGGGAAGCTGCTGAGTTCCCTTAACATTAATTTGCTTGTACAAGGCAAAAAAAGCAAAAAGATTTCCTTTTTAATGCAAACTGTGCTGTCTTTCTGGTCTGCACCAATAGGAAAGCATTTGCAAATGTTCCTGTCTCGGTTGCTGAAAACTGCCTCCCCATATGTTTTCCTGATTAAGAAATTCAGTCCACCAAATGGCAGAGTTTGCTCAGCTGGAGTTTACTGTTTGGTTGGGATTAATAAGCAGTTCTCCTCTTCCCATACATCTTCCTGTTTAGCATAAAAGAAAACAAATTACTTTGGGGCTTTCCTGCTTATTTGTACTTACACAAAAAGTATATTCTGAGGGCTTTTACAGTGTGTCGGCCTCCTCAAAATGCAGCACGAGGCTGCCTCCATCAGCCACTGGTGCCTAACAAGGTCTGTGCCTGGGCAGTGTGAGAGCCAGCTGCTTAAGCCGTGAATGCCGAGGGAGAGAGAAATAACTGACTGATCTGGGTTACACAAACTCTTATGGGGATTTATTGGTAGATTTTCTTTAACAAAGACAAGAAGCGGCAAATTTAGTGCTTGGATTGATTGCTCAGGTAGCTGAAAATCCTCCGAGGAGAGGACAAACACTGCCCAGGCCAAGCAGAGCCATCATTTCTCATGCTGTCTTATATGTGTGCCTGTTTCTTTTTTAACTTTTCCCATATGGCAGCTGCTTTATGGACTCCAAAATCTGTTGTTCTGATTCTATTCAACTTTGAAAATGTCACTGAGTTTGACAAAAGGGTCACACGAGTTTCTAAAAGAGCAGTAAGAGCTAAAGATTCTAAAAGAGCCAGATATTTTAGGTGCTGATATGCGCATTTGGACATTAAAATATTTTATAGCTCTCACAAATCCAGCCTGAACTCAACAGGCTTGGGGTGCCTAACTAATAGGCCTCCTGTCAGGTTATGAACTTCCTAAAATTCTGTCTTTTGGGACCACTGATCTGACCAAGTCCACCAGCAGGCAGTGGCACATGATGACTGTTTTGAGAGATGATGGCTAGATGGTACATTGATAGGTATTTCTGATTTTTTTCTTCCACTACTTTAGAATGAAGTTCCTCCTTTTCAACTTTATACTTTGATCTTTTTATTTTCTGAGTAACTCTGACATGTTATCACACACATATATATGTACATGTGCAAATACCTAAAGCCATATTTTTCTGTTGGAGCCCACTGTCACATTGCATGTTACAGATGCTGCTGCTTTATAATTCCTTACATTTTCCTGCTGATAAAGTTTCTGGAAAGGTCGTTTTATCAGATGAAACTTTCTGATGTTTACTTCTGCTCAGATGTGGAGTTTTTCACTGCCAGGTTGGAAAGCAAATTCTTTTCAGGCTTTTTCTCACATGCGGAAATAGTGTCTGGTTGCCTAAATAATCTAGATTTTTTGCATTTTCTTTAGTTTTCTGAACAGACTACAGGAACTTGGCTAAACGCTTGATTAAATGTGGGCTTTGAGATGAGAACTGAACCCTGAATCCTTACAGCAAAATAGATGGGTAACTTGTTAGCAGAGGCTGACCTGAAAGAGATTTCTCTTCCTGACATCCAAATACGTTTGCACTTTAAAAGATTTATTTTAGGATCTGGGTTTTTCAGTGGAATACAGCCTATGGCTGTCTAACGATGTTTGATGGGGATTTATTGTGGTACAAGAGACAGCAGCCTGTCTGTAAACCCTTGCAAAGGGTAAATTTCACTGCGTGTGGAGGTATCTTTTCCTGAAAGCCCCTTTAATTGGCCCAAGTCATTCATGAAAGCATCTTTGGAAGCATCTGTTTCCTAATGTGCCTGCTGAATGAAATGTTACAAAGTGCTCATAGAGCAGGAGAGCTTACAAAGAGCTGTGCTGGGTGAGGGCAGAAGTTGCTGTTCATGGTGCCGGATCTCTGTCCTATGGAGATGTGGGTGCGAGACGAGACGGACACATGGCACAATTCCCCTGGAGCACCTCCCAGCAATCTGCTGTTCTGGGATTACTTGAGGCAGAGGTGGTATCTTTGTGTTTAACAACCCTTGATGGATTTCTCAGCAGCTGTCTGCTCCTACCTTTGGCATGTATTTATGCAGAAGAACAGGCACAGAAAGCAGTTGTAGTGTCTCGTTACACACCAGCCAGGAGAAACACAAAATCAGTCTCAACCTCCAAAGTTAGAATGCTTCCAGATTTTCCATTTCCAATTCCCATTATAATTCTAGCACTTAACCGGCCACTTTAGAGCACTTGTAGTCTTTGCCAAACAGCCATGCGAAGTTGCCAGGTTTCATTCTTTTGTCTTGAGAAACATATTTTGTTGTGTCTCTTTATTGAAGGTAGTGTTACATGGGTGTTTCCTAATATCAGCTGCGTTCGGGAATCTCTGTTGTACAATCAAAGGATAATTTCCCTCTCAGAGTTACACGGGTCCTTTGAAAGGCTATAGTATTTCCCATTTCATCAGTCTGTAGCCTGTGGCATTCTACAGGGGGAGGAAAAGCAGCAGCAGAGCCTGGTAAACTCTGATATATGGGCTGTTTGGCAGACAGCGTGGGCTTCACGCTGTTACCCATATGCAGAAGTGAGCAGCAAAACCCTGCTGATGTGCTGGTGAATGACCTGGAACTGTCTTGTGAAGGATATTTTGATACAGGACACAACTGAACAGTAGGAATGTTTTCAATGAAGTGCAATGCAATCCTTAAACTAGTGCCTTGGATAACTAAACGAATGGCTCTTTCTCTTCCATTGAGGCAAACCATCTCTTTCAAACAGAAGCTCCCTCTTCTCCAAAACCACCAGCAATATTTTTTTTTCTCTCTGATTTTCTAATTGAGTAACACAAATTAATTAAATTTAAGTGTGTAATAACTTGGGCACTAAAGCCACTTAAAAATTTCTCATCTCCATCTTTTTGCTTCTTTTGCAGAGTCTGGTCTTACAGTCACTCAAACAACTCAGATTTAAAGAAAGGAAACAGCACTTTTAAATCAGCATCATTTAATACACTTATTTAAATTTCAGTGATTCAGGTGGTGGTATTGCCCCAACTCAGTGAGAGTAGTGGGGATCCAGCAGGACGGGGTGCCTGAGAGTATAAAGTCTTGCACCAACTTTTCTGCCGAAGACAAAGTGTTGTAGGATGACAAATTTCGATTAAATATTTTCAGTTTTGATTTAGCTTGGATTTTTCTGCTTCAAGCCTGAGCACGTGCCTAAAATCTTATTCATTTTCTCTAAGCTAATCTCTTGGGCTAATAACAGATAAAATCTCTCCCCAAAAATGTTGCCTCTTTCAAAGCATATTTTCACTTGAGTTCAGTGTTTGTTGTTTTTCTCATAATAAGTAGAAAAACCTGAAGGCAACATGACTGTGAACTATTCAAGAGTGGAGTCTTAAGAGCCAGTACTGAACACCATTAGCACTGGATGAAGATTAATTTGTGGAAATCTAAACTGAGGTTGCTTTAGAAGTGTAAAATCTTCAGTTCCTGGTGTTAGAAGTGACTAACTCAAGGCAGACTCGAATCCTGTTTCATGGCAATGAATGCTTTGCATTATCAGCCCCTTTTGGAAGCATCTCAGCTGGAGCAGCTAAACCCTGAGGCCCTATAAACAACCAAACACTTTTGCAAATCTTGGATTTCCTTTGGATCCTTCCTCATGACAGCTTTTTCCTTTCTGCTCCTTTCTATACCACAGATGCATCTTCTTCCTATTTCTATTCGCCTTCAGGGTAAACAATGTCTGTTATCTGGGTTTGTATGGTAGGCACCAATAATGCTGTTTAGAGTCTCTAGACACTACTGGAATGTGCATAAATGAAATCAGGAACTACAGATTTACAAAACAGAACCATTTCAAGAATGAAACAAATTGTGGAAAGCTGGAGATTTTTAAAATCACCTATAAAAGCACAAATAAGTGCATTTCCAAGGTCATTAGGGCACTGTTTACTTTTGTAGTTAGAATCTCTGCTGCTGTTTCTTCACAGGACTGTTTTTTCTTGCCCTGGAGTTATAGAAATAGAAGTTGAAAGACCTACAGAAAATCCCCATCATTTATGTGTTCTGTCTGGTTTGTAAATATGCTTGTAGCAGTGCAGCAAGCACCTCTATGCTTTCTTCCTCTGCTGACAATCACGCTTGGAGGAGACTTTGCCCTTAATACAAGCAAAGCTGCACCACAGTTCTACCTGAGATACCTTTAGAAACCATCCTCCACTGGATTGCTGAAGAACTCCCCCCATCAGCCAGCTGTGACAGGGGCACTGTGCTAAGATTTCATCATTTTCTTGTGCTCTGCCTTCTCCTCTCTCTGCTCACGATCTAGAGGGTGACATCCTTCCCCACGGCAGGTGGGTTGGAAATAGATGATGTGTAAGGTCTCTTCCGACACAAGCCTTTCTCTGATTCTCTGATTTTTATGATTCTTACCTCTTGAATTGTAATTTGTCAGTGGCAGGGTTCCTCGCTGGAGGGGATCCTTGTCTTTGCCAAGGTACCAGGTGGGCTGCAGGTACTACAAGGTGGATCTGCTGCCTTTGTAGAAGTCCAGTGTTATCTGAGCTTTCCACCTTGGAATGATAACTGTGATGTAAAATCCAAGCAGGACAGTATATAAGTAACTAAAATCCACCTGCATGTCCTACCTGGGACCCTAAGAGCATTAGTGATATAAGTAAAAGGTAATAATCATGTCAGGGGAATATAGGTAAGGTACTTTATATTTTCATACAGCTTTTTGGCATATCCACCATATGTATCGTAGCACTTGCTTCCATCGCCACACAAAGTTACAGTCTCTGGAGCAATCATTTTGTTTATAGCAGTGATTACACTTGGATAGGTGATTCCAGACATTTAGACTTGCCCAAGGGGCATGAGGTCTCAAAGAAAGTGTCCTTGTCTCCTCTGTTTGACTAAACAGCTATGATTCTTTTTCCTAAATTACTTTCTCTGTGTGAGGTCTGACAGGAGAATGGAGCACTGTGTGATGCTCTGTAAGGAGAGATGACCTGAGCAAAAGTCTCAGAGGCAAATATCTGTAAGCATTGGCAGGAATTCCATGTGGGATCTGTATTTCGTATGGATGCAGGGTAGTCTCTCCAGCAATTCAAACTTGGACAAAGGACTGCCAGTATTACAGCCCTCAGGCTGACGAGGGGAGGGTTTGTGGACAAAACAAAACAAAACAAAAGCCAAGTTTTTGAGTTTTGTGTTTCATTATTTTGTTTTTGTTTGGGGATTTTTTTTGGCTCGTTGGGTTTTTTGTTTTGTTTTGTTTTGTTTTTTGTTTTATGTGTGGGTTTTCTAAAAAAGTCTTGGGAATGGACAGGGAAGGTGAAGACGATTCAGATGAATGCAAACTGGATCCTACCATGAGAGCAGCTGCATAGCAAAAGAAACAGTTTCCAGCTCTGCTCCCAGCTCAGCAGCCACTGGGTACATTGATTCAATTTGCAGTGGAAAATGATGCAATTGTTTTACTAGTTCCACAAAGATAAATGTCTGTATTTCATCAGAACAAGCACATAAATGAGAAGCAGCTCTATAATCTATCCTTCTTGATGACACTGGCACTGAGCACATTTGGCTCTGAAATTATCAGCTTAGCTATGCTGGCAAGTCTCTCGCTTGAACAGAAACAACTCTGAAAAGGAAAGTTTAATAAGCCAATGGAAAGTTTCACATTCTTCTTCCTTCTCCCCCTGTTCATCCTAAATCAAATACATATTTTTACTCCATTTGGTTTTCTGGAGCATGTTGCATTTCTGTAGGTTAAGGATGAGCATTGTAAGCCTCCTTGGGGCCAAACACATCTGCATGAGTTGGCTTTCAGATGGTTTTTGGTCATGAGGCAGTTCCAGATGTTGCCATTCCCCCTCCTCAGTGTGGTGTGCACTTTCTGCACAAGATGTGGCTTTGGTGGCTATTTTTTTTATTTATGCTTCTTGTTTGCCATAGGCCAGAGTAGTTTAGGAAGCTGAGGTTGGTTTATAAAAGTGATACGTCTGAGTACGTGACAAAAAGAGGAGTGGACATTAATATTATTCATGCATCAATACTTGGCATGAGTTTGTCATCAAATAAAAACAATCAGTATCTTTGCAAAGTGAGGAAACTTTCAGCAGGATGACTACCAAGTTTCTTTTTATGGTCCAAAATCCCCACCAAGGTGAAGTTGTGGCAGAGAAACAGCTCCAAGGAAGTCAGAGCTTGAAGAAAAAATTTTGAGCAAGTACTTCTCTTGTGCTTCTTCAAGAAATGAGTATCTTGGAGAGGACAGCTTATCAACAGAAAGTTAGATGACTGCAGAGCAGCAAAGGAAAAAGAAAGGCAGGACAGGTCTTCCCTTCTGATAAGAGAACCAGGCAAAGCTTTTGGAGGTCTGCAGTCCCTATTGTTCCCCAGTCTGCCAATTTTGCATGCTCAGCATATCTTCTTTGTAATTTGTGCGTATAATGAATGACAACAGATTTTATCAAGCTAGGCTTGCAGGAGAAACAGAGGCTATATTTTATGTTCTTACTGCTGCCACTTTTATTCAAGTCTTTAGACTATTGCTGTGTCTCTGTCTGCGTGGGCAGCTGCCTTACTTCTCTGACACTCTGTGCCTTTTGCAGAAGAGAACTAGTGTTAAAATAAGAGCCAATATCTCTGTTAGGTATATAAATGTAGCAATTAGGGCACCACAAATGGGTTCACAGTGCTTTGACACAGAACTCATCAAACTATACTTCTGAGATTGTTGGTAAGCTGATTATTTACAACAGCAGTGGTAAATTTGATTTTCCCAGGAATGAATATGGTGGTGGTAGCTGAGACAGTGGGAGTAAGGAGAGATTGTTCACGAATCAAGCTTCTTTAGGCAGAATGCACAAGGGCAATCTTTGAGGAGACAACTTCCCTGGGCAACGCCATCAGGTCTGCACAATGCAGAAACCCCTGCACATGCCAGGTGTCTGCTTTGTCACTAATCTTAGCAGAAAAGCCAAGGACTTTGTGAAAAACGGCACTTCCCTGGAGCTGTATTTTGAAGCATTCAGCTCCCCTTGACAACCGAATCAATCCCACATCAGCACCTAGAAGCACACTGACCATCATGTTCAAAGTCACTGATTTGCAGTGTGAACTCATCACAACACTTTCAAAGAAGTTAAAGAGCAGAGGGAATTTTTGGCCTGTATTTGTTGGTGTATAGTAGCATGTATATTCAAGCTTAAAGGATATCAAGTTTGTTTTAAAATCTGGTTCCAAGTTGGCGCACTGCTTTAGGATGGAATTTTCAAAAATTTAAAAAAATAAGAAAATAAGAAAAAACGCTAAGAACCGGTCAGCTGAATTGTGCGAGAACCTGCAGAAATGTTTCAAATGCTGGAAATGCTGGTGAAGCTCCAGGCTGCAGCACCTCCATCCTCATCCATGCTGTAGATAAACAGACACCATCTTTCCCCAGACCTTTCACACTCCAGTCCTTCACTTAATTTTTCTTCCATTTGGGATGAAGGACAGGCTGTCATTTCCTATCCCTTCAGATGCCATCTCACACAGCATGGCCTGCAGACAGCGCAGTGGTGTGGGTGCCAATCACCAAAAACACTCCAGGAGAAATGGATGGGAAGAGTAGAGAGGACGGCATAAAGGGTAAATCTCAGTACAGCAGCTAAGGTTAATTATTGGGGCCATCGTGGTAAAGTTGTGTAACCTCAATAGTTATTTATTAAATGAATAGACAATGTTTCCTTCTTTTATAAGATGGGATAGAGGTCTTTCGACTCCAGAGATCTGGAAGAAGCCTGTCTTGACCTTAACTGACAGCATTTGGATCTGTTTTGACTGTATTGATGAATAAGACAACAGCAACGTGATGGTGTGGAGAGCCCTGGGGAATATATATAAGGCACATTAGTATGGCCATGCAAACTAAAACAGCTATTGACAAGCATGAAGTTCAGAAGCTGTGATTTTGCCTGTAGCCATGACTGCTCCCCCCTGCCTTGAAAACCCTTGTCAAGACCGATCATTACCACATAAGGAGGCAAGAACAAGGTGCCATTTCCATGAAGCGAACCTTGAGGTATTGGGAAGGACAGAAAAGGGCTTTGGTAACCTTAATGCTAATTCTTTGGGGATGAAGGCAAGAGGGAAGAGAGGTTTCATGTCTGGATCCCTTCTCATGGAAGAGATTAGGAAAAAGGTCTCCTTGATTTTTGGCAATCCATCACATCTAGAAAATTTCAGTTGAATTTAATAGGATGTTACTTGCTTTCTGTGCTGTGACTTCTGTAGTTTATATTAAAGGTTTTCTGGAGTAAAAAGAGACTAAAAATTCATTTATAGAATCCTACGTGATGTTTTAAACAGTCCTGTATTATGGATTTCTTTATTAAAATGGTAGTTAGCATAATTTCTATAGAAACTAGGTCACACTTCAGTAGACTTTCAATATGGGAATATTAGACTTTTAATCGAGACAAAAATACTATCATTGGTCCTTTTGTTTAGGACTCTTCTGTTAGGCATACAACAGTCAGTCATCCTACTGAAAAATAGTCCAGGGCACAAAGCTAAAGGAAAATAATTAAGTAGGTTTTGTTTCTAGATTTGAAGATCACAATTTTTTTCCTGGAATAGGGGTTAAGATTTAATTTTTCTATTCCTCAGTTTCCTCTGTAAAATGAAGATAACACTCGAGCACACCACAAGGATATATATATTCTCAGTCACATTTAATTACTTGTTCAGTGATTCATATGAAATTTTATTTTGTTGAAGCAAAAACTCCTGAGTAAGAACTACCACAGCACATTAGAGTAAATCTGTATTTGTGTCTTACAAAGTGTGCAAGTTAGCAAGTGAGCACACAGGCCTGAAAGAGTCCCTCTGCTCTGCAAAATGTAGAGTGTCAATTGTTTTGGCAAGCATGACTGACTTTTAGTTGTTTAGGGTAATTCCCCACTGGCTGTTTGTATGTTTTCTCTGGTATTTTTTTAAGAAAGAAGATCTCATATTATAAAGAGCGAGACCGAGGATAAGGCATTTGAATTCACTATCAAGTTCCCTATGTAACTCTGGCTAGATCACTTCATCTTTGCATTTTCTCCCTGTATTTGAAAAAAAAAAAGTAAAGTTATTGTAATCTTTGGTCCCAGTGATACAATTTGCATGTCAGAAAATTATTAACTCCAAAGCAACAGAAATTAGGTCTGTCCTTCACCTTACACTTGGAATTTCAGTCAGACTTCTGCCTTTTCCAATTTAAGGTACCAACTACAGTTTTTGATGTGACAACCATCAGAGCACAGAGATTTTCATGCTTGTTAATAACATCTTTTCACATTAATGAAAGGAAAAGTAAATTGAAGCTCATTGTGCCAGATAATTTTCTCATTTTGTGATCTCACTCCCTCATTTTCACTCTTCATCTTCCTGTGTTTATTTATTATCTTCTCAGATCCAGACAGTACATATTGTTTGCAGAATATTTTCTTGAAATATTTGCCTGTCCAGAATATAGAGTAAGAAAACCTTGATTCCAGATTACTCTTCCTGGCAGCTGCTGGAAGGTGTGGAATAAAAAATAACAACTAAATCTTAGAATCTGAGAAAAATGAGTGAGGATGAGTTTTAAAACTTCATACCAGGAAACTCTATCCAAAAATGGAGGAAAACAGTTTAGAAAAGGAAATTAATCTTACCAAATTTTAAGTCCTCATAGAATTTTTACTGCTCTCTAACAAAAAATGTGGTGTATTTGAGGGCCAGCTTTGTCATTCTTACAATATAGTATGAGACCCATTAATCCTCTAGAAGACAACAAGCATCCCAGTCTGCCCATTTCTCTGGAATTCTGTTTGGTGGGAATCAGATCTATTTTTACTCCATATTTGAACACTGTCTGTGCATCGTGGCCATAAATTCATGTCTTTTTGAGTTGAATTCCCTTTGGCTTCAGTAGGAACTTATTGGGCCACGAGTGAGGAAGGATTAACAAAGGATTTGTCAGAGATTAGTAATAGATCAGTCCATGTTGACTAGAGGTTTTGAAAGGTTTAAGTTAGCAAGAATGGGGGAGGATGGTGGAGAGTGACATTGAGAACATGGGCAGCGTGCTGTCTGAGCATATCCACAGTAGCAGATAGTGTAATCTCATTTGCTGCATTAACTAACACCGGGAAAGTTGCTGAGAGATACATCTGAGAAGAGGAGCAGGAAAACAAAGCAGTGTTACAAATTCCACTGAAATTTCAGTGGTGCTTTCTCCCTCGCAGGAGTACATCTCTGAGGTGTGGGCTCGTACACAGACACAGTGTCCAAGGTTGTCTCAAGGTCTGACAAATAGTGAGAGTGAACAGGAGCTCTCTGCATCGTAGACTAGAACAAGTTAAAGGACTCACAGTCAAGAAAGCCAGAATAGCAACACCACTGGCATCTGTTTCATCATGAGGGCTGCAGCATTTCCCTGAGCAGTGCCCTTTCTGAGTTGCAACATATTTTGTGTGGTTGGGAATTTCTCAATCAATGAAATTGACAAATATACCAAAATATGGTGTATTGGTCACTCTGCTGGAGATTTTGGCAAGTTTGTAACTATTCTCACTGTTCTATGAGTTTAAACAATTTTAGTCTGAATTTAATTAGCTTCTGCTTTCAGACAGTAAATTTTGCTGTCTCTTCCTTTGATAGTTCCTCTGCAAGCAGACATATTTCTCTTCATACCATGGGTGTTTCTTTGTGATACAAGTTAACCCCATAATGAAGGAACAGACCTTTGAAGTTGAAACTGAACCAGGAACTCTTTATCAAGGACTCTTCCAGTGCTTACCTTTTTTTCTTTGATACTGAGGGAAATTTGTTGATTTAAGAGTGTCTGAGAACATGACAAAGAGTAAGGTCTTCTTTAGCCTGTTGGGTTCAGTTTCTTCAGTAATTCAATTGGCCATACCTGCTGCTTCCTGAGAGAGTCAATGGGTCAAGATTCTTCCAAACTAACTTGCAGTTAAGTTTCTGTACCTGATGTTCATTTTGGCTAAGTCTTCAAGTGGATGTAGCTATTGACTGTATATTATGCTGGATGCCAGTTTGGGTCCAAGCATTTACATGTTAAGTCAAAAATACAATTCTCAAAATGTGATTATGGAAGATGCGGAAGATGGAGTTTCTTCAGCAGTGGTCCAAACCTTAGTCCTATTTTTTCCTTCCTTGCTCAAGTTCTTTCAGCTAAGTTGAATTCTGTTAAAGTACCTTCAGTTTAGTAAGCTGCCTTGGGAACTTTTGATACAAACATGCCAAACCGTCTGCTCTCTCATCTTGCAGTTCTTTAGATGGTGAAAGCTTGTGGACTCTGCCCAAATGAAAATAAAGAGATTGATTTAGTGCATTTGGACACCTAGAAGAATTTGCCTTTCCTAGAGGTGATTTACATTTGCATTTGTTTTTCTTCTCAGAGCTATGGAACATGTTTGACAGACTTTATATGAACCCCCTAAGAAATTGTTTGGTTTGGCTGTTATGATGCTTAATCCTTCCCACATTGGGAGTCTGTGAATTCTTTACTAGAGGGTATATTTTCAAGTTTTTTGTATTCTGTCAGGATAATGCAAGCTGACAAGTAAGCAGGGACATGATAAATCTAGACTTGAGGTCTTTTTCATGGTAGGTGAAGAATGAGCTAGAACTGTTTTTGTGGAGAGGAGTAAATCTCAGTGGTAATTTGTTCAAGTAAAGCATCAGACAGCGTTGCAGTCGTGGTTGCCATGAAAAACAGTATAAAAGGGTCATGTGCCTAATAACTCCTACACTCTACAGCTCTTCAAAAATGTACCTGTGGTTCAATGGTCTAAAGATATGGGTTTCTAGAAAATGGAAAGGCTTAGGGCTTGTATTTCCTACAATTGTGCTGATTTCAGTGTTTAAGGGGAATTCAGACAATACAGAGGCATGCAAGTAAGGTCTTATGGCAAAATCCCAACAAAAGGGTATTAGCAGAGTTTCATTCAGCCATATGCTCAGAATTAGTTTCTTATGAGCTTGATAATTTTAAGAAAGTTGCCATGAAGCTTCACTATCTCTTTTCTTGATTGCAGTAACCCCTTCCCTGCCATATCATTTCCCTGTCTTCTCTGCCTGCTCTAGAAATTTTTCTTTAGTGTTGTTTGGCTGTAAAACATCTCTTTCCCATTCTCCTTCATCCACCTTTCATGTCTTTTGACAGCTCTCTTTCACATCATGTTATGTTCAAACCTCTTGTGGTGTTCAAAGCCTCTGCCCTCCTCCCTCAAATACCTGAAATATCTGTCCTTTGCCAACCTCTCCCTGAAAACCCACTTCTATCACTGTGCCCATAAGAAATGGATTGAGATCAGCCATGAGATGGCAAATAGGACCTGCTGATATTTCTGAGGCTGAAGTGACTGGTATGCAGAGATTTAGCTTAGATAAACCCTTGCTTTTATGGCTGTGATCTTCTCCACAAAGCTCCCTTGTATTATCTGCTTGGAAAAGTTATGATTCTGTTTTCCTATGCAGAAAAAGTCTCTGAAACTGAGACACAGTCTGCTTTAAATTTTTCTGCTCTGGAAGAAAAAACTTACTTTACCTCACCAGAATGTGTCCCTGTGAATATTTGAAGCTGAAGCATTTCAGCTCTGAGGCTTAACTTCTTCTGGCTGTGACACCAAATGAACAACTTCACTATATATGAACAATATACATACATATATAAAGTAGTGTGCTGTCATACATTGTATCAGCCTCAAAAGCCACTGATTTTTTCCTTTTACATTTCCTTTCTGTGTACCATGTCCCTGACCACAGTGTGCTTGCAGAGCCACACTCTGGAGACTCCGGCAGCTATTGTGTTTTTGCATCACCCAGAGTAGAGCTCCCATTGATGTCTTGGGAATTTGGTGTGGAATTCCAGCAGACGATGCACAGGAGGAGAGATAAGAAGGCACCTGATAAGAGTTCACATGGCTGATAAGAGTTCTGCAGCATAGACAGGAGAGCAGCATTTTCACCTTAATTATCAGTCACCTTTTTTTGTGGCTCAATGAAAGATGCTCCATTTTAATAGAACATCAACACAGGCACCTAGGAACTGCCTGAAGTCCCATGGAAAATGGCACTGATACCATCTTTAAAGTATGCATCTCCCCTCTGCTGTGAATTTTAAATAAAGCACTCAGGAAGCAAGAGAATATTGAAAAACACAATGATCAAACACAGTCCTTGGTGATAATCTCCAGCAAACTAGTTCAGTGCTGAGCAAGAAACCAAGAAGAACCTTTGGAAAGGATTTACTTTTTTAGTACGTGCCTTAAAAATAAATTGCAATATTTCAGTTTGTATGACAGAAATGTGGAGGTTTTTTCGAAAGGCAGTGGTGATAACAATAGGCTTATTAATACTAAAACCTGAGCTATATAATTATAATAAAACCGTTGAGTCTCATTTCTTTTATATAGATGGCAGTATGCAAATAGGGAGCCATCCGCCTTGATAGCTGCAGAAGCTATGAAATCCTTATTTGAAGAATTTCAATCCGTTCTTCCTATAGCATTCAGTGCTCAGAGTCAGAAAAGAAGCTTCCCCCCTCCTCCCCTCTTCTTTCTCAATATAACAATGCATTTTAAACTGCTCCAAAATTGCAAAGCTATTTCACAGTTTCACAGAGAGAAAATGGCTTGAGGGAACCATTTGCTTTTTTATGCCTGGAACATCAAAATAAAATACCAAATGGGAAAATGAATTCCGGTGTAGAAAGGGCTTTGTGGTAGAGGGTGAGTTGTCTTGGGAGCCTCAGTAGGATTGCAGAGCCTAGCAAGGGATCTCAGAGGTAGGCATAGATGCATTGAGGCTGCCTGAGCATGGCAGGAGACCTTACAGGAACCCACATTTCTTTGTTCCCTGTTCATTTAGAGGCATGTCCTTCGTGGTCCCTGTCACAGGAGAAAGGATATTAGAGGTCTCAGAGATGTAAAAAATCAGTAGATTTTTGTGATTTCTGTGCTTGTAAAATAGAGGATCCTAGATAAATCCATTCTCTTTAAGGCTTTGTTACACCTTTGTGGTTTTCTGTGAGTGATGATCTCTGCTTTAAGCAACAGACCATCATGAAATGCTAAACTTTGTCAAGAACTTTAAGAGGTTTATTGCTCCAAATCAAAAAGTAGGTAATAAGCTTTTCTCTCAGTGTCTTCAGTGGAAATCAGGATATGTTTAAATGTCTCAAGAATGGGTACCTTCTCAGGAAAGTGGAAATGAAATCGAAGTGGAAATTAATTTCAGGATCAACAAAAAGTTTGACAAAGCATTCACTGATGACCTGTTAATCATGCATTAACCAGTGGGGAAGGCTCGGAGCTTGGCTGCATCTTTGAATTCAGCTGCTGTACATTGGTCAGGCTGAGATCTGTTCTTGTATTCTCTTGCTTAGCCAGAGGCTTCTTCAGTGAAACCTGAATGCTGTTATTCTCCAAGGTACAGCACATGTAGTTCAACACTCTAATTTTGAGCCTCTACCTGTAGAGTGACCTTGGGCGAAGTACTTTGTGTCTCTACTTCTCCTTGCTCTTCTGTGCAGGTTGCAGGAGAACCTGAGGACTGTGGTCAAGGGCACTACATAACATTGAGTACCGTGGACAGCATGTAAATGTCCTCTTCTCTGACAGCTAGAAAGAGTTGTTCAAAGGCTTACAGCGCTTTCATAGTGGTTTTCATCTCTTGATAGCCAGAGCCATTCTGGACAAGGGAAGGAAGTGTTCCTATTAAGGCACAGCACCTTTTAACCTACAGGGTTTTTTGCTACACTTCCAAAGGTCTTGAAACACCTTTCCCTGGGTGCATGATTTATCCTAAGGGACAAGGCCAATTTACTTTATCATGAATTCATGGTGCTTTGGGAATGCAAGATAGAATTCTAGAACTGAAATCCTAATGGTGACTGAAGAGAAAGGGAATTGGTTATGTACAACCTCAAGCAGTTCTGAAAAGCTGTGACTGCATTATTCCTATGTGGCTCCTCATCTAGTAGGGAAAGAAATTACACTTGTATGTGAAAGAAATTCAGAGACATCCATAGGGCTTGTTTTCCTTTGAGGGCATAAACTTGGTCTGGACAGATTTTCGGGTGGAGCTGTACCTACAGGCCTGGTTTATGAAGGCTTATGTTTGTACCAGGAAGAGATTTTGACCATTCATTTAGCATTAATTCCCTGAATGCTGGTTTTTTATGCTAGTGACTAAAGTGCTTTGAGGTGTTTTAACCAGATCATGGCAACTGGTCTTGGTGCTATAGATGAATAACATCAGATCATGCTATATATATACACATAAATACATATTTCCATTCGAGCATATTTCTGTATACTGACAACTGCTTGTACATGCAGCATTATATATAAAACTTTTTATGCATTTCATTCTATATGTGTGAATAGATATTTATATAAATCCATGCCAACATGCATTAGAGAATGACAATACCCAGTGTTCAGTGCCATCCATTGCCACTAGAACTCCCAACTCAATATCCATATTTTATAAAAAAGTCCAGTTAGAAATAAAATGGCTTTTTCACTCATGCAACCAGAAATGTCCTTCAAATGTGCTTGAATTTAGGCCACCAGATCTTCAAAAGCACCAGACAGGAGCACTGTGTCCCAGAACAAAATGATTGTCACAGTTTGGTTCCCCTAAACAGAACAGACCTTTTCACACCACGTAGTTATAGAAGGTGAAAGACACATGGAAACAGACAAATTGTGACTGTTTACCTGCTGCAAATGACATCCTGTCTAAAGAATTTTTTTTCCCTTAAGGAGAAAAAAAAATTCAAAGAAACTTAAAAAAATCCTAAAAAAACCCAAATCAAACCAACCCCCGCTCCCTCAAAAAAAAGAAAAAAAAAAAAAAAAAAAAAAAAAAACTTAAAAAAAACCTAAAAAAACCCACACCAAACCAACCCCTACCCCCCCCCCAAAAAAAAAAAAAAAAAAAAAGAAAAAAAGGAAAATATCAAAACCAAAAAAAATCCCCAACAACCAACCCTTCCAAGAAATGCATTTCAGTTAAACAGATATTGGTTTAACAAGCTGCATACTGTAATGTCATTTAAGCTTCCTGTGAATTATTTTTTGGACTATGAACAGGACAAAATATATCTGAAAGTCTATCAGTTGTCTTGTTTTTTCCCAGCGAGCTCTAGCTCTAATAAGAAGGTCCAAATTAGGTTTAGTGACTCCTTTTCTTAATGATTTCTTGAGGAACCTATCTTCAGAAACCCTGACTTAGTTTGCCATTTGTCAAGACAAAAACACATCAATGCTTGAAAAGATTGAGGTAGGTATATACAGTAGATAATACAAACCTGGCTCTAGTTTGGATTCTGCAGGTAAAAGTTTGTCTTCCTAATTTTGGACTGCAGAAATCTGGAGTCTTCAGGAGTCAGAAATAATCATTCCAACTGATAGATTGAACCTCAATTCTTAGAAAACTTGTAGAGTTCTGGCAGAAATGCTACTAAATGCTGTGTTTTGAGTGGGGGAGTTTCTGAGTTTAAAGGAGAAGGGACGAGGAAGAGAAACAGATAAAGGGAGAGAGGTCATTTTCAAGGGGGAAGAGATCAAGGGAGAAAGGGGTTGAATTTCAGGACTGTGGTATCTTATTTGCTTGGAAAAAAGGAAATCACGAAGATATAGCTCATACATACTTTAGTCTAGATACATGAGGAAAAAGGGAAATAAAAGACTTGCAGTGCAACATGCATCCCGGCTCCACGTCGCCAGTGGGAGACCGACCTTGAAAGCTGCTACTGCATGGAAAAGGGGCTCAATATTGATTATTGCATTCAAGGTGACAGGATGTTTTTCAGTTTGGTATCAGGATTTCAAACAGCTGCAGTTCTTCACAGGCATTTAGGAGTACCTAACACAAAGAAAACAGATATGATGGAGTTAAATAAAAGATCACAGCCCACTTCCAGATATTTTTCAAGTTTTTTTCTCCTTTGCATGGAGGCATTCCTATGCAGTCCTTCTAAATTACATTCTGATGCTCAAGTTAAGCTCTCTCCCAAAAGTGAATTTTTACATTCATGTGTATTTTACAGACATATTTTCACTGTTTTACAGAAGACATGACTGTTATTTAAAATTTCATGGTCTAGTTCAGAACTGAGCCTGGCTGAAGACATTTTTTCAAAGCCAGCAGCTTGCTTTGGTGAAATTCAGCTTCATAATAGCAAATTAGTATAACAAAATGCTCTGGGTTTCATCACATATTCAACATCCCGAATGAGTTACCAGATAAGAGTCAGTCTTAGTTCGTTATTTAGTTAAAGCAACCAAAGAGGAATGAGGGAAAAAAAAAAAGGGGTCCATATATCTACTGCAATTTAGCATTTTTGAATGTAGATTTTGCTAAATCTTCCCAGTCCTTTTCTTTACTGTTTTCCTTTCTGCCCTCCAAAAGAAAACACATCTAGTTGCCTTAGGAAGAGATCGTGTATCAAATTTACAAAATAAACCAGAGACAAATTTCCTGTGAGGTATGGCTGGGGAAACTCTATTGAAAACCTGATACCATCAGAGCTTTAAAGTCTGTATCCAAAATATACACACTAAGGCAGGTGAGGATTACAGTGCAAATGAGGAATCACAGGTGGGACATCTTTCATCAAGGCAGCAATGGAGTATAAAGCCAAGGCTTCGTCTGTTCTTGCATTTCTTACACTGAGTAATGCCACTGGCTCATGTTCCTGCACTGTTGGACCTTTCTCCAAGGTGCACCTTTCTCCAAGCTAGAAGGGAGCAGTACAGAAATTCCCAGCTGTATTTTGTCTTCTCAGCCTACTCCAGTGCTTCTCCTTCCCTGCTTAAACCTCTGCATGTATCGAGGAGCAGCCTGCAGACTGTGCTGCTATCAGGAGTGCTGCCTTAAAGGCTGTCTCATCCCACCGAGGTGAATATCAAACTCCACAAGCGGGATGTAACAGGAATACATCTGTGAACACATCCCTGCATGCTCTGAGCAGGTACACGCTGTTCGCCTCATTATCCCTGCTAACCAGGCTGGCTTCTCCAGCTAGTCCCGCCTCTCTGAAATGTCAAATGTGGAGGAGCAGCAGTGCCAGCAGCCCAGGCACCGTCGTTGTCACTGCTCCTGCCACGGTTTGGGAGAAATTCCTTCTTAAAGAAAGCACACACTAGTCTTAGGAGACTCTCTGAGAGTCTGCAGAGATGGGAGGAGGAGGAGGAGGAGGAGGAGGAGGAGGAGGAGGAAGAGACCTGTCTGGATGAACTGTAGCAGTTCTGGGGTTGTAACCCTTGGGCTCTCTGCTCTGCTTGGCTCTTGACCGGGCTCTGGCTAAATCACTTGAGGCCTTAGTGCACGGATTTTCTCTTGCTGCTGCTCTTCAGCTCACATCAGGCACATCAAAGGTCCACCTCGTCCCCCGTCTGTGTCTGACAGTAGCCACGTGTCAGCACTTAGGGAGGTGTTTGAGAACAGGGCACAAATGCCATGGTGTTTCCCAAATACCCTTCCAGCCCTTTGCTGGTCAGGCTATAAATTCTTTAGGATAGTGGTGATCTTACCCTGTGCTTCTACAACAGGATCCTAGTCAATTCTGAGGTCAGGCAGTGTTTGTATCATATAAAAAATATTAATTAGTGGCCTGTGACTGGCAATTGGAGCTTGGTTGACAGCAACATGTTTGTTGCTGCTTCTTTCTGGCAGGCTGGGAGAGTCACTCCCATGCTCTGAACAGTTTGCTGCTCCATCCCCATCGCAGGGATTAACACAGACACTGCTAGCAAGGACCCACTGAGGATCTAAAAGTGTTACAGATGATAAGTGTATAACAGGAAAGTCAATTATCAGCTAGTAGATCCCGGTGCTACCTTCCAAGGCACTGAATTATAGCCTGCCACTTGCCTTTTGCAGGTCACCTTTCACGGTGTTACAGGCCCACATTAAAATGACTTGTGACTAACAACAGAGCAGGGCTTAGTGCCTCTTTATCACTCTGCAGTGAAAGGAAGGTCTGCTCTTTAATATTGCAGAAAAACCTTTGTGACTGAGACTTCAGACTGGCTACAGAAGATTTGCATCACTAAAAAGAATTGCTTGGTTTATGTTTTGGCACAATTCAGCTCACCGTTTGCATTATTCACAAGCCTGACAAAATCTATTTTTTATAAAGATTTTTTTTTGTTTGGTTTGGTTTTTTTTGTTTTACACACACTGTGGTAGGTGCTTGCTCTGGTCTGGTACCTGCTTGGACTACCCAGTATAAATGCTGTTATTAATACATGTAAAGAGCTAGGGATTTCTAAAATGCATTTTAAAAAGTAGGTCAGTGGCGCAGCTTCCATAGGATATACATTTTTTAAAAGGTAAATAAAAAATAAATATATAAATATGACCACAAAAAAGGAAGAAACTGAGAATTGCATGCTCAGGGAAATTTTCCTTGGAAGTAGGCGGCTTGTTTGGGATCTCTACAGCTGTGTTTATGCTGTTAAAAAAACAACAACATAAACCAAAAAAACACAAAAAAAACCCACAAAAAACCAAACAAACAAAAAACCAACCAAACAAACAAAACAAACAAACAAAAAAACCCCACAAAAAAACCCACAAAAAAACCAAAACAAACAACAAAAAAACCAAACCAAAAACTAAAGCAAAAAACATAGAGAAAAAAGACTTCTAGAGACTCAATTAGCACCTAAAGGACAAGTATCTATAGCCCAAAAGACGAAAACAAGAAGCTCACATCCTCATTCCTACCTTCTCCAGAGCTGATTTGTTTTGATGAGATCCAGCAGGAATGGTCAAAACCAAAACTATGGAACACCAACAGCCAAAAAATGTCAGCAACTGGGGAGTCAGCTGAGGCTCAGCCCCTGGCCCCCGTAGTGTAAGAAGGTTCGTGTGTCCTGTAATGCCTGGGACAAGACTGGCATTCACCTGGAATAAAGAGAGTTTGGGGCATGCTCCGTCTTAGAATCACAGAATTGTTTAGATTGGAAAAGACCTTTAAGATTGTCAAGTCCGTCCATTAACATAGCACTGCCAAGTCCCCCACTAATCCATGTCCCCAAGTGCCACATTTACATGTCTTTAAAATCTCTCCAGGGATGGTGACTCTACTAGTGCCCTGGGCCGCCTGTTCCAGGGCTTTACAACACTTCTGGTCAAAATATTTTTCCTAATTTCCAGTCTAAACTTCCCCTGGTGCAACCAGAGGCCATTTCCTCTTGTCCTATCACTTGTTGTGTGGGAGAAGAGACCAACCTCCACCTAAAACCTCCCTTCAGGTAGTTGTAGTTAATACTACAACAACAGTTGAGTGATAAGGTCTCCCTGAGCCTCCTTTTCTCCAGGCTGAACACCCCCAGCTCCTTCAGCTGCTTCTTACTAGACTTGTGCTCTCGGATTTTCATCATCTCCATTGCCCTTCTCTGGACTCGCTCTTGTAGTGAGAGACCCAAAACAACACAGGATTCAAGGTGCAGCCTCACCGGTGCTGAGTATGGGGGGAAAAGCCAGGTGCAAGTCATCATCCCCCAGTGACTCTCTGACTCAGTGGAATTGTCCTGACATTCACCAAGTGTGAAAGCATCGCTCAGTGTAGTGCACAGCCCTCAGCAAGGGCTGCACACCATGAGTCAGTTACAGCAGCCCTGCAGAAGCCAAGAAGTGCTACACAGTGTTCCTCTCTGAGTCACAATTTCCTCCACGCCTGGCTCTTTCCTACAGCTAAAGCTGTGCTATTTGGTAATAATCCACATCTCATGTTCCACATGTACATACCAAGAAGTGTTGAGGAAGAGCTCAGGCTCTGCTCAGGCATGCTCCCTTCAGCCTGAAGCAGATAGGAATGAAGCAGTGCAGCTGTGAAATAAGATTGGGATTCACCTAAGATTCCAAAAAATAGAGGGCAGAAATATTGTGTCAAGCAGAGCTAAAGCAGACTTACAAACAACTGCTCAAGGGCAAAAAACCAAAACAAATGCATGTACTTCAGGTCAATTAAAATGCCTCAATTATTTTAGAGTTTTTAAACTGTTTTTGAAAAATAATATTACAAATAACCTAGAGCAAATTTATAATCTAAGACTTTCTTTGCAAGGAAAGATTGAAATAATTTTATTTATAAGGAATAACCAACTTATAAACCTGGTGACCGTATATCACAAAATTTGGTTGCTGCTTTTTTATTTATCAATTATAAAGTTAAGGATCACAGCTGAAACTGATTTTTTGAAGAAAATGGACCAAGTTTTAAAGATTTTGGCAAATCTGCAGAACTTTGCAAAGAGCAATGGTTTTTGATCTGCTGAAGAACTGGAAATTGCTTCATTGGACAAACTGAATATTTCATTGATCATATATATTAAAACATTGAATTAATTTTGAGACAGTGGGTGGTTTTGACTCACAGAAAACATTAGCTAGGCCTTTTTCATAGAATTCACTCTCCTGCTGCTAAGTGTTCACACAGAGTTGCTCAAGTTACTCAGATTGCTGTATGGCACTTCTCCACAAATTTTAATTTGCAAAGATCTTCAGGATTTTCTGAAAGTAAAGGTCCTGCAGTGATGTAAAATGTTAGTATCATTGCATTCACAAAACTGTGTTCTTAAACTGCTTAGTGGTGTTCTTTTAATCCATTGGAAGAATTACTCTTGTTCCTCAACTAAGTATCAAATTAAGAATGTTCTTGACATTCTTGTCTTTTCTTTTTTTTTTTTTTCTGGAATGCGGATATTGTTTTGTATCATCTTGGAAGAAAAGAAAGAAAAGAAAAAAAACCATGAACAGTGACAATCCACATCAATTGCCTGGTGCACCATTTATAGGCTGGCTTTAACTCAGATCAGTTTTGGCAGTAGATTATTTGGGAAGTATTTTCTGTGCTTACTGGTCTGGGGTATTAAATTTTAAAATTTTATCAGTGGCCATGTAGCATGAATTGTGAAGAAAGTGTATCCATAACAGAACTGAATGCATGCATGTAATCTGTCTATAATCTGGAGGTATTTTATTTATGTGCCTGCTCTTAAATGTCTAATTGATGAGTCTCTAGTGATGGAGATCACTGTGACTCATGTCCAGCATGTAATTTATAGAGCAATCCCGTCTTGCTTGATAGAGTTCCCAGCCCATGAAGGTATCTTCCCCTTCTACCAGCTTGGTATGCAAAACCTTGATGTGGGAAACGTAGCTCTCCTGTTCTCATTATAATGCTCTGTTGGCATGAGCTGCCTTCTGATGTGGGGAAAAAAAAGTCATCATTAGCAATGAAGCTTGCTAGCAATGGATTGGTAATGAATTTAATCAATGTGATGGTCTTCCCTTCACTCCATTTTGCCTAACGAAATACCAGCATGAAGTGGACCCTCCCAGTTACAAGTAAGCAGTGGATGGAGACCATTGCTTCCTTTGCCCTGGAAGACACATCCGCCTCTGACCATCCCTGAAGCAAATGGTCAGAATGTTTCCTGACTGAATGAGGAAGAGTCTTTAAAATTAGTCCAAAGCCACTTGTCTTGGGTGCCATTTTTCTTTGCATCTCCTATCAGACAAATATCTCTCCAGACTTCAGGAGGAACAGATGGATCTATCTGGCTGCATCTTCATTTCCTCAAAGCAGCACATTTGCAACCATTTACATCCAAGCCTAATCGAATTTGATTACAAGACTAGCTCTGGTTAATGCCCAAGCAATACACAGTGCTCACCTGGAGCACTGCACTGAGTTATGGGGTTCCCAGCATAACACAGAGATGGACCTGTTGGGCCAGGTCCAGAGGAGGCTGTGAAAATGCTCAGAGGACTGAAGCACCTCTACTATGAAGACAGGCTAAGAGAGCTGGGGTTGTTCAGCTTGGAGAGGAGAAGGGTCCAGGAAGACCTTGGAGCATCTTCCAGTGCCTAGAGGGGCTACAAGAGAGCTGGAGAGGAACTATTGACAAGGACATAGAGTGACAGGACAAGGAATAATGGCATTTTCGGATCAGATATTGGGAATCAACTCTTTCCTGTGTGGATGGCGAAACACTGACACAGGTTGCCCAAAGAAGTTGTGGCTGCCCCATCCTTGAGCAGGTTAGATGCGGCTCTGAGCAACCTGGTGTCGTGGAAGGTGTCCCTGGCCATGGCAGGGGGCTTGGAACTAGATGGTTCACATGGGCATGGAAGTAAACAGTTATTTCTGCTTCTGTATCTCTCATACTCAAGAGAGGGAGGAAGATCATTTGTCATAGCCTGATGAAGGAAGGTGAGTGAGGCTTCCACTCAGGAGTAACAGAAATTTGAAGAGGGCTTTCATCCACTTCAGGAATAGAAGTGGATCCAGTCATCTAGAGTAGTGACTTAAGGACCAGAGGAAGCAAAGAGGACAGAGAACTTCATTCTAGTATGAGCAAAGTCTGCCGGGGCTGCAGTCTGTTCTGCTATGGAGATGACATGACAAAATAGAAACAGAAGTTGTGCTGTAATTTCTTGTGAAAGCAGTTGGGTCACCATTAGGAAAATTCCATGGTAAAAAACAGGAGAAGGGTTAGACTGAATCGCTTTCTATTTTCCTTGCTGCCTTCTGAGACTCATTTTGCACTTCTGCAACATAGCCCAAGTGTCATGTCAATCAGACCTGTCTTTCTGCACTGTGAGTTCACCAAAGACAGAAAAACAGTGTCAAGTAGCCTCCACTGTTATTCCAGCCCTATTGTAGTCGTTCTTCTGTGTAATGTGCAAAATAAACAGTCTAAATTACTATTTACCATCTTTACATGGGTCATATGGCAGCTTCCCTCTCCCTAGAAAGCACTCCTTGGTAAGTGGTAAGCCTTCATAATGATAAAAAATTAAGAAGTCTTCTCATGTGCATTGAGACTTGCATTGTGGAGAATCAGGAGAGTCAATTGGCCTTCAGTCATTTATTACCATAACTCATTGCAGCGCTCAAATGGGTCAAGCTAATGTTATCACTGAGCGTTGTGATGGGGAGAAAAGTTAGTGCTGGCTTTGTGTCCCAAAGGCTTTTAGGAGACAAAAGCAAATCAGCTAAAGAAATAAAATAATATGCTGATTAAATTTTTTTTTAGCTGAGGGTCACTACATCTGGTAGATAGTGTGAGGGCTTTGTTTTTTCTTGAGCAGTACAGTGAATTTTGCTTGGAGGAAGCCAAGTGAATCCAGGTCAACTTGATTAGAACAAATGAAATAGTCTTTGGGTATGATGGAAAAGAAATTTGCCCCAGTCCTTAGTTGCAAAGAGCACAAAATCTCACAAGTTCATGCAGGTTAAAGCCTGAAGAGTAAGGCTGCAGCCACTTCCAAGTTATTTAAATACCCCACATTATTTACAGTTACTTTGATTTCTGTTTCTGTGGTAGAATTCTGATTCCTTCGGTGGAATCAATTAATATTCACAGCAGCATAACAAGAATCCATAGCCTGTCATGTTTGCAGCATGACAGGATGTAAAACACCATTGCCTGTCCAGATCAAACAAGGTCAGATTATTAAAATACAAATCAATCTGTTATTTTTTAATGTGCTGCTCACTGTGAGTCACATACGTGACTGACCAAGAGAAGCACGTCATGTTGTGTGCAAGTCATTTTAGGTAAAGATGGCTCATCAGGGATGAGGTGGTTAAGGGGTCTGCACATTTTTGGGAGGTGGCAGAAAAAAAAAAAGCAATTGACCTTCCTGGGAAGAATTGAAGTCAAAAATATAACGAGGTAATGAGGTATTTATTAAAAATACTCCTTCGCACTTTCATAGGTCTGCTCATATGACAGATGACAGCCAGCTAATCCTCCTATGCACTTTGCAAAGTGGTTATGTAAGTGCTGTCCCCGTTTTGTAGGTGGGGAAAGAAAGGCAGGAAAAAACCCCCAATCATTCTCATAGCAACAGAGGAAATTCATGCAAGAACTGGCGTCTGCAGGAATTTCACTTTTCCCTTTGCGTTACTCTTATATGTACACGATGTTCCCTTAGTGGTGACTTCTGAGCTCTGTTTTTGTCTCATTCTTTCTTCTCTCTGTCTTAAGTGACCTGATTTTATCTTTTTTAACGTGAAGAGAGGCTCAGCAGCATCTCTTGTTTGTGTGCATACAGAGGCTTAGAGAAGCACTTCAGATATGTGGCATCTGTTGTTGTAACCCTTCCCTGGCCATGATGCCCCCCTCTAAAAAATGCTCAGCTTTTTTTGCTTGGAAAATCATCAAAGGCATCTATAAGAAAGAGAAGACACAAAGTTGGACAAACTGATCATGTGTCAGCTCATCCTGTACTGGGGGTTTTCTTAAAGTCTTGGAAGTTCTGCAATTTCTCAAAAATTAACTCCGTAAGTTCAAGAAAAATCATAGTATCTTTTTCTGTCACATCTACAGACAGCCTGTTTTCTCTCTCCACCTTCATGTGATTATTTCACTCTGAAGAAGATTTTCGTGATCAAAATCCTGCTGCTCACTGCTCCTTGTAACAAGATGTAAACACCATGCTGGCGTCTTTAAAGGTTTTGGGAGTCTTTATTCTATAAGTGTGAGGAGTGAGGCAGAGCAAAGGAGGCTGTTAAACGCTGCTGTCCTGGTGCAAATGAGGAATTCTCACCCAGCCCACACATATTTGATTTTCCATCACAACTTCCAAAGAGGGCTTGTACTTTGTGGAGGGATTCACTTACCTGTTTACATAAGGCTTCACCACCTTTTTAGATCCCACCTTCACATACGGAATCATCCAGCTAGATGAACTGTAAGCTCAAAGGGGTTTTCTAGGCATAACATGCCTTATCAGCCAGCCCATTTTTGCCACATACCTTCACAAATCCCCTTTTGTTTTACCAAGTTCTATCATAGGCTGTGGTTTAGCTTAGGAACCTATTTGGAGAGGCATCATGTATAGGAAAGGTGTCAGATACACGTCCCCTGCCAAAGTGCTTTTGAACTTATCTGTCCTGCGTAGCTAATGGGACAGAGTTCTGGGTTGCTTCGCTTTTAGAGATAAAGAGAAAGACTGGCTCTGTTTTCTTAGAACAAGCATATGAGGTGCTTGGGAAGTTGCCATGAGTCACACCAAGCCTGGGAGTCAAGTGACTCCCAGGTGGCTGCACTTGGAGCTGGATATGAAGAAAATTCTGAGCAAAACCTGACTGCCCAGCTTTCAAAAAAAGCACACAAGCCTCATTTTTTTTCCCGTGTGTCTTAGTCTGGTGTTGAAAGAGAAACATGAAACAGGTAGCTTGAGGTTGCTTTGTCTTAATCAAGGATTTGGATGGATCTTCAAACATCCTAATTCTTGAAAGTCCCTCTCTGCAGCTGGATCTAATGCTTGCAATGAAATTAGGTAGAGCTGGTGCCCCAGTGCTGCAAGTGTGGAAGCCAACACTGTCACGCAGGTGTAGAACTGGTATTAGAGCAGAACTCAATGAGCTTTATATGAGGCATTAGGCAAATCCCTATTTTAACAGGTTACAGTTTTAAATTTTCAGCCTACAAATAAGAAAAATTTTTAAGACCTGACACCCAGACCTAAGAGTTTTTCTTCTGACGCTCGCTGTTTAAAGGCTCTATCTGCTCCCCATGCTGCCAGCCAGAGAGGAAATGAGCTCTGTGCTGTTCACATGCTTTCGTCCTGCCTCTGCAGTGTTTTGTTCTCCAAGGACTAATTGCCAATGTGATCCAAGCAAGAAAAGGAAACTTTCTGCAAACTCTGCTGTCTCATCACAAACTAGCCTTGGGGTGAAACTGTAGCCTGGAATAGACTGAAGAGCAGCTCAGGTACCTGACACAGGCATTCACCTCTATATGAGATGCCACAAGGTGTTCCAAAAGGTGGACATGAGATGGGCAACAAGCTGTGAGATACCCCAGGAGATCTCAGTCAGAACTAGAAGCCCCTACTTAGGCAAGTGAGTAACTCCTTTGGAGTTTTGCTGTTGAACTCATAAAAGCTAAGATTTTTTTTTTCCCGGATGTGGGTCCTGTAAATATATGGTATAAAGTATAAATATATGGCACAAAATATGACTTTCAGATAGAAGCGACTTTATTTTAGACTCTTTATAGTTTTGGAATAATTTCCTCATTATCCTCAGCCACTGTGGGAAAGGCAGGGTGGGGTCTGAGTGCATGGAGGGATGGTTTTGTGAAGCTGATGGAGGGTGTTGAGTTAATACCCCCAGTCCCCCCAGACTGCTGTCTGGCACCTCATTCATCTGAAGACCTCTGAGCATATAAGGTCTGTGATAAACAAAGGGGGTCTGTCTTGTGCCTCTGGGTTTCCAGTGGCTTATTAAAGATTGGATTGTTTAATGTTATCCTTTAACAGAGAGATATTTCTGTGGATAGGGAGACTCCTGTGTCACTGGAAAGGAAAGAACAAGGCTTTCATGTTCCTTGTTTAAACCATTAAGCGGTGATGTTTTGCTGTTTGACATGCCATTGCTTCTTGCACTTTCTAAGCAGTCCCATTCCTTCATTCCTTGTGGTTAATTATTGCTCTTATTCTCTTTCCGGCACGTTTTCTGCTCTGTTACTGGATCCATAGGGGAAAAGTGACTGAGGGAAATAAGCACAGGACCAAGGAGCAGAGAATTAACTGTCCCCATGGGAAGCTTGAGTTACTAGCTGCCACACATGCACATTTTCATTGCTAACAGTGAAGGAAAAGTTGACAAAGAGCTTGTCACCAAGAGCAGAATGCAGAGGAGCAGGAAGAATTTCTGCAAGTCATTTGTATTGCCTACCCGTGACAGCCCAGTGCATGCAGTTCACATTCAATTATTACTTTTTATTATTCATTATTTTCATTGCAGTAAAATCCACAGGTACTGGCCAGGATTGAAGCAGCATTGTGAGATTCTACTCCAGCACAGACTGGAATTTTTTAGCAGTATAACTATGTCTTCTGAGAATATAAATATTCTGCTAAAATAACTGTACTGTTACAAACCATAGTACTGGATCACAGCAGACCTGCCTTTCACTTTTGCAGCTTATTCCCTTTCCCACAAAGAAAAGATATTATGCAGGTGTAGAAATTTTGCTGTTGTTTTGAGTATTTCTATTTGAATACAGTCACAGCAGTTTGATGCTGCTGTAGTTTCAGGCAACATCAGTCCGCAGCTACATGCATGTACGCCAGACCCTGTCCCAGAAGGCATCACAGCTCAGCAGACAAGTGGGAAAGGAATAGGAGGCATAGATGAGTCATAATTCAGTAGATTGGTGGCAATGGACAAGATGCAGGTATCACCCCTGAATCTGGACTGGCATTTGCCTGCTGCAGTAGGAGACAAACTACTCTTCACACTAATTCTGTGTCAGTGTCAATGCATGTCTACTGAAGTTAATGAAAAGCAGGGGTAATACTAGCTAGAGCCCACCTGTCTAAAGGCCTGGTTTGTTGTTTGCAGCTCTGGGGAGTAAATGTGCCAGGGGCTTCTCAAAGAGTAGCTGGCTGGAATCTTAGTTTTGCAGCCTGAAAGAACACTTCTAGTCTGATCCGCCTTGTAGAGTGTCTTGGGCATCTTCTTCCCAAACAATAAATAAAGCAGAAATAAGAAGGAATTCAGGTCCTCTCACAGTTTGATAGAGTTTCTGCCACATTTGACAAGTTGGCTTTGACTTGTGACCAGAGATGTTCAAAACATTGTGAGAATAAATGCACTTGCAGGATTTTTTTTATAGGCTAAATGTGACAAATACTAAAGCAGACAACTTCTGATGAGTCTTTCTCCAGATTTTAGTGCAATGGCTCCGAGATTGGCTGATGGGCAGCTCAGGAGCTTGTTGTTCCTACAACTGGAAAGGCAGCTTTTTTGTAGAGCAGATTATTACTCAAGACTGGTAGCACGGTCTGTGCAACATGTAGACTTCGTTAATGCTTTATATATCCACAAAGCTATGTGCTTGAGATAAATTCTGTTACTATCCGTGTTCTCAGAATACTCTTTTAGGTTGTCACCAATGGCGTAGCACTCGTTTGTAGTGGGTGTAGAAACGGAAAAAGACTGAACAAATCAAATAATCCTATTAATTCCCAGCAAATATGCTAGGTTGGAACAGCAACCTCTAAATGTTGCTGAATTTTTAGGATGTTTTGTTCACATACAGTTATGAAAGCAGCAAATGCCAATTTATAAACTTTGGTGGCTATATGACATATTTCTATGAATCTGTATGTTTAAAACACCCTGTCTGTGCATAAAAATGCATCAAAGCATATGAAGTATCTTGTTTTATCACTTCCTGATTGATTGTGATCTCCATAGTCCTAATCAATACACTCGTAGATTTAAGAAGCATTTTGATCCGAATTGTAGCCTAAAGTAGAGATATACGTGTCAGAGCTAAAGTGATGGCTTGACTTGGTAGCTGGCAGTGAGTGACAAATATGGGTGAGAAAATTGCTGGTATGGATTTAAAGCTGGGAAAACAGTGGGCTGCACTACTAAGGCATGGCATGGCATGGCATGGCACGGCGTGGCATTGAGCTGAACTGCTCCTCTGGTGAGATGCTTGCATGTTGTGTTTTAAAATATGTCAGGTATGCATGATGAAGACATGTTGAGTATAAGCAGTTAAAGGACCAAAGAAAGGCAAATCATTAGTGGGAGAACAATTGTCATGATGTCACAAAAATAAATAAATGGTTGCAGAAAGAACTGGGATCACAACCTTCAAGCTGAACTGCTGGAATGCTAGAAACCTCCTGAGATGCCAATATGCCAGTGCTGCTCAGTATTGTAGCTTGGGAAAGAAAAAGTTGCTCAGAAATATCTCATAAGCATCAGATTAATCACAAAAGTGTCCCTGGTCATGGGGAAAAAGATAAAAGTGCCGGAACAACTGCTTGGGACTAGTAGATGGTCAACAGCATCCTTTATTAGCTGAACTGGAGAGTCGGAAAAGGGGTGGAAAACTGTGGGCTAGTGTCCCTGGAAATATTGATGTAGGGAGCTCATTCCATATAGGCAGGAAACAAATCCATGTATCCTGCTTCCCAGTTAGTGCTGTCTCTAGGCAAGACTGACTCATTGCCTCCATGTTTTGTCAACAAAGTGGACAATTACTGGGCTATCCATGCCATCTGTTAGTTAAGTGCTAATTTTAAATGTTACTTTATCTGGAAATTTCTGCATTAACTAGCAGAGGATTTAGGTTCCTGATTTTAGGTGCTTTGTGTTGCTTGTAAATAGGTGCCTAAAATACTCTGAAGTGTTTTATATGAATTCTCTCTTAGTGTGTTTATTGTGTTCACCTTCTGCATATGGCCCTCTAGCGAGGAAAAAGTTGCCTGAAATATCCACTTACTACGCATTAAATTGTCTTGTTATGGTGTGATTAGCTTCTAGTCTGCTTGCAAAGGTTCTTTGTTGGTGTTTCTTACTGTGTTCTGATAACCATCAGATAGATAGATAGATTATAAATATACATATGTGTTGCCTTCATCCTGCCTTCCCATTTACTTCCCTAAGCACTGTGGCCTGTGATGGTACCACAAGCAATTGTCTATCTCTCTTTTTCAGAATACATGATATGACATTGTCAGTAGGACAGCACAAAACTTGCTACCCAGATCCAAATCCTTTCAAAAGATCTATATCCTCAGCTCCTGTAAAAAGGGAAGGAGAAGGAGTGGAGATGGGCCCCTGGTGTGTTGAGCAGAAGACAGTAACCGGTCACTTTACAAAATTTTACCTGTGTTTGGCATCATCTATTGAGTCTGCACTTTGCACTACTGAGTTTTGAACTGTCTGTGAACTGGTCTATCTGTAATCACTGGATGTAGGAGCCCAAACTTTGTTTCAAGTACCAGGGTGCCAGATAAAAGAACTTCTTACTTCAAATTTAGTTTTAAAGTTAGTAGTAATTATGCTGTCTTTCTTTTCTGTGAATAGTCTGGGCTGTACCGCAGGTCAGAGCTTATTTTCCTTGCATGCTGATTTAACTCTGAAGGTTTCTGCTGGATTAGGTGAGGTACAATCCATATGGGAGGAGAGGTCCTGTATCTGTAAGTGCTGTGGTTAAGAAATATTTCCAGATTTCAGACTCATTTGGGGGCTGCTTAATTTCCAAAATAAGCTTCTCTGATTCTCCATACATAATCTGCATACTCTACAGGCAGGCAGGGATCAGCTATTCACTCCACAGCCTGAAATGCCTGAGGCTCTTGTCTCTGCTTATATCCATTAGAGGTAAACCAAGGCTGATTACAGGGAACACTGTACTTCTGATCATGTCAATGAGCATAGCTAGCAAGTGTTCTGGGGGCAGATTCTCATCTCATTTGCATTGGTGCAAATCAAGAGTAATTGAGTTATTCCAGATTCAGAGCAGGCGAACTGCCTTAATAGGATTTTCTGTCTCAATAAAGATATTATTGAATTCAGCCAGTGACTCTGTTTTGACACTGTTTTCCTTTGATTTTATGCTGATATACAGTGTTTAGCATTGGTTCAGAGCAAAGTCTGCATTGTGTAGGCAAGGACACTTGGGAAGGAAGTACATTTGAGTCACAGTTCTGGGACCACTTATTTGCTGAACAGGGTGTTCAGCAGTTACTCCTAAAACAGTCTGTTTCCAGCAAGTCACGTACCTGCCTGCTGGCCCCAATCAAACCCAAGCTCTGAGGAAACCAGTAGCCTCCTGCGCCACGACCACTCACTGCAGAAAGGGATGAAGAGAAAGGCATCCCATGCAGCAGAATGACATTAAGCTGAGAGATAAAAGGCACTCTTAAAAAATAAAAAAGAAAAAAAGGAGGAGCTTGAAAGATGATTTAAAAACAGAAAATTCTTCACATGACCCTTTAAGACAACATAAGCCTCTTTTTGTTTCCTGCCTATTTCAGCCTGTTCCTGGTCAAGAACGCCACAGCTAATAATTGTGTCAGAAAACCTTCCTGTCTGAAAATGATCTTTTCCTAATGGATAGATGATTCCATATGGTTTCATATGTCATAGATGGAGAGAGAACATATTGGACGACTGGCCACAGCTGGCAATTCGTGTTAGTGCCATATGGATAAATGAGCGAGCTCTCCTGCATTGTGTATTTCAAGTAAACCATTTATCTAAACAGGTGCTGACCCACTGGGAATGCATTTTTATGGTCAAGCTTGCAGCATGCAGCGACACGAGCTGCTCTGTTCATCCCTCCTATGTCTGCAGTGCAAACCCACGACATTTATGTATCATTTGCCTCCATTCTGCGTAACTCCAATGTCCATAAAAGCACACCTGGGCAGACTCTTTGTAAATGAGACCTGAATCTGGCTCACTGAACTATGTGGATATTATAGGACCAGTCTCCTAAATCTTCTTTGGGAATTGGTCTGTGATATTCACTTCTAATAGATATTGCTATATGATATGCAGGGGATTAAAATCACCCCATTTATGAGGCTATATAAATAAAGAATCAGACTTTCCACCTCCTTGAGCTACTGTGCTCCATCCTTGATTCCAGATGAAATTTTTACACTCCTTTCCTCTCCATGCCATAATTGCCTCTTTGTCTAAACATGCTTCATTCTGGAATTCCTCTTGCTTACATTCCTAATATGTGCGGTTCAAGGTACTCGCTGACTGATTTATGCTGGGCTTGTGTGGCTCCCTTGGAAATGGAGCAGAACACATTCCATCCACCTGCGTAATAAAACCAGCTGGTGCTGGGTGGGAGCACTCAAACTGCAGCAGAAACAAAATTCACCTGAGTTTTGACTCAGTTATCTGTCTCTCTATCAACTCTTCTGATTGTCTGTGGTATTAAAATCATGCCTAGGGAGCAAGACCTTGTGAAAAAAAGAAAAGTCTCTAGTTATGCTGTTTGTTCTAATTATTCTGTTATTTTTGTGTCACTGCCAGCACCAAATACTGGGGTGAAGGAAAGTGCTTTGTCTGCATGTCTGAGCAAGTGTTTTGATAAAAGCACAGCCTTTTTAATATGGTCCTAACATTCAGAAAGTTTTAATATCAGTTAAACTCTCTGGTTCCTTCTGGAATCGTTGAATCACAGAACGGTTTGGGTTGGAGGGGACCTTTAAAGGTCATCTAATTCTATCCCCCTGCCATGGGCAGGGATGCCTTCCACTCGACCAGGTTGGCCAGAGCCCTGTCATCCTGACCGTGAATGTTTCCAGGAATGGGGCATCCACCACCTATGTGGGCAACCTGTGCCAGTGTCTCACCACCCTCATTGTAAAAACTTCTGCTTTCTACCTACTCTAAATCTGCCCTCTTTTAATTTAGATCCCTTACCCCTCGTCCCATCACTACAGCCCTTACTCAAGTCTGTCCCCATCTTTCTTACAAGCCATCTTTAAGTACTGAAAAGCTGCAATAAGGTTTGTTCTTTGCCTCTTTCCATCAGCTTTACAAGTAGTGTAACTTTTGTTTTTATCACAGGAGGTAACATTTTATATGAGAGTAAATTTAGTCAGTTTGGTGGTAAATCAATCTACAGTCCAAAGCTCAGATAAGTAATTTCATTAATGAGATTTGATTTGGATTCCCTATTCACAATAGTACCAACCCTATGGTAGGCAAAGAGGGGAAGAGTTAGTTTGGGTAGGAGAATCAAGATATCTGCAGTAGTTGGAGGAATAAGCCTGACAGTCACCCCATGCTTTTCCCTGCTCAGCAGTTTCACATCACTAATAGTTCACTTGTGGCTCCTTGAGAAGGGAGAAAACAGAATAAACCTCAGCCTGACACTAGTTCTTATCTCCCATCATCTACTCTGCTGTACCCACATCCAAGGTACCTGTCCCCCTGCGTTACTTCATTTGTGCTCATCTATTCCAAACAGGAGTTAAGCTTTCGTCGCATAACAGTAATAAGGCAGCTTAAATAGCCAGTTCTCAGCTGTGTTTGGTGCACACAGTGCTGCGGGAGATTAAAAGAAAATCAGAAAGTGCGTGATGGAGATTAAGATGGTTCTGAATGCTGCGTAGAAGACTGAGTCCCCTTTGTGCCTCTTATCTGCTGTTTGAAGTACTGTTACTTAAGCTCAGTGTTAGGGGGGAATGAAAAAAAAAGTCTTCCTGAGAGGATGTGAGAAGCCATTTCAAAAGACGATGCCTCTCCAGTAAATAAAGCACAAATGTTTTGGGTCAGCACTGAAATGGTGGATGAGATGGAGTTTCACCCGAAAGAAAACTCGTTCAACCAGGAGGCTTTCAAATCTCCTGGCTGAGATAAAGAAGATCAAAGTGTTTAAACACGTTGATCCACTACTGAGGAAAATTTAGTGCTGGCAACAGACAGCAGCTGCAGTGTAGCTGGCGTGTCTAAACTCACAGCAGGGGGCTAATTGCTGCTGTGGATATAGGTTTGCTTTACAAAACCAGGTCTGAAGGATCGTCGTTCTCATTCAAAATGATGGAGATCTCATGATAAGAGGTAAAATGCCAATCTACACTATGCAGCAGCAGGAGGGATATACTCCTGGGAGCTGAGCAAGAGGGCTGCATGAGGATCCTCTGCTTTTATTCAACTTCTGTTGTGCAGGGAAAGGTCCCATCAATTTACTCAAGATGATAACATTAGCATGACACCCTTCTTGCTAATTAAATGAGGAAGAGAAGCTCAAGTCAAAACTTAATGTCATTTGTACAACATACTGTCCTGAGAGGTAGCCTGGGTAGAGGGGCTATTGCCATTAGAGAATTCCAAGTTTTCTATAGAAGCAGAAATATTAATTTTATACAAATTATTAACTGGGCAGGGTTGGGAGGGTAGTAAGGCTGATTATAAAAATAATTTAGTGAACTATTCCTGAATTCAGTGAATTTTTCCTGGTACAAACATAGCGGTAAAGATACTTGTGACAAGTCAGGTGGAGGGGCTGTTATGGCGTCTCATTAAACAGGTTCCTTCTTGCTGTCCCAGCACACAACAGGATGTCTGTTCCTGTTCTATTCAGCGACTAAATAGAAAGGTCTGAATTGGAGGCTAGCGATGGGCCTTTTCCCATGGCGCAGAAGTTGTTTCTGGCAGAGTTATGAGCTAAGTGGGATTTTTGCATTTGGGTGTGAATATTGTGAGGTTTGAGTTCTTCTGAATGTCCATTTTTTATTTCTTCTAAGAGAAATTAAGAAAAATGCTGCAATTCTGATCCACAGCGTCTTCCTTACAAAGTATCATCATAGGTACTCAGTAAAAAATAAAGGCAGCTACGCCGCCCCAGTCTTTCCAGTTGAGAAGGAGAGACATCTTGGCTCTAGGAGGAAATTAAATACTCCTGTGCTGAGTCACTACAGTACAGTACAATATACCAATCCAGCTCCAGCTGTTCAGCCCTCATGTGCTATTTGTAGTTCTTTGGATAACAGAAAATTTCACTACGTGCGTATATATATATATGTGTGTGCATGTATATATATGTAGATATATTTGTGTGTGTGTGTATGTCCAGCCACATAAATAAAAGTGTATGCTTTGACCTTTTTTAATACCACCTCATTCTTGGGATTTTCCAGAAGTATCTAAATTATTCACCCTGGGTTTTCAGAATAGGCAAAGCAGGGAGAGAAGGGCATTCAGAGGCCACAGACCTCTCCTGTCATCACAAATGAAAACCTTTCCGTAGCTCTAACCTTGATTGCTCCCTTGCAGTGGGGACCCACGTTTAAACCATTCAAATGTCAGTACGCCGCTAAATGCAGGAGGTAAATTCTTCCGTGGTTTCCAGAGAGGGCATCACAGCATGCCTACATTTGTCTCAGCATGAGGGCCAGCAGGACAGGCTACCCAGCATGCAGCAATGGGGTAGACATAACATGTCGTGGGCTGCAGAGGTAGGATACAGCTACACATGTATTCTCTCATGAAGTAAAGGTTTGATTCATTTGGGATGTCCCAGGACATCCAACCTGGCCTTTCTTTGCTGATTTGGAAAGGTGCCGGTCATTCTTAAGTGTTGTGTCAGACCTGCCAGCCTAGAAGATATCCATTTCATGTAGCATTAATTTGATGCAATGGTTGTACTAAGAGCTTTCACTTTGTGCTTCTTGTTAATCATTGGTGTCTGGCATTTTGTATTCTACCCTTAAGAAATTTGCCATCATAGATGTTTCAGTGGAGTTTTTGTGGCATAGGTACTATCAGTGGCAAGCGGCATAAAAGCTTTGCAAGGAAGTATCAGTTCTCCTCAACATTTCCAAATCAGAGTATGTCAAATTCAGATGTACAAATAACTTACAAAATGACCAGATTGCATCTGTAAGGTGAGGCGCAGGAGTATTCATAGTTTACAAGAAACGTAGGGTCCATATAGTTTAGTCCACAATTTCCAGCCTTTATTAGGGTGAAGTTTTCCATCCTTGAGCTCAATAGCTGTGCTCCTCTAAATTTCTCACTGTCAGCTTACCTACCCACTGGCAAAAAACTAGGGGCAGCAATTACCAATCCTTTCAAAGCTTTGGAAAGGTTTTGGATTAGATCAGCAACGGATAAAGGGGAAGACTATTCCTTCCATTTAACAGCTTTAATGAAAAGTGTATTGATGGTCAGATTACGTTTTATTGCTGGTCAAGGCTCTGCTGAAGGACCTGAGGCTGCTACAGAATCAAGCAACAATTACAGAAACATCTGTTGTGAGCTGGGCAACATACTGTGATACTTTTCTAGGCAATACAGAAACTCTTTCTTTTACAATGACATTTTAAATATGCAGTTCAAATAGGCCAGAAGAAATGTTTTTACTTATTAAATGAACTCAACAGAAAAATTTTTTTTTCCCATAGATAAAGGAGTAGCTGAAAAAATGATCCACATGCAAAAGACTTTTTTTCCACAGTAGACCAGGAAAATATTTAGTTTGGCAATGCTATTGCACAAAAGGCATATTTTAATGCTTTGAATTTTGCTATATGGATTAAAAGCATATCAAAGCAAATTTTGCAGTAAGATCCAAAGAAAGGTTTCACATGTGAAAGAATGATAGCTTTCTGAAATGTTTTGCAAGCCTTGATCAGATGGGTATTGAATCCTAAAATGTTTGGGGTTGGAAGGAACCATAAATACTGTCTAGTTTCAACCTTCCTGTCATGGACAGGGACACCTTCCCCTAGATCAGGTTGCTCCGTGCCCCATCCAGCTTGGCTTGGAATGCTTCCAAGGAGGTGGAATCCACAGCTTCTCTGGACGGCCTGTTGTAGTGCCTCATTACCCTAATAGTAGTAAGGGTGTGTTAGTTTTAAACTCTGCCAGTAGAAGAACGATTTCTCTGTGAGAGACAAGTCGTTGCCTTTTGATACAATTTCTCTGTCCACATGAAATCTAAGTTCAATGAGTGAAGCTTCCACAACAGAAGCAGCTCAATTAAGGTTGCAGCTTTTCAGGCTGATGGAAGTGCCGTCCTTCTTTGTTCCAGTTTGCCAAAACTGGATATTTTGTCTTTGAGTTCTACTGGCTTGATAAAATAAGTTATTTATGAAATTTGTTTTTGTGGTCTATTGCAATATTTTGAACAGTACCATTACTGAAATGCTGCTCAGCCTTTGTCAACACAACATTAAAATTAATGACTGGTGGAGCGGTTATTCATTTGCACTGAGAAAACGTAGCTTGGGGTGAGACTCACTGACTGGTAACTTGTGCAACTAAAACCAGACATCTAACTTAGTCTAGGCCAATAGCTCTTAAACTTCTATTATGCAGATGTCTGAAGTTAGCCGAGATAAATCTCTGATGACCAAAGCATATGCAAGCAAATGAGACTTAGATATGGTACAGTTAATAGTAGAACATGAAAGCTAATTTTTCACACAAAGCGTATCTGGTGATCTTGCAACAAGTGAGAAAGAAGAGCTTGGTACGCAAAGAGCACAGGACTGCAATTCATTGATGAACATGAAAATCTAATTCTGCTGGGATGCATTCTACATCCTTTACTTCTGCTACCACTTCCTAGAAATCCAATTTTTCACTTGAAATTACTACACTCCAAGAAAGTTATCTTAATTCTGAGAAGCCTCCACTGTGCAGCCTTTTTTTAACCTGCTTTATAAGCCACTTAAAAAACAGCTTCACCCTTCCTAAAGAAAAAAAACAACAAAAAAACCCGAAAAAAACCACCACAAAAACCCCAACCAAACAAAGCCAGAAAAATGTAAGAGACAAAATATGGTGAAATGGCCTTTACAGCAGAACTGGAACAGACTGGGATGTGCAAAACACTCGCTCCACTGAGCACCATTCTGGCTGATGAAGTTAAAAATTGCCCACTTCCCTGGGCAGCTTGTTCTAGCGCCTGACAACTCTTTCAGTGAAGAGATTTTCCCTAATATTCAATCTAAACCTCCCCTGGCGCAATTTGCGGTTATTTCCTTATGTCCAGTTGCTTGTTACCTGGGAGAAGAGACCAGTCCACACCTTGCTAAAACCTCCTTTCAGGGAGTTGTAGAGTGAGAAGGTTGTGGTGGTGGTTGGGCTTCAGTCATTGCAAAGCAAAATGCCATCTTACAGGAAGGTGTCCTTTGGCTCTGCATAACCCAAAGAGACTCTCTTCTGCTTTCATTTGCTGCCTTTTGGAACGTGCCTCTGATCTCCAAACACATCAGCCATGCCTTTCTGTTCTCCATGGGGGAACAAA
Source organism: Melanocharis versteri (assembly GCA_013397845.1). NCBI lineage: Eukaryota > Metazoa > Chordata > Aves > Passeriformes > Melanocharitidae > Melanocharis > Melanocharis versteri. The sequence goes on from VZTG01003994.1 coordinate 426,689, forward strand.
ATAATGAGATGTTGTCCTGTGAGCAGGGCTTCATTTGGGAGGATGATTTTCAGCTCATTTCTGTGTGTGCTGTTTCTGCTTCCTGCCTTGCTCCACTTAGCCGCCGTGTCAGCGTCATCGCTTACAGGACAGGATGATAATGGAAAAGGAGCTGAAATGTGCAGCACAGACACATTCAGAAGCAGCAGCGACTGGTATATATAGGCATATATGTATTTAATCCTAGTCCCAAGTGTCTCCAGCTCATCAGACTGTCCCCATTCAGCCACAGACCTCGGAGGGGGCACTTGACTTCAAGCACATGTTGAAGCTCTGCTGTCCCCAATGAGACTTAAACTTGTGCTTAATGGTAAATGTCTGCTAAAAGAATTATTTGCAGTTGGAACATGTTTCCTACCTGAAAATGTGTAACTGCTTTGTGGGTCCTCCAATCATGCCCAGAGATGGGGACTAAAATATTCTTGGCCAGACATGCAAGTTAGTATGAATGTCTTTGGTGAGGGCGTGTCCATGATCTTTCCTCCCCCTCCCGCTGGCTGCCAGGCAGCCAGGCCATCTATGACCATTTCTCATGTCTTCGCAGTTGGCACTAATGGCCATCTCAGGAAAGGCGTTTTCTTGCAGGGTGGGCACTGTCATTATGAACTCTGTTGATACCACAGTAATTCAGGGGCATCTCACCGACTGTGAGTTAATCAAAGCAGGACACCAGCTAGAAAAAACTCTGCTCTTTCCGGCTCTGAACACTGCTTAGATCCCTCAGTTGCTTTTTGAATATATGATACATTTGGAAATAATATATCTGAAAAACCCCCAAGCAAGCAAACTCCAAAGCAATCCAACCATCAAAAGTCTGGATTAAAGAGCACAGGTGGCAAGAAATTTTTTCTTCCCTTGTGTGTGGTCCCTGATGCAGATGCCTTGTTTTCACAACACTTCTAATGAAAGCATTTTTATTTTTGGATGCTCTTTAGGGTACAGTGTAATACATCAAAATAAATCATTGCATCGTATGCCTGCTACAAATGAAAGCTGATGCACCAAATGTCAGTGTTGCTTGCTTTGATGAATCAATGAATATTGACAGTTTTGCTAACTGTGGAGGAAAGAAACGGCAGTGAAGGGGAAATCATGACCTGATACAAATATATTAATATATAAATAAAATTTCAATAAGATAATGCAGATTTTGTTTCAAATAAGGCAAAATGTCTCCTTGTGCTTTAGTAGAGAAACTGTGTACCTTTTCCCCTCCCGTATTTTCACTTATTAAATGAATTCAACAATCATTATCTTTGAAAAGCTATTCATTTCAGCTTTTGTGGAGAAAACTTCTGATCAGACCAAGAACATTGGCTTCAAGGCCACTCTCCTTCCTGTGAGACAGGAAGTATCTGTGTGATAAATTAACTGTGGGTGAATGCTAAGTCTTTAATGAGAAAAAACATGCTCTGTTGGATTCAACCTTTCATGTGAAAGCTGTTTGGGACCTTACTGAAAAGAATGTGTTAATCAAGAGAAAAGCATAATTACTGTCTTGTCAATGGACACAAATGAAAAAGCCTGGTGAAAATGAGGTTGAAGTGAGCTCAAAAAAAGATTTTTTCTGTGCTGTTTTCTGAGAGCTTGCTTTACACTGCACAGTGATTTATGACAATTGGAATCTCACTATTTCTGCAATTAGTATTACTGGATGCTTCCTATTCAGAGGAATGTTAATCATAATAATGCAAATGGAAGTATTATTGCAGCTCTGCCTCAGAGTTCGTATTTCATATTGAGCCAAAGGTTCGGTACCCAGCATCCTTCTCAATGGAGCATTCATGTTTTATGGATAGATGGATGTGCACCAAAGGTAAAATAACTGAATTAATATAAACCAGAATAAAATGCCTGGCATATAGCTTCCCATTTTCTCATTTTGCATTAAGGAGCTGATTTTCAGGCTTTTTAAACCAATAATAAATTATAGCAATGCACTGCTAATTACACCTTACAGAAGTGGTGTAGAGTATAAATTGCACTGGTGATGGACTTAGATTAAGTTTCTTATGCTTATTTTTAGCAAGTCAAAGGCAATTCATTTCCAACTGGGCCATGCTTAAAAGTTTGGAGTGAAAAAACTGTGTAATTATTTCCTAATATGAGGAGAATATTGGTGACAATATTTTATCCTACATATCTTTTTGCACTAAATATATTAATGGGAAAGGAAGAAGCAAGAACACATATTAATTTGGACATGTGTTTAAAAGACATAATGAGTATTTATAAATTTTTCTCCTGCAAATATTTTCTAAATTGTCTTCTTCATATTGTTACCTCCCTCTGCGCTCCCTTAGATCATTCTTAGCTTGTGATTAGTTTCTTTATGGTTGCTGATGCTTCTGGAAATATTTGGTCCCTTTATTTTTTCATTCTTTTTCTTCCCTTCCTGTTTTAATCTTTTTTTAATGGAGGTGGCAGGGTGTTGTTTGTTTGTTTTTTCCCCCACGAGTTTTGATTCATGAAGAGGGTGGGAGGGAAGAAGGGATAATAGCAACATTTTAAAAAATCCTGCTAGCTTTTATTAAAAACCACATAAATGTGAAGTTTTTGAGAATATTTCAAAGCTCGTTCAGAAACATATCGATTAATATTCCAGAAAATAAATAACCCACATAAATAAGTCCATGCTGTAAATGCCTTTTTGCTGTAGCAGAAAGGTGTTTTTAATTTTCATCCAAAAGGAACGTAACTACCATATTAAAACTGTTTATCAGAAGGTGACTATGGAGGATGCTGTATGTAGACAGTGGGACCCTACTTTTTGGGGAACATAGAGCAGTGACTGGAGCTGAAATGTCCATCACATGACATAATTATCCTCTTGATAGGAAAGGACAGAAGTTCTTAGGTAGGGACCACATTTTAGACTTTGCAGATCTGGATTCAAATCCAGTATAAACATCCTGTATAACATCAAGGAAAACACTTTTGTCTGGGGCTTCAGAAATATCTCAAAATCCAGCTGAGTAAGAAGGAGATCCCCAAATAACTTTCAGGACCAGATCCAACAGATGCTGCTATAAGTCTTTTTCTGTGTCCTGGGGTCTGGATTAAGCAGTTAATGTGTTCTGAGTACCTGAGTCTCACCTTTTCTGACTCACTTTACATTATTCGGGCCCGTTCTTTCAAAGTGGCATTCAGGTCATGATATAAATATGGATGTACTGACATTTACGGGTTTGGGTTGTTTTGGTTGGGTTTGGTTGGTTGGTTGGGTTTTTTTGTTTTAGAAGGGATTAAATCACTTTGATGGTGCATTTGATGGGTCAGCCCAGAGACACACAGGCAAGCATGTCACAGTAACTTCCAGAAGACAGGTGTAATTGCGAGAGCAACCTTAAACACTCAGTTTCTATCCATGACTGCTAAAGGAGCAGAGCAGACCACCTCCTTATATTTTCTGTGCTGGAGCTTATTCTCCAAAGTGAGAATAATAACACTTCCCTGCCTTGACAAACAGTTTAAATACATATATATTGAAAATTGGGAGGAGTATAGGTGTTACGGTGACAGGGGACCCGAAGTCTACTAGAGTCCTGAAAGAAGAGAGTGAACAATTTATTCTCACTATCTCCTCATTTCCAGGTCTCACAGAAAAGCATTCTGGTGAGTGATGGCCTCTTCTGCTTTTGTTTTCCGTCTATTTGAAGTGAGCATCAGCAAGAGAGGAGACTCACAAAATTAATTCAGATTGGCTTAGATAAGGACCCTGTGATGTTGATTAAAAACCATCCACAGGGCCATTAGCAAAGTGAGATAATAAATGAAAATGTATTGAATCACATGAGTTTTCTAGTGGGGGAACATCAGGGAGCAGTCTTGAGTCCAGTCTTCTTTAAATATCTTCATTCATTAGCCAAAAGACAGGAAAAGAGTACATGTTAATTAAAATCACAAATGATCCTAATTGGGAGGCACTGCATAAATCAGCAAAGATAGAGAGACTAGAAACCTTAGGCAGGAAATGACAAAATGAGATGCAGCTTTGAAAAATGCATGTGGAGGAGAAATAATCTGTACGAGGACACAATCAGCAGCAAGGAGGGTTCTTCAAGAAGCAGAATTAATAGGAGGAAGACAAAGGATGTGGACCATGGAGTAAAGGGCAATGTAGCAGAGCAGCTATTTAAAGGTGACCTTTGCACCTTTTCAGTAGACAGCTTGGACTCAAAATTAATTTGCAATTGGCAAGATTAAAAGGTCAATGTAGTTTTGGACCATATATGCAGAAAAAAGTTGCCAAGGAAGGATATGGAATCCCGTTTCTCTTAAGAGTATGCTACCACATCATTCAGCCTTCTAATTTTTTTTCTCCCAATTCTGCAAGACCTTGTGCACCAGAGTGAATGTAAAATAGATGCATATCAAACAAAGTGGGTAGCCTGGGAGAGCTGATGGGTCTGGCAAAGGTGGCTCTCAGTGAAACTACATACACCCTCTTGCTGTGTTCTCTCCTCCACTTTCCCAGTCTATATGGGACTTTGTCTCCCTGAGACAAGGAAAGGAGCTAAGAAAAAGGACTTGAGACTGATTAGCTAATGAGAGGCAAAAGAGGAGCCCCAGTGCTGTTAAACACTTTAAACCTCCTGCCTGTAGTGTGACAGGTTTGTCACACATGCATCATTAAATTGGGGCTCTTCAATGCCACACGCAACTCAGATAGGACATAATTTACTGAAGCCTACAAAATCACAGAAGAGGAAAGGAACAACTGCTGTGTTAACTGGAAACCCTTGAAGGTACAATAGAGGAATTGATGAATTACTCTTTTGGCAAAGGGATGGATGTTTGCATAGTTGGTCAAGGACAGGCATTTATTTCTGAGTGCTGTACAGAAAACCTTAGTTTGTATTTAACAAATGCATTTATTTCCATGAGATGACTAAGCATACTCTACTAGTGCTGATGTGACATTACAGCAGGAACCACAAATGTATAGATGACTGTTTTAGGTACACCGTATAACAGTTAGCAGTTGTTTTTCATTAATTTTTGTATGGCAAATAAGTTAAAAATCACTGAACAAAATGCTGATTTTTTTTTATATCTGTGTATTTTTCAGGTAGACTGAGAATAACACATGTCTAGGTTAAAACAGTGTCCTGCAAGAAGCATTTGATGGATTGTTCCTAGATATTTTTAAGAAGGCTACTACAAAAAGTGAGTACTAAATCCAGTACATGGGTTGTTTTAATTATGTTTTGTTGTTTAAAATAAAATTATGATAGTTGTAATGTTTCTTGAGCAGATTTCTCTAATTGGAATTGTAAGGAATTCCTCTAGTTTCTTTAGAACATGTCTATTATTGACCTGTGTCTATTTTTATTAGCTGACAAGGATAATTTGCATCACAGTCCCAGTCGTGGATTCATTTCTGCTGTGCCAGGCACTCTAGAAACATAGGCATTCTCTGCATGAAATTATTCACATCTCAGTAGAAATCAAGAAGCTGCATATACAGTGACAGACAGAGGAAACCCATGGATGTAATAAGAAAGTGCTGGTCGGTATGACAGGCAGTGCTAATAGCACACCTGCAACCTAGTCCTTGTCAGAGATTTTTAGATATTGCTACAGAGAAAGAAAGGCACTAGCAAGGTAATTTTATAATTTTATATATGTTTATGAAGAGCAGCATGAAAGAAAATATGAAAGCACTCATTTAAAAATCCAGTGCATGGACTATGGAAAATGACTGCATGGGTTGATTGGGTGCAGACAGCCTAGTTTTGATAGAAATGGGGAAGGGAAATCAATGCTATATCTGGAGAAATGGCCTTTATATCCAGGGAATGTCATCAGGGCAAATTTACATCTGTGATGTAAGTGATAGAAAGGGATTTTGCAGTAATTCACATGTTCAAAGATAAGGTCTGAGGTAAGAGATTTACCTAGATGGGTAGAGGGCAAGGAAAGGCATTATCTGAAGTGTGGTACGCAGAACGTACTTCGAATGTGTGTGTAGCTTCAGTGTAACTGGGAAGTGGCATCTGGCAGAGGAGTATGAGTTGAAGATGATACCAAGGTTACAGGCATGTCACAGGACGGTGGCATTGTCCACAGTGATCAGGAGGGAAGGTTGCTTGGAGATCATTGCTGGGACATCTCAAATGGAAGGAAAGCAAAGCCGAGACTGTTCAGTACACCGAAAATTACAAGGAAATGGTAGAGAAGCAGCAGTATGAATCAAAGAATCATGGAGTATTTGCGGTTGGCAGGGACCACTGGAGATTGTCTAGTGGCCTTTCTAACCAAAACACACTTTCTTAGAGAATGTTGCTGAGGGATGATCTTTAAGAGCTTTTCACCTAGAAGTGAAGGGCTGGGGCACCTATGGCTCCTGCCATACAAAGAAGCAGCAAATGCTCACCTCAGCCTGGGAAGTCTTGAGATGAGTGAATGGAGAGAAAGAAATGTCTGTTAATGTTAAAACTACAAGTACAGTAAGAGGAGTTCTAAAAGTCAAAGCCATGAATATAAAGTGATATTTAAATGAAATTGATGCAGAATTATGTGTACTTGCAGGATAGAGTGAAAGTGATTAGTGAGCACCAGTGCTTTAATCACCAGCACTACACAGATACTGGCATAAGAAAGAAGAGGCAGTTCCCAAAGCATGAAAATTCTGCCTGCGAGTTATGTCCTGGACTTCGTTCTTTACCCCTTAGGGAGAAACCACTTACTCCTTCTTACTTCCACTTAAAGAATTAAATTGGTTTTTTTTTCCATAATCTTAGAATCGTAGGAAGGTTTGGGTTGGAAGGGACCATAAACATCATTTAATTCCAACCCCCCTGCCATGAGCAGGGAAGTATTAGGACTGGTGTGAGCTGAAATGTTGTGTCTGTAGCAAGAGTTCAAAAAGTTAACCTCTGAGAAAGATCTCACTGCAAGATAAAGACTACCCTTGAAAAACAAAGAAAGAGAAAGAAAAAGAGAAAGAGAAAAAAGAGAAAGTGTTTTCAAAGTCAGGGTTTCATAGTAAGTGGTAACAGTATAATGAGGTGACAGAAAACTGAATGGAGTAAGGAAAAGGAGAGGAGATCTCTAAAATAAAACTTCTCAAATTGCTGGGAGTCACTGCACATGACAAGCTCTCTGTTAAGAGACAGGAATTTCAAAGGACATGTCTAAATAGCTTTTTAGTGAAGATGAATTCTTACTTGTCAATGTAATCTGAAGACTTTTTCATTACAAAACGCTACTCATTGCAAAATGCGATCAATTTTTCATAAGCATGATGCATTTGATAACCCTTTTGCTACCAGGAGATCTGAGTAGTGACAAAAGGTCAAAGAGTCAATAATAGACTCCAAATCAGTTATTTCCTGTGGAATCACAGAATTTTTCCCCAGTTATGTCCGACTGGGCGGTGGAGTCAGTCATACCAGCTATGAGGCAAATCATATTTTCCCCTCAAGGCATCTGTCCAGAGCTGCTTCTCAGCTATGCTGTGCTGGCTGGTGCAATACTATCTGCGAAGTCTTGGAATTACAGAATGTTTTGGGTTGGAAAGGACCTCAAAGACCATCTAATTTCAACCCACCTTCCATGGGCAGGGACACTTTTCACTAGACCAGGTTGCTTAAAGCCCCATCCAGCCTGGCCTTTAATGCTTCCAGTGATGGAGGAGTACCCCTTCTCCAGGCAGCTTGTGGCAGTGCCCCACTACCCTCACAGGAAAAAAATTTTTTCCTAATACCCGACTTAAACCTGACCTCTGTCAGTCTGAAGCCATTCGCTCTTGTCCTGTCCCTCCATGCCATTGTGAAAAGTCCCTCTTGCAGCTCTCTTTTAGCCAGCTGCTGTAGGTTCTGGAAGGGGCTCTAAGGTCTCCCTGTAGCCTTCTATTCTCCAGGCTGAACAACCCTGACTCCATCAGCCTGTCTCCATAGGAGGGGTGCTCCAGCCCTCTGATCGCCTTTGTGTCCCTCTTCAACGCACACAGAAGATGAATATGAACAGAACAAATAATAGGGTCTGTTATTTTACTGTCTCATTAAAAGTAACATGCCTCAGGGTATATAGAGTATTTCTCAGGAGCAGCCAACATTGATCTGGAAACAGGATGATTTTTGGAACTTCTGTCCTCTTGCAGCTCTCAGTGGAAACTGTGGCTCATGGCTGAGCAGGCTACTCTTACTCAGGTGAGGAAAGATGGCATTAGGTAGCTGGCATTTGGTACCCAGCTTGAAAACACTGGTTGTTGTTGTTGGCTGTCATGCCATTCTGCTGCAACCTGTGCACTCTTTTCCTTTCTATTCTCCTGTTAGACACCATAAGGCAACTCTTTTGTGTTTGGGGACTTGTGCAAGCACTTTATATGGATAAAGTTTTAGGAATAAGTTTTTTGTAAAAATCACCTTTTCCCAACAAATTAGAAACTGCTAGACCATGTGTGTGTCTTTTCAAATTTCCTTAAGTCCCCTGTCTTCTTAGCCTTGATCAACCTGTCACCAAAACTGCATGGGATATCTTCTTGTTTACACTACAAATCCAAGATAAGCATCTTTAGCAACTGTGTATTTATACAGCATCTAACACGTTGGGCTCATGATACACTCAGAGCCTCCAGGTGCTATAACTATAGACATGTTACATAATACCAGGGAGCTTCTCATCCTTCCCATAAGGCATCTTGTTTCAACCCACAATATAGAGAGACATCCTTCTAAAAGGTTCTATTTATTCGAATCAGTGTCATGCAGTGTTAATTAAGCATTAATTGATACTTATGTCTTATTCTCTGAGGTGCCAGATCATCATTTTTCTTCAATAACCCTTGAAGTTTGGCTCAAGATACCGGAGGTATGATAGAATAGCCTTGTCTTGGAGACTACTAGATTCATTATTTATTTATTTAGTTAGTTACGTATTCATTTGCTTATTTATTTTTGCTGTCAAGTGCATCAGTTTCCATAATCCTTTCTCCTCCCATTATTTAGCAGAGGAGGAACTGGAAAACAACAGGAAGACTGTAATTAGCAACTTGGCTGTGGAGTGTGCAGCGGGGTGGGTAGAAACCAGTATGAACTCAGAAGTTTATTACAAGAACTGTTCGTACATTGTCTGTCAATCGTTTTCTCCCTGTTTAGATTTGCGAGTGTATTGCAGATGTATTTCTTGGACGCATCAGATTTTGCTTTTCTTTCGCTTTGCTGCAGAAAGCTATTTTCAGCCCAGTTTTGTTCCTCCTGTTGTGACACGCAGGAGATGTGATCTCACACCCTCCAAAGAACTGATAAACAACAATGCAATAACAAGGATCCCATCATTACACTGTTTGGAAAAAGAGGTAACTTCATAGCAGTGGAACCACCTTTAGCTGCAGATATGGTGTATCTCAGAGAAATCTTCCCCTAGGGATACTTACTGCTCATCTCCTTGTAGGTTTAACAAATACACCAAAATATCATAGCATCTGCCTTCTGAAAACCACGTGCTATGTGGAGAGCATTAATGACATAGGCTTAACCCATAGCCTGCACAGTGCAACAGCTTTGAGCCATACCCCCTACCTCCATGAACAGGCTGACCCTTCCCAATACTCTGGCACAGTTTTGCTGCTTTTATGATCTTACAGAGTTTCACTCAGGGTTTCTTTGTGTATCTTTGGATGATCTCATAATGTACTTTATAGACCTATCTAACAGTGCCGTGCATGAGGCCAACACAGCTTGTGTGTGCTGCAGTCACAGCCACTGACTCCAAACAGCATAGATGCCTCAGTGGGAGCTGTGCATCCTCAGTTCCCTCTCATGCCTGCTTACCTTCCCCTTGCAGCAGATGTGTAGCTCCTGTGAGCACTGTGGCAATTGTCCTAGAGCAGGTCAGAACCCCACTGTGCCATGGCCAGAGCTCTTTGACACCCCTTACTTTGCAGCCCTGATTGAGCAGCACAGCCTGTGGTGCCACATGCCACCCCCAGGGACTGTGTTCAAGCCCTTGTTTGTCAGTTACAGCCATGGTACAGAGAGCTGACTTAGTGTGGACTCAAGGCAGCTATGCACCCAGGGATTTTCATCCCAGTTTTCTTTCCATAAAATCATAAAATCATTGACTAACAGAATGGTTTGGGTTGGAAGGGACCATGAAGACCATCTAGTTCTAACCCTGTGCCATGGGCAGGGACACCTTCCATTAGACCAAGCGGCTCAAAGCCCCATCCAACCTAGTCTTGAACACCTCCAGAGATGGGGCAGCCACACCTTCTCTAGACAGCCTCTGACTTCACCACTCTCATAGTGAAGAATTTCTTCCTGATATCTAATCTCACCCCGCCCTCTTATCAGTTTGAACTATTTCCCCTTGTCTTGTCCCTCCACACCCTTGTCAAAAGTCCCTCTCCAACTTTCTTGTAGCCCCTTTAAGTACTGGAAGATGCTTTTGCTTGCTCATGTTAGCTGAGGTAAACTCACTTTGTTCATGGGAAAGCTTTCAAATGCTCTGGCTCTCCTAAGCTAGGCTTGTTTTAATTTAATTCTAATTAGACATTGACATTTAGGGTGAGGTGACAGTGGGGTGAGGGCGCAAAATTTGCTTTGGGGCACATAAACATACTTTCCATTTTGCAGGAGAGCATGAAATGTTTCTGTGTGAAAAAAGCAGAGCTTTTTCATCTCATTTTAATGCTAATTTTGCGACTGTGTCTGACTATCTTCAACTCTGCGGCTGGGGAAGTTTGTATTTTGTGTGCATTCTCACTGGGGTTAAGGAGCCCCTGCATGTCATCAGGCGAAACAAACAACAAGGTGAGTAGGGGCATTCATTTCTCATGCAACAGGATAATCCAAACAACAGAAGTATGGAAAAATAAGTGAAAGTGAGTTATAGGATCTGTCTTCACCTGGTAAAAGAAAGCACCCTTGAGTACTGTTGCTGCAAAACTGTTCAGCATGTGTTTAGCTCCTGTGAGGAGTCCTATTAAGCCCTAACTTGAAGGACAAGCTTAAATACAGAAGACAACATAAAATATACTTCCACAGGTGAGATTCTTCCCTGATTCCATTTTGTAATAACACCATAGTGTTACCAGTGATAATAATGGAGAGTCATCAATTTGATATGGTTGAATGCCTTAGAAGTAGAGCAGTCTTTTTTTTTTTTGCTCTATTGCTAAATTTTTAAATAGTTTATTTTCTTGTGCTGGATACCAAGCAGACACAGCTCTTACCTGGTTTAGGCAAAGAAATAAGTTCTTTATTTTATCATACTTAGCATCTTAGCAGGATTGGACTAGTCTGACTAAGCTGAAACTACTATCCTGAACGCGTATAGTGCTAGTAATATTTGCAATATATATAAATAATATGGATATAGATAACTCTTACACTGTTAGTAGATTGCCAGTATATGAACTTAATGTGGCCTTGTTGGTAAAGATAGCTACAGTGGGCTTTAATAGAGAAATTAGCACCTCTGAATTACAGGCCAGCTCAGAAAAGACGAGTTCCGTGTGACAATGTTCACAAAGACCTCCAAAGCTAGCTGGACCAACAAATACAAGTGCTTATGAGAACAGCAGCTCAAGTACAGAGAGTCCAAAGGCTGGAGAAATGTTTTTCTGAGCTGGACATCTGGCTCAAGGAGGATTGTTCATTCCTCCATGATAAAGACAATTTGTTTTCTTCAAGGATTGCTAAATGCAAGGTACTTATGGGGAGGGGAAGGTGGGTGCATGCCTAAGGCATGCACTCAGACCTACAGAGCATTCAGTCCTTTTGGGAAAATAAAAATTAGCTTGGCCAGCCTCATGCAGAGTTGCTGTCCTGTTTGAGGCAAACACACAATTCACCTGCAATTCTCACTTCTTGCTGTCTGTGCCAGCACTTTCACGTGTAGCTTCTAGGCATTAAGGAATAATTCTTCTGGCTGTCCCATTAAGGACAGAGCAGAAGAGGCTCCCCAAGGAGCTTCTTCAACAGGCAAATGCAGAATATGCTGTTTATATTTACAGATCTTAATTCACTCATATTAGACTGTGTATATATGATGCAGCTGTGCTGGGCAGTGCTCAGCTACAGAATTTGCTCCAAGGGCTGTTCCCAGTTAGACTCAGCCACACCCCGAAAGATGTTGGCAAAATATCCTTGCTGTCCATAAAACATGTGCTCTGGAGTCATAGGTGAAAGGACCTGAAAGGACACTTTAGCACTTCTGCACACTTCCTTACAAAGAAGACCATCCTTGACCCTGAGAGCCTGAGGACCGAGTTTCAAGCTACCATTTATCAGGACAGTGTTTTTGAGTTTCTCTTTATTTTCTTAATTCTATTGAGAGTGGTTTTTTGCATTTTAATGGTGTGACATTTGCCAGGGAAAACATTTGCAGCAATAAATCTCATCAAAATCTCCACTGAAATCTCATCTATTGCTTGACATTAATTTCAATCCTTTCCACTGCAGCTGTCTCCCTGCAGGTTTCATCTTTATGCTGGAAGACAGAGATTTGCTCATCCTGCTCCACTGCTCTCAGAGCAGCCTTTGGGTATTACATGGTGGTGGAGCACAGGGGAAAGTTTTGTAGTTTTGTAGTTAAATGCAGTGGCATAATTTTCATGTCATTGGCCCATGTTTGATCTTTTGTTCTCTTTAACCTATTCCTTACCATTCCTTGGTGATCTGTTAACACACTTACCCAACTAGCAGAAGTTCCATTTGATCTGGGAATAAATCCACAGGCAGAACTGTTTTCCCTGTTTTCAACTGTCCTCCTATTGTAGAGAGTCTACAGCAGCCGCCTGTGTTCCATTGGCTCTTGGAGAGGGACATTGTCTCTCTCCCTGACACTGCACTGGCCAGCCGTGATAAAAGCAAAAACCATGTGTCCCATGACAAAAGCAAACAGCACATGTGCACTGTGTAGCTGCAGCACTGAACTCTCCAGGAAAGAAAGCAGGAGATCTGCTGTAGGGGGTCAAAGAGCTGATGGCATCCTAAAAAACATCCTCCCAGGCATTATTCTGTTAACTTGTTTGGGAAATCAAATCAATTTGTAGGCCCATGCAATGTGTGTAAAACTGAAATTTTTAAAAATTTTACCATTGAGATTTGCCGACAAGACCTTGGGGTAGCAGACAGGCACCTCTGGGGCACTTCTAAGAGGAGAATTCTGCTTTCTGCCTGGACATACTGGATTCTTCTTCAGCAAAATATGTGAACTGGACCTGCTACATCTTGGAAATAGAGCAGAGATATATCCCAAAGAAGAAAAATAAGTCAGCTTATTTGTTTCCTTGCTCAGTTTTTTAAAGCCTATAGTTGTCATCCAGGGGGAAAACGAAGAGAATCAACTGGGACACGAATTGCTTTGTGATGGCATGACTTGCTGAAGCGATGAAAAGCATGACGTTTCCTGACACATACATATTCTTAGTAGCTGCTGATGAGACAGGATGAGTGGTAGTGCAAATGTTTGCTAACTTGGGGATGGCTTTGATACGGAAGGTATGCAGAGCTAATCTTGGAAGTCTGTCACAGCCAGGCACATATGTAACTGGGAACAGTGGTGGGTGTTCATTCTCCAAGGACACCTCAAAGATTGTGTCCAAAAAACACACAAATCATGTCACTGGAACCCTTTCCAAGTCATGATCATCTTGGAGTCCTGACCATCCATTTCGGGGTTGCAGGAACTCATGTGTAAGCTGTAGCTTTGCAATATTAAGCAGCAGGATATTGGTTTAGGTGTTGACTCTGGGCTCCAGTTTGAAAAACGGTCGTTTGTTTTCCCATGAGGTGTTTTTCCATAGTCATGCCAGAGGAATTGTCAATTTCATGGCTTTCTGAGACAGCTTGGACTTTCTGGGATGACACCTGTGTCTATTTTTCCTCTTGTTCTTTGGCCATCTACTTTATTTTTCCAGGCTTGCATCCAAACACTATGAGTGCATTTTGAGTCTTAGGTCAGTTACTCCCTGGTGAAAATAAATGAATTTGGAAAATCATCTGGAAATCCAGATCAAATATTTAAAAAAAACACTGCCCTTCGGCTCACCAAAGCCTGGACCACTTGTGTCTCTTTCATTTTCTTTATGACATTTACAAAAATTTTCAGAAGAAAAGGTGGTTGCTCTCAGACGAACAATGCTTCTCCTATCTGTGTCTCTCTGTTGCTGGAGGATGCTAATAGCAGAAGAGAGATAATTGTGCTGTAATTGGGTTCTGCTTGTTCAAAGAAGGAGGGGGTAAGGGATGCTTTTAGGTTCCCATGGCCTTGTAGATAAGTTTCTATATAATGCCAATTAAGAGCAAAATAAGGAGTATGCAAAACAGATGACAACTGCTCTCACCAGGAATCATTCTTTTGTGGCTAAACCGATGGGGCCTTCAGCCAAGGGTGCGCTTTTTGCTGCCGGGGTTTCCCTTGATTTTTTTATTGCATTTTGCATAAGCTTTGCTGCTGAATGGATCAAGTCTAGAAAAGTTTAAGATGACTGTGACAGGGGGAGACTTCCAATTGTATATATATGTGTGAGCATGTGCGTACACTTGCCAAAAGCAGAAAGGAAAGACAAATTAAGTTTTTTTTCCCCTACGAGTTATTTTTATTTTGTTTTTATTTCAAAGGGAGCTATTGTGTCTGGGGAGAGGTCAAGGGGTTTTTTCTTCTCTTTTTATGCATTTTTTCTCTTTCTCCTTGTTTGTTAGTTTTAAGGGTAATTATTCACCAGGGCCTTTTCAACTGTCAAATGCAACAAAAGGTAATCCGGCCTCTTCTCATCCCTGCCCCCACACTCGCCTTTTCCTTCAACAAAAGCAGCCTTTGTTGGGAATGGTCATCATTTCACAGGGATCCTTCTTCATCCCACAACTTAGGAACGCTCTTCTACTTTATATTGAAGTGACCTCTTACAAATGCAGGGAGACTCAGGATGTTGCAGCTGATGCTCTGCCCTGGATGATGTTGCCCACCAACACTTGCCAGCTTGACAACACGATGCTCTGAGCACTTTCGTTTCCTTCAAGCAGGATTTCTAACGAACTGGTTGTCAATTTATCTACAGTTCACAACCTGGCATTAATCAGTCTCCATCTAAAGGGTCATCTTCAACAACTGACTTGGGTTTGCAGCTGCATTTGACTGGGATGAGTCCTCTGACTTGCCAAATTGTGTTTTCTTTTTTCTTCATGACTTTCAGCTCCTTGCTGTTGAGGAAGCATATAAGGAAGAGAGCACTGCTCAATGCCAATGCATTTTGCAGAAAGAATTATGGTCCTTATAAATGGATCAATATATGCCAATCTCCAGCTTCATATAAATATTTGCTTAGATAGTAAATTGATCTTGTCCTTCATTTGCCGTAATTTAAGTCTATGAAGCTATAATCAAGACTCCTTGATAATAAAAAGAACCCATCAGCAATTATACTCATTCACTTCCCCGTATTCAAGGCTATTTCAGCATTTCCCTGATAAACTCCTGTTTTCAACCAAATTTGCAACATAAAAATCAACACTGCACACCAGTTAATGATGTTGGAGTGGTTCGTGTGTGGCATTTTGAAGTTATATCAGTGTGGAAATAGGAGTGTGTTTTGAGGGACTTCCATCTGAAATGGAAAAAAGATTTTGATAAAACTATACCTAAAAACGTTCTGTCAAAACTCAAACTGAGTATCATTCTTGCAGATTTAAATGTACTTTTATATTTCTGGAAGTTTCCAGTAGCCAAATTTCTTGGAAACGGGAGCATCTAGGGATACCGAGCATCTAGGGATGCTTCTGTCGTATATTTCTTACACCATGGTCACTTAGCAATTTTTTATGAAACTATCTGGTAGTGTGAGTTACATCAGAGGGCTTTTACACTAAATACTAGACTCCCTATCCCCAAATATTTTTGTTCTATATAGAGGAAATGGACAGAAAAGCATGTCTGTTAAGAAATGCTTTTTCTATTTTGCAAGTGAGGAGTGTGGTCTGAGGGAGATTTGTACTCTCACAGTGTCAGAGAGGAAGCATTTTAAGGAAATAAATTGAAGCATCTCAGGGTTTGTTCTGGTCCACATTGCAATAGTTTGGACTCCTTCCTGTCAGCAGGTATATATGTACATATATATGTATAATAAGAACCCAAAGGAAGGCATATTTTAGTAACCAATAATGGGAATAGACTTGTAGGCAGATACTGGTAAGGGCAGTAGATGACAAGTGTCATGGGTTATGCTCACTGGAGGAAAGGGCTAAAATCCCTTCACTTTGTCCCTTTGTGGCTGTGTGCCTGGCCATAAGACAAAGTTCTGCATCCTTATGGTTTTCCAAGGTTGGCATTACTGTTACTTTGAGTCATGGCATTTTCAAGGTTAACCCATTGTTGTGGTTTATCCCTGGTAGGCAGCTAACCCTTACACAGCTGCTGGCTCACTTCCCCGCGTGGGGTGGAAGAGAGAATTGAAAGAGTAAAACTGTAAAAGCTCATGAGTTCAGATAAAGACAATTTAACAGGCAAAGCAAAATGAAATAAGAAATCCATGCACTACTTCCACCAGATGTTTGGCCATCCCCAGGAAGTCAGGGTTCCATCACATGTAATGGTTACTTGGGAAGACAAGCATAGCACCATACCAGCTGCCATGGAGAGATGTAACTCTATCCTAGCCAAAAACTTTATCCATCTTTAAAACTCTATCCATCACCAAAACTTTTTCTGGACTAGACTTGGCTTCACCGTGGCATATCCTAGAATTGGAAACATCTATCCTCATCCATAACTGTTACAGTAGCCTGAGAGTACTATACAAAGAGATGGGTTAACTTTTCCTCTGAATCCCTCCCAACACCTTGTTTATCATGTATGGCTGCACCAATTAAATTAAAATGGACCTATGCTGGGACTGCTGGACAACATATGCTGAGGAAAAGCACTCTTTTAAGTGAATAACTACATGTGCAAATAAAAGTTTTGAGAAGGTCAGAATATTACATAAATAATGAACAAATGTAGAATTAAGTCAAGGGATAGCCTTTACCCTTCCATTCCCTTTAAATATTCCTGCAAATTTTTACAACCAAATAAATTCTGATTTGATTCCTCATTTGAAATTCTTTCAAACTCCACTACACTCTTTGCTAATTAAGAAAAATATCTGCTTAGGACTTCCTTTTCCTCTCTAAACTGGCATTAGCATCCTATATGGATGAGATGTGTGTTGTATAGTGCAGAGTGCACCTGTGCTCACCGCACTTCCACCACTGCTTGAGTAGCTCATATTTCCTAAGAAGCCTGGAGCATCCAAAAACTTTAGCAACCCAAATGTGTGGTGCTCCCATAGAGGAAGACAAATAGAATTAGACCTATTTTATAGATAAGAAAACTGAGGGCATTTTCTGTCGTCTGAAAGTAAGTGCCTAAGTCACTGCTTTCAGCTGCGAAATGATCGAAGCACTGACGGCCTATGGTGCTGGCTCTTTACCTTTGCTTCTGGTACCCAAACATTCAGCTGCTGCCCCCCCTTCCTCAGTCGCCCATGCCGGCTGTCACAATATTTCAGGTTTAATTGCTGGGAGAGCAGAAGCCCCTGGTAATCATCAAAACCTGGTGGATGTGCAGCACCTTCTGAGTCCATTTAATGCCTGGCTTTGCACATAAATTGAAGGTGACTTTTCTCTGGTTGTCACCCAAATTTGCTGCAGACAAATGAGCTCTGACCAGAAAAATAAGAACTGCAGAACGATTTGGAAGCATTCACCTGCTTGGTCTCCAAAAGGCCTTGCAAACTCTTTTGTTGATAAATTGAACAAATTGCTATTTAGGGCCTGGACTCTAAATCAGAGAAAACACATGGGAAAGCACCTAATAAGCAGCACACATTATCAGATTATTAATGGCTTTATATTCTCATACTCTGTTTCTTTTATGAGTCCCACCAATAGCTGGAGCCAACAATGATACGTGGAGTTGTCCTTTGGGATTAATTGCCACCTCCTTATGGCTGATCATTAAAAACAAAAATAAAAGCCTCTGACCATGCATTTCCATAGGAAAAGCAAGTGAAATAATTGTGACGTTAGTTTCTATGCCAGCATGCTGAATGCAGTCCAGAGCTGCTGCCCATGGGGGAAATAGCAACTTTTGTCCAGCAATTAACGACTGGGGGTGCCTTTACTGATGCTGTAGAGACACATGTGTGTCACATCACATCAGCACAGCCGTTCTGCCCCGTGCGTGCCTGACCCCGCTTCCTCTCGCTTGAGCGTCGTCTCCCAGCAGCCGTGCTGGCACCAGAGATTAGAAACTCAGCTGCACAATAGCAGGTGGAAGGCTTTATTTTCTACTGATGTTTAAAAAAATTATATATAATAAAGGCAGTTCCTTTCTGTGTTGCTCCCGCCATGGTCAGCAGTTGTCAGGGTGGAAAGGTGGAAGTGATGAAGGATTGTCATCCCTTGCATGAATGGTGGTATCTTCTTTCTTAGAGCAGCTGCATAGCCCTTGGGAACTAAACAAGAGGAGAGAGATGTGTCCAGAAGCAGGCATGTGACACATAGGAGAGCAATGCAAGAGCAGTCCCTTCCAGCTAAACCATCTTGTTTCTTTTATCTTTTTTTTTCCCCATAGAAATTTTATAACCATTTTTAATAGGATTTGTCTAACCCCTATTTGATTATAAGAAGCAGTTAACTTCCATTTTTCACAATACAGTAAAATAATGGATAGATGAGTTACAGCCTGGGATCACCCTGCTTATCCCTCTTTCAGGCAGTATTGATCTCAGCTAAAAAACCCTAAGTGTCTCTTTTAAATTTCGTAGAGAAAAGGCATTTTAAATGTCCAGTTCCTCTCATCTTCAGTGAACAAATAAAACAGGATGGCTAAATTGAATTCAAGAGTGTA
This sequence comes from Melanocharis versteri, assembly GCA_013397845.1. Lineage (NCBI taxonomy): Eukaryota > Metazoa > Chordata > Aves > Passeriformes > Melanocharitidae > Melanocharis > Melanocharis versteri. The sequence continues at coordinate 445,571 of VZTG01003994.1, forward strand.
ACTTTTTATTTTCTGTACATTAGGGGAATCTAGAAAACTAGCAAGGGGCAGCTGTCTTGTGAGATTAATCCTGTTTCGTACATCCCCTGGATATAGATATAGTCACCTCCAGAGGAGGTTCATAGATCTTAATGGGGAAATCACCCTCAGGAACTTCCATTCTGTCTGTATCCATTACTGGAAGAAAATCCATATCTTCTTACCTAGGCACATCAGCCAGGTTGGATGAGATGAAGCTGAACCTCACATTGCCCAAAGGCGATGAACACTGCCTTGGTGTCTTCATGGAAGCATTTATGTCAGGAAATACCCTTAAGATCATTGATTCCAAGTGTTCTTTGCTTCCCCAAAGTTAAAGTCCACCACCTTACCCTGTGCAGCTGCACAGCCAGCACTGCAGGAATGCCGTCTCTTAGTTACCATATGGAAAAATCATTTAAAATTAACCTCAAGGCTTCTTGATGAGTGTTGTATGCTGACTGATTGAAAAAAAACTAGAAGCAATGGCTAATGGGTATATTAATCAAAGCAGGACACACAACTTGAGAACATTGAGATAAAGGCCCTCTTTCAAATACAGAGAACGTGAGGTCAAGGTTGACTTGTTGTTCTTTCATGCTCAATACCTTCTGGGGGATGTCATGGAAAGGCTGCAGAATTGGTGCAACTCCGCATAGATTACCTTAAAAATGAGACTACAATAAAATAAAAAGCACTAAAGATACCAGAATATGGTGATATGAAAACCCGTGCTTTTCAAAGTATTCTCTTTAAAGATATGGAGGAATTAAACTTGGTTTTGAAGTCTTGTATTTCATACATTTGTGTGCTCATTCCAGGGAAACACATTATCTGGAGATGTTAAACTGAATATGTTTTTTCAGTTTAATAAACTATTAATATACTGGTATGTTGATCTTCCCAGATGTTGAATAACTCATGTGGGCTTGTTGAGTACTTAAAAGATCCATAAAAATTTGGGGATCTGAGAAATTAAGCAGATTTAAAAAAAAAAAAAACAACCACTTGGCGATTCACAGAAGTTGAATTTGCCATGTCTTGTTTTTTAGCTCTTGGCAGTGCAGACATCCAGGTTTTGGCTGGTCACCCTGGACTTTATCTACTGTCAGTGAAGGGAAACAGCCTTGTGCAGAGCTCCTTAGCTGATGTATTTTATATGTGTGCGTTAGGATAAGATGAATTGCCCCTGTAAATCCCAAGAAAATAGTGATACCACAGACATTTTAATGAGGGTGGAAAATTTGCCCCCTTTTCATTATTTGAACTGAAGTCCGATGTTATCGTGTCGCAGATTTGCAAACTCTGTCATCTACCTTTGCCATGTTGATTATGCATCTTCTAACCCAGATAAAAATAAGTGTCCATCTTTGATGTCCAATTACACTGAAGAGTAAAGCTTGTGCTTTTGTTCTTTATCTCAACATTGTTCTTTAACCTCACAGGAGGCTCAGTACTAATAATCAGTCCTGTTCCCCATAAATTTAAGCAGCAGTAACCCCTGCCTAAGTGTGTGGGAGTTCAGGTCATTCTTTGCTTCCCATGAATGGACTTCAGGGAAGGAGAGATCTTGAGGAGTTGGAGAGTTTGAGGGACTCACAATTTGATGGTCTGAATAAGAATTACTGAGAATATTACAGTAAACAACCTATTTCCTGAGGAGGTGGGAGAAAATTTCCCTGAATAGTTGCCACTTACAAACTATTTTCCTCTCCACAAGATTTAAAAAGAGGCATTTTAAAATAACATAGCACACCTCCTCTTCAGTTGAGAAGCTGAGACACAGTGTAAGTGGTTTAGAGAAAGCATTTTCTTGAATCAGTGTTGAAGCTGCAGATAGTACTGAAAAGGAATCTACCTCCCAGTAACAAAATTGCTCTTTCTCTGGTGACTCTTGTGACCAGTCACAAAACCAACACACATTAAGATTTCAAAAAGCTGTGTTTTAAAAAAAATATGCAACTAGCTAAACTTCTGTAATTCCTTGTAAGTAGTAAAGATTGGATGTGAATTTAAATACCTAGTTTGGGGTGTTAGACTAAAAGATGGATGTCAGAGTGGCTGTGATGATCTGAACTGTGTAGTGTTACAGGTTCATGTTTAAAGATTGGACTGAATGTTGCATGCTGGAGACCGTGTTCTAGCTTAAGGATCCCTCTCTCCCACAAGTTCAGTGTGGATATGGTGGCTGGTCCTTCACACCTTGCTAAGAAGTGATTTAAGAAGAAGATTCCTCCATGGGTTTTACTTCTGGACACCATACATCTCCTCTGTGGCAACAAAGAAGGGAATTTGTGGGTGCCTCATCCCTGGAAGTGTTCAAGGCCAGGTTGGATAGGGCTTGGAGTAAGCTGGTCTAGCAGAAGGTGTCCCTGCTTATGGCAGCAGGATTGGAATTGGATGATCTTAATGGTCCCTTCCAACCCAAACCATCCTGTGGTTCTGTGGCAGTGGAAAACATGGCAGACAAGACATGATCCCAAGGGTCACATCCAAACTCTAGACCATCTTGATCTAATATAATGTGTCAATGTCCAGTCATTGTGTTTAACATTTACATACACGTATAAGGGGTAAAGTCTTAAAAATAGGCGCGCACACACGAAAAACACAAACCTTTTTGGCATTTATACAGATAAGGCCAATTTTGTTGGCAAATATTTTGCTTGGCACTGATTCAGCATGTACTAATAGCTTAATAATTTTGGCAGACACACCAATGAAAAATGTTACTGAACCAGACCCAATTATGTGTGTAAAATGTAAACAGTTGTGTCTGGTGGGGATAACTGCAGTATGTTGTCAAGCCATGACTGTGAATTACATATGGTAGATTGGTCTAAATTTGTTTTTGACAAATGACCGTCTGATGAGGTTGTTTCGGGGCCACGCAATGGATAGAAGGACATTATCAGCAGAGTGCAATACTAGCATGGCTTTTGTTCCACCTCCCAGGACAGCTTTCCAAAGTTTGGCAGCTCTGGTAGAAGTTTGAGGCTGGTTTTCTGCTGCTCACTTTCAGTAGACCCTCCACAGTGTCCTCACACTGAAGTTATAATGAGTAAATTCTCAATAATTATTTCTTGTTCTCCATATTAGACATCAGTGGAATAGCTATTTAGGTTATTTCCTACTCTGGAAAAATTCCCATGGCACTGGCAGAAGCTGAAGATTTACACTGAAGTTTTGAAAGAACAACAAAACCGTTTCTTACCTCTTTTATGTACCCATTTTGCTAAGCTGGATATACATATGCTGTCGAAGCTACCATTCAGCCCTTGTAAATGAAGAGCAGCTCTGGAACTGCCTAAAAATGCTTTCAGGAAGAATTTGCATTAAGCTTGGGCTGCAATTAAAGACTGGCCATGCCGAAGGCAGGGTGGGTGGGCACTGGAAAAAGAGGGGTAAATAACGAAGCTTTTCAGAACATGGCTGTGAGGAGCCTCCTCCAGCCCAGCACCTGGTGAAACCATCGAGCATGCCCTCCCACCAGCTTAAATTAGACTAACAGTGCCACGCAGCAGGCTCCTGCTAAAAGCAGGCAGAGAGGGAGAAGTCTTAAAAAGAGCCCTTTCTGATGCATTCAGGTAGAAGAGTGTAAAGTAAATAATGAAGCTGAAGGGCAGCACACAAGAGCATGACTTTGCATTCCTTTCGTGCCCGCTGCCACATAGCTCAAGGACAGCACAGCAAATGAACTGCTGAAGGATGCCGAGTGCTCTGCTCCGGCTTTGCTGAAAGCCAGCATCAACGGGGAAAGGAAGTTTGAGTCATTTGGAGCATAGCCTGCCACCAATCTCTGCCCTTATCAGACTTTTCCAGAGAGCCTATAAACATGCACTCTTTAGTAGATGGCATGTTATAAATATGGGTGAGTAACGGCATTGCAGTGGAAGAACAAACAGGATGTTATTTATCACCACCTTTCTATGATCAGCATATTCTTGTAGAAGTAGGTAGTTATTAGGAGAAATTATTGACAGCACTTTGTCAGGCTTCATATGAGTAAGCTTAATTTTTAAATAACAATGGCTTATTTATTCAGTCATTCCGAAAATTAAATTTTCACAAAAGATTCCCCAGCTTTGGAAGTCAATTTACTTCCTTAGCTCTACAGCAACATTGCGCTAATTGTTTTTTCAGGTATCCACTGATATAAATAGAGAAAACAAAGGAGAATTATTGGCATGATTAGCTGGAAAATGTGGGTTTGGTATTGATTCAATTAGACTTTTATTCATGTATAGTTATACACATTGTAAAATACATCTATAATAAGGAATGAAAATTGAAAGTGTAATAATAATTATATGGCACAGAAAATAAGGAAATGGCTTACTTTCTGTTGAGTTCAGTGATTTTGAGCCAGATGATATAAAAAAAATAAAGTTATGGGTTTGAATAAGCGTGGTTTAACTTTTTGAGTGTTACTGATACAGAATGAGTAATTCTGATAGTGCATGATTAAATTTCAGGAAGAGATTCATTAGGGAAGATAGGACCAAGACCAAAATTCTTTAAACTTCGGAAGTTGTTTGTTTATTGAGGACTTTGGTGCAATCTTCCTCCTCCTTCATGAACTGATGTGTAATAATTTCCGATGTGTTTTAAATAAACATCTTCATTGCCTTGATGCACTTTCCCTTCTGAACTATGCCTATGGAAAGTGAAAAGTAACCCTACAATGGGACTTTCCTGAGGTCACACTCTCTGTTTGCTCTTGTGTCCCAGTTCTTTACTACATTAGGAAAAAAATCAAGCCCAAATGATAAATGCATTGGTCAGAAATTTTCTCTGTTTGCCTGCTTGGGAACCAATGGGGACTCTCTCTCCATTCTCAGTGCTCAGTCAATGTGTGGAGCAAGAAACTGGGTAGTATTTACATCTGAAAAATAGGTCTCACAGAAATTCTTCCAAAGAGGGACAGGGAAGTGCCTTGAATATTGCACAGTCCATATGCAGAGTTAGCACCCAAAGCAGGAGTCTTGGAGGAGCACCTTCAGTGGGATTTCAGTGAGGAAGAAAGACCAAGGCCATTTGCAGTTACCATCCTGGCATTTAGAGTTTTGCACCACTTCACATCTTCCTTGTCCTTCAAAATTTATTACTTTAATTTCTCTTTCCCCAAAAGACAATTCCTGTTTATTTTCGTTTTCCTAAACATCTTTTTCAGTACTGACTTACTCCAAATTTAGATCTCCTTTTCCATTGGGCAGATACTTTTCTTCCCTTGTACTTGCGTATGTTTATGTGGAGCTTTAGGTAGATGAGGGGACATGAATAATAGATTTCTAAAGGACAAGAAAATGCTCAAAATGGAGATTAGAAACCTTGAGAGAGCTGTTTTAACACCAGAATATAAATCAGATGTATTTCAATTTAACACATGTAAGGAATTTATATTCTGTTTTTGTTTTAAATTGTTTTGTAGGACTAGTTGCTTTAATCTGAAAAATAATGTTTATCTATATAGAGGTAGGTATAAAATATAGAGATTAAATGGGGGAAATCCAGTGGAGAAAGGTATTGGAAGTAATATGCATTACTCCTTCCTTGACAGACAGCTTAATTCATTTCTCTGGGCTGCATACATGATGCAGAGATCATTATAATGCTTGTTATTTTCTGGTCTATGGTGGGAGAAAACTAAAATTGTACAAACTTAAAAATTGCCTTGCTTTCTCCTTCTTCCATCATGGCAAATTCTGGTAGTTACAACCTACTCACCTGAGCCATTTAAATGGGGAACAGTGGCAAAGTCCATCAGGGATTTGCAAATATCCGGGGGAGTCTGATTGCACTATTACCTGATAGCACAGTGGAGACATCAACAGACTGATCATCAACAGGAATGATCTACAATAAGGCTGAATCCTGCCCCTTTGAAGAAGCTGGTATGCTTGGCTAGGTCTACAGACACACTGTTACCCTATACTTACTGTACTGCTTTCTATTTCAAAAGATCTGTAAAAATTTTCCACATGAGCTGCTCACCTGTTGTTCACTGACCATCCCTTGGGGGTGAGCAGGTTTACAAATAAAAAAAATAAATAGGGACAGAAGTTTTTACCAAACATAGGAAAAAATATTTTTAACAGAAGAATGCTGATGGCTCCTTAAAGTTCACAAAAAACACCCAAAACAGACAAATGTAGTGAGACTTTAATCATCACTTGGAAAAGAATAAAGACACATATCCAAGAAGCTGCACACAACCAGGTTTGTATCAGAAAGACAGAAAGCTGACTCAGGAAACAGACACCTGCCAATACCTTCACCCATCATGCACAAATTATTAATTTTTTAAAACCTAAGTCTGACTTTAGATGCCTTTTTCATGACTAAATTATTAATCTGCTAGAAGTTCTTGTTCCACTTTAAACAGAGTCTGGAGTCTAAGCATACCTCAAATATAAACACACAACTTCCTGATGTGTAAATTTGGGGATCTGAATCCCACCCACTACCTGGTGATGAGGTACACTTGGAAATTTTAAGTAATTTTCTGACTTACATATGTTCAGAATTACAATTTAGAAATATTCTTACATCAGTATTTGGTGACCTGCTGTAGGATCTGAGGTATTCCCCAACATCCTTTCTGTCTCCTTCAGATTTTACTAGGAATTACGAGGTCTTGAAGAGCAATTTTGCAGCATGGTTCCCTGCTGAAGTCACTGGGAATATTTACTAAAAAACCTGGCCAATGTGCATTGTAGTGGCACCAAAGCCTGGCTGTGCTCAGCACTGTACAAGCTGATAGTAAGATACATATGTGGCCTTGAAGAATATGTTAAAATAAATAGGAAGAGATTTGGCTTTCCATGAAGGCTATAGAGAGTAGCACCCTGGAGAGAAAAGCTCTGAGCTCCCTGGTAACATCCTACCCTTACGTTTGCAGTCATTAACTCAATTAACTATCGCTCATTAACTGGATTAACTGATTGACAGGAGAGTGTGTCTTTGACAGAGCAGGCTGATGTGCCAGGAACACCAGGAGTCTCCCAGGTTCTTGAAAGAATTTTCCCTGGGTGATATTAGCAGGAATGACAAAGCTTTTCTGGAAAAAAATGGTGGGTGGTCAATTGAGGAATTTTCCCAAGATATTTCCCACCCTTACAGGGGATTTACAACAGTGGCCATGCCCTTAGTTTGCCCTGGTTTTTATTGGTGGCCCAGTGTAGATTTTACCTCTTGTGGTTATAGGTGCTGAAGGTCTTTCCATTGTTGCGCTGTCTGGAGGAGTGATTTACGGCTTGTGCTCAGGGTGTGTGAGTGGATGTCGTGTGGGCAAGGGCTTGGCTTTGTTGCTGAATAACTCAGTGTTTGCATAGCGAGCCTTCCTGCCGAATCAGGCATCTTCTGGGTGGGTTTGCCGTGTCTGATGTGGGCTACACCGATCCCTGGGGGAAAGACGGATCCATCAGAGTGTCTTAATTTCGGTAGGTCTTAGAATTTGATATAATTGCCTGTGACTGTAGGGGCCTGAACATGAAGGCATTCCCTTCTGTTACTCAGGGAGATAATGATGACCTATGAATGGTGCTGTAGCTCTTTTTTACCCATTTCTTTCTCTGTTTGCTAAAGAATAAAACAATAGAGTGTGGAGTTTCAGCTCTCTTGTGAGCTTAACCAATTACTGTTTTCCTTCAAGCTATATAAATCGTGTGCATTTAATATTTCGTTATCTCCAGACTGTTTACACTAATTTTCATTTATACAATGCATCTAGTAACAGAGGTAGAGTGCAATTCTTTCTCTATTTCTCTTTTGAATGAAAGCCTTGAGGGAAGCCTGCAGTTTTTGATCATGCTCCACTTTGATGTAAGCAAATGTTTAAGTTATGCTCTGGCAGAATGTCTGAGATTCGTGTTCATGAATGATGCAGGATTTGTCCTCCTTCCTTAGTGGCTCTATTTATAGCCACAACTGTTTTTATTTTCCATGCAGTTATGAGAGACCAGGTGAGAAGGAAGCAACCACAAGTCCTTTGTCTAAGCACAGCTAAGTTTGTTCTTATGCTTTACTGTGTTTTATATTCCTCCATTCTGCATTTCACCCCTCCATCTATAGAATAAATAAAGGTCTTTTCCCAGCCCTGGGCTCCAGGGACCCAAATCTATACTGCTCTGAGCTCCACAGGACCATGTAGTCTGCGGTGATGTAGTTGCGAAGAGCCACCAGAGGAAAACAATTTACTTATTTCTGTGTTCACAGAATCACAAAATGGGTCAGGTTGGAAGGGACCAAAGTGGGCCATCCAGTCCAAACCCTTGCTCAAACAGGGCCATCCCAGAGCACCTTGCACAGGATTGTGTCTGGATGGTTCTTGAATATCTCCAGTGAGGGAGACTCTACAACCTCTCTGGGTGGCCTGTTCCAGTGGTTGGTCACCTGCACAGTAAAGAAGTTCTTTCTCATGTTCAAATGGAACTTGCTGTGCCTCACTTTCTGCCTCATCTTCTTGCTTGGCACCACTGAGAAGAGCCTGGCTCCATCCTCCTGACACCCTCGTTCAGATATTTATACGCATTAGTGAGGTCCCCTCCAAGTTGTCTCATCTTGAGGCTGAAGTGGCTAAATTTCCTCAGTCTTTCCTCCTAAGAGAGATGCTGCAATCCCTTAATCATCTTCATCGCCCTCCACTGGACCTGCTCCAGGAGCTCCATGTCTCTCTTGGGCTGAGGAGCCCAGAACTGGACACAGCACTCCAGATGTGCCTCGCCGGGGCTGAGTGGCTGGGCAGGATCACCTCCCTCTCCCTGCTGGCAGTGCTTTTCCTAATGCACCCCAGGACACCATTGCCTTCTTGGCCGCAGGGGCACTGCTGGCTCATGGACAGCTTGTCGTCCACCAGGACCCCCAGGTTCTTCTCTGGAAGGAGCAGAGCTGCTTTCCAGCAGGTCAGCCCCCAGCCTGTGCTGCTCTGTGAGTTTATTCTTTCCCAGGTGCAGCACCCTGCCTTTGCCTTTGTTGAATTTCAGAAAGTTCCTCTCTGCCCATCTCTCCAACCTGTCAAGGTCCTTCTAAAGGGCTGCACAGCCCTCTGGGGTGTCAGCCACTCCTCCCAGCTTTGTGTCAGCAGGGAACTTGCTGCAGAGGCATCTGCCCCTTCATCCAAGTCATTAACGGATAAGTTAAACAATACTGGGCCGAGTACTGAACCTTGAGTTCTCTTAGAGTGCTTTCCAATGACCTGGGCACAGCTTCTAGTTTTGCAAGGGTGTAAATTCAAACCAGCCTCCATCGATACACAGAAGAGACCAAATCACAAATTCTGTTTGTTTGGGTTTTTTTACCAGCATGTGGGGGGTTTTGTTTGCTTTTTTTCTTTCAGAGCTGCTATTTGTCCTTTGAGACAGCAACCCAAGGCTGTGTTTGGATCAGAATGGTTGGCCATGTTAAGGGCTGGGATGTTGTGATAATGTTGTGCAGGGTGCTAGGAATGGACAGTCATTCTCCAGCGGAGGATGGGCAGCTCTGAGCTGCTGCAGGCTAGAAGGAAAGGAATCAGAATTTCTTCCAAGGGGCATGTCTTTAGTGCATTGTTTTTCCAGCATTTCACTGAAAGTGTTGGGTTGGAATGGACCTTAATCACCCAGTTCAAGCCTCCATTTGATGGTAAAGCTTCCATTTACCTCATAATGGGAATGAAAACTATCTATGCCTGGCAGAAACTGTAAAATAGAGTAGGATAGTGGTAGGGAATTAGTGCAAATGCACCTGAGTCTTTTGTCAAATGAAATCCCTGCTTTTCTGTAACTTTCTGTGATTCAAGACTACTGTAAATGTCAGTACTGATGGTATTTTGAACCCTGGGAGTCTGGGGTCTGACCAGGAGGTACCTTTGGAAACGATGATAATTGATGACAAGAAGGGTTGTGCTCAGTTCATACTCAACAGTCGGTTCTCCTAATCAAGGCGAAAGAAGATGGAATTGGATACGTCCACAACACAACTTTTTCTTTAGGATGAGAACAGAAAAAAGTAGACTTGGAACATAGACAGTGCTTTTAGGGACACAATAGCAAGATCCAAGAAAATGTGACAATCAGAGGCTTAATGAAAAGCAAATGACTCAGAAATGCAAGTTAGAGAAGAACCCAACAATTAATTTCTTTGTAACAGAACAAAAGCTTAGCAAATGCTACAGAGTTTGCTTTGGTCAGATTTTAGAATCGCAGAATTCTAGGATGGTTTGGATTGGAAGGAGCCATAAAGACCATCTAGTTCTAACCCCACTGCCAAGGGCAAAGACACCTTCCACTAGACCAGGTTACTCAAAGCCCCATCCAATGTGGCCTTGAACACTTCCAGGATGCTGTCCTTTTCTCCTGCTTGATTCTGTGAGGGATCAGATCTGTGCCTGGAGTTTGTAAGTGAGTTTGTTTTCCAGCTGCTTTGTATTTCACCCTTTTCCTTGCTTTTTGCTCTGTGAATCTGAGTTTCACTAAGGCCAGTGTTCAGATCAGACTCTGTGGCCAAGGAAACAGTATCTCAGATGGATGGAGAGAGCCTCAGTGTTTCACAAAGCTTGATGTTTCATGGCCAGTTTTAGAGAACCATCAGTGGAGATCCAGCTGCTAAAAGGATATTTTGCAGTCTCCCATTTCAGAAGTTGGCTCCACTAAAAAGAAGGACACATTTCCCGAGCACATTACACTCTAACTCTTCCCTTTGTTGGCTGTATTTTAGTACTCTGTATAGTAGTTTGACATTTGAAGTCTCACAGTTATGATACTCCTGAATAGAAAGTTATGGTGTGATTTACTGTTTCCTAAACTTTTAAAAGTTGCCCTTTACCAAGATGGGTGGAGGTATCAGTCTGCTGGAGGGCAGGAAGGCTCTGGAGAGGGATCTGGACAGGCTGGACTGGTGGGCTGAGACCAATGATAGGAGATTTAAAAAGACCAAGTTCCAGGTCCTGCATTTGGATCACAATAACCCCAGGCCGCGCCACAGGCTTGGGGCAGTGTGGTTGGAAAGTGGCTTGGAGGAAAAGAGCCTGGAGGTGCTGGTCAACGCTGTCATGTGCCCAGGTGGCCAAGGCGGCCAATGGCATCCTGGCCTGTATGAGGAATAGGGTGTCCAGCAGGACCATGGAAGAGATTGTCCCCCTGTAATTGACACTGGTGAGGCCACACCTTGAGTTCTGTGTCCAGTTCTGGGCCCCTCAATTCAGGAAGGACATTGAGGTGCTGAGGCATGTCCAGAGAAGGGCAACAGAGCTGGTGAAGGGTCTGGAGCTCAAGTCCCATGAGGAGAGGGTGAGGGACTTGGGGTTGTTTAGGCTGGAGAAGAGGAGGCTCAGGGGTGGCCTCATCGCTCTCTAAAATCACCTGAAAGGAAGTTGCAGCCGGGTGGGGGTCGGCCTCTTCTCCCAGGCAACTACCGAGGGAACAAGAGGACATGGTCTCAAGCTGTGCCAGGGGAGGTTTAGGTTGGACATCAGGAGAAATTTCTTCACAGAAAGGGTGATTAGNGAATAGGGTGTCCAGCAGGACCATGGAAGAGATTGTCCCCCTGTAATTGACACTGGTGAGGCCACACCTTGAGTTCTGTGTCCAGTTCTGGGCCCCTCAATTCAGGAAGGACATTGAGGTGCTGAGGCATGTCCAGAGAAGGGCAACAGAGCTGGTGAAGGGTCTGGAGCTCAAGTCCCATGAGGAGAGGGTGAGGGACTTGGGGTTGTTTAGGCTGGAGAAGAGGAGGCTCAGGGGTGGCCTCATCGCTCTCTAAAATCACCTGAAAGGAAGTTGCAGCCGGGTGGGGGTCGGCCTCTTCTCCCAGGCAACTACCGAGGGAACAAGAGGACATGGTCTCAAGCTGTGCCAGGGGAGGTTTAGGTTGGACATCAGGAGAAATTTCTTCACAGAAAGGGTGATTAGACATTGGAATGGGCTGCCCAGAGAGGTGGCGGAGTCACCATCCCTGGAGGTGTTTAAGGAAAGACTGGATATGGCACTTAATGCCGTGGTCAATTGACGTGGTGGTGTCCGGCCGTAGGGACTCAGTGATCTCAGAGGTCTTTTCCAACCTGTGATTGTGTGATTCATTAAAATGGAACCTCTGTTTTGAGACTAATTCTTGATTCTAATCTCTCTGGATTGTTTCCCTACTTTTTAAAAAACTATTATTAACTTTTTTAATGTTTTTTCCTTTCTTTTCATGCTGTTCTTCAAACTTGGAAAAGTTCTTGTCCACTTCATTATTGCTAGTCGAATATAGTTTAAACAGAATATTCCCATGCCAGTAAGCAGAAGTTATAATGTCATTTATATAACACACACTTTTAATGTTACCCATTTGCTATTGACTTGCCCAAGGTCAAACATCTGGGCAGTAGCAGAGTACAATAGCTCACTTACCTGGGTGTCCCTGTCTCTGAAACTCTTTCCCCGAAGTTCTAGCTGGACAAGCTAAGTCAGATAAAAAAAGAACATATAAAAGCACATGGTCAGTGCAGGGTCAGGGAAAGGATTTAAATAGGGCCTTCTCAAGGAAGAACTGATGACAGACAACTACTGTAAGGAAAGAATAGAGGCAGGGCCTAAGAAGGACACAGAGGCAGATCTTAGGTTTCAAAAGGGCGTTGATACTTTACAAAAGACTGGTGTTGTTGATGATAGTGGATTGCTTCCTTACTTACAGAAATACCACAAAGAAGTTAGGGGACTTGCTATTTAAGGTGCTGCACAGTGAGCAAGCCCAATGGACAGCACAAAGATCAGACCCTTGTTTCCCATTCTATCTTCTTTTCCCAAAGGCAATACTGATGAATGCTGATCAAGAAATAATAGAGAGCAGAAGCCAAAAGGCACAGGCTTCCCAGCAAGCCTTTGAGTCTTGACCACCTCTGAGATTTGTCTTGCCACATTGCAGATCTGTGGGAGTCAACAGCTGTGTTTTCCCTCCCCTTCGCCCTTGTAAAAAAATAAAATACAATAAGAAAAATGAGCAAAGGGAAGAAACCATGTGGAGAGAGAAAAGGAGAACATTACATGGGCACTAGAGACATCAAGGCTGTGTACATCTGTGAAACACAGTTCTCTAAGCCTTGTGATTGTAGCTGCAGCATCATGAGTGTACTCAACAGGGTTCTACTTGAGTTTCAGTTAATATAATTTTAGAAGAACTTTAAAGTGCTAAAACCAATTGGAAATAATTCTGAAGTAACCCAGTGGACTGATTTTTCTTCCACCAGCTTCCACTTAAAAAATAATATACACAAACATCCTATAATAGGAGGCTAGATCCTGTTTCCATTTACACGTGTGGAATGAATGCCATATGATTCCATCACTAAATAGCATTAGAATATTTAAGAATGTCACTCAAAAAAACTAAATGGCAAAAGAAGTTCATTGGTTTTTTTTTCTCATACATACTTGGATTTTTTAACTTAGTGTTTCATTGCAGTAAAATGCAGTGATGAAAGCAACATGAATACCAGATGAAATTATTTATGTTCACAGCCTTCCCAAAGAAGCAAAATCTAGCTGCAGAAACACAGGTCAAATGCAAAGGGGAATGAGGGTGCCCAATGTACTTTGTTTTCCAAATAGACTCCTAAGAAACCACCAATCTCTAATTCTTCTATTCATTTCCATGTCTTGGCAATATTACCTGATTGTAATGCAATACAGAAGTGTGATGATACTTTGTTGATGTTTTGAAGAAGGCACAGAGAGTTAGAGTTTATTATTGTATCAAATTTTGCGAGACTCATGTAATGCGTGCTTATCTTTCATTTACCTCACCTTAGCTGAATAAATTGCCACTCTCTACAGTTTAATCAACTGCTATGGATCACACCATCAAGCTAGAAATAAATGAAGGTGGATTAATGAAATAGTCAAGGAACATGTTCAAACACTCAGCTGGTGATTTCTTTTTTTACTATTTTTCTTTCTATATTGTTGAAAGAGCAGTGTTGAACTATTGGATTTCCACTGTAAAATATTATCAGATATTTTTTGCCACTTTATCTCTCCTGTGTTCATTTATTTCTGTAAAATTAAGTAAAAATGTATCAAATGGGAATTGTGGGCAATGGCTTTCCATTTGCATTTGCTGTCACCAGCTACATGGCTTTGGTCTTCTCTCTGCCCTTCCTCTCATGGATAGCACCTTCCCAGCCCTTTCCAATGACCAGGGACATTTCAAATACATAATGAAACTAGTTTGATCATCAGATTGACCTTTGTTGTCCTCTCTTTTTATCAGTTTAAAGGGAAAACTCTCTTACATCCTTCAAATGCTCTCCAGGCCTTCTCAGTAGCATGATAGCAAGCTTGTCAAGGGGTGTTGTATTGTTCCCACAAATCAGCTCGTGTGAGATTTCCATGCCACATCTCAATCTTGTATACATAGCATGCTTTCCATATGCAAACTCCATCTATGGCATCATTACTTAACTGGAAAGGGTTGTGAATCTTTCTGCTAACTTACGTGTGTCTAAGGAATTATGTTTTCAATTCATGTGGAAGAGATATATACACCTGATGCTGAACTGGGCTTCTGTGACTGTCTCCAGTCTGCCATGAGAGCTTTCATGCAGTTGCAGAACCACTTTGAATATTGGATTCTGCATCCTTCTCCAGGAGACACAATATATAGTAATGATAATTTTAAATAATATCTTATTATACAGCAAATCGTTACCAGATATGAGCAATTGATTGCATCTGGTTCTGGCAGAGCATATGTAATAAAAGCACAAAACAGAATATGAGGATCTGATTTTCAATACTGTGTCCATTTCACTCACAGCGTCAGTGGAAGGATTGTTAGCACAGATGTAGTCCAGAGATGCCTAGAGATGAAACACTTCAAAAGATAGATGATAAACAAGACAAATTTTCCCCTTTTTTGGTAAATAGTTCAGCAGATTACATGTTGTGGTTATCTGGATAACTTACAATAGAATCACAGAACTGTCTGAGTTGGAATGGACAATAAAGATCACATAGTTCCAGCAGGAAGGTGGGCAGGGACACCTTCCACTAGAGCAGGTCACTCAAAGCCCCATCCAGCCTGGCCTTGAACACTTCCAGGGATGGGGCATTCACAGCTTCTCTGGGCACCCTGTGCCAGTGCCTCACCTTTGTCTTGGGAAAGAATTTCTTCCTAACATCTAGTCTAAACCTACCCTCTTTCAGTCTGAAGGCATTCCCCCTTGTCCTATCACTACATGCCGTGTCTCCAGCTCCCTTGGAGCCCCTTTAGGTACTGGAAGGGGCTCTGAGGTCTCCCTGAAGCCTTCTCTTCTTCAGGCTGCACAACCCCAGCTCTCTCAGCCTGTCATTGCAAGAGAGTGCTCCAGCCCTCTGATCATCTTCGTGGCCCAAAGATGTCTCAGGGCTGGGTTTATGTTAAAGAAAGCACTTGCAGCTGTACAACACTGAAATCCACATGAAGATGGAGTCCACAGACTATCAGCTGAAGAATAAAACTACCTTAATTTTTCCTGACCAAAGACTATAAAAAAAATAAATAAAATTACCAACCAAGTGTAAATGTCTTCTCTTGCTAGGCTGGGAATAGCGTTACACTCCTATAAATGAGATAAAATTTGGCCCTTCTTAATTAATCCTGGGTCATAGTGAGACTTCACAATTCTTTACTCTGGAAAGCTTGAAATAACTTCAAAGAACATGTTTTAATTGACAAGTATATTCACTGCCAGAGAGGGGTATAACAAGAAAAGGGGATTAACACCTAGCTGCGCTCTAGAGGAAGTTTAAGGCACAGATGTATTGTACATCAGATAAAGTCTGTGTTACTGCTCACAAATGTGGTATTTCATTGTCTCCACTAATGCTAAGCAGTTCACATCTGTCAATTAAATGCTTCTCCATTCTGGTCTCCTCTCTGTAGGGGTAGGTCTGTTCACCCTGACTCGCTGTTACTATTGAATTAGTGCAGTTAGGGTTGCACATCTTCAGAGTCAGCAGAGTATTTGCTTCCTCCCTCAGGGTAGTACAAAGCTGGAACAAGCTGACAGTTTCCAGATCTCCAATGTGTGTGCCTCACAAAAGCAAGAACACCAGGATATTTTGAAGCTTACTGATGTTACTTGGTGGCCCTGACTGTCCTCTCCATCAAAGCTGCAATGAGAAGCATCTCCTGCCCTCAGTCGAGCTATCAACCCAACCGCCCTCCTGGGCTGCCTTCCAGCAGCTGTTGCCATGAGTTAAGGATTACTAAGGGCCCATTACAAACTGCTGGGAATTACCATTGAGTAAGAAATCTAGACCACACTCCATTCAAGTAACAAGCAGATGTTTGGGTCAGGGAGAGATTTGTACAGCAGTTCTGCAGTTTCAGAGGTTTTCCTTGCAGAGAATCGATCTCCCCATGCTGTGGTTATGAATTCAGACTTGCTTTGGGTCAGCGAAGCTTTCTGGTTGTATGGAGGGTACCTCAGCATTGTGATATGGGTATGGATCTCCACTAATTGGAAACAGCTTGTTTTCTTTTTCCATTAAAATTCTGGGTGGTGCCATAGCGGTTAGGAGCTTGGTCCACATCTCCCTGGTTTGGGCTACTGAGAAACAGAGACAGGCTTTTGCATTGGTACCGATTTATCTAGCTCCACTGTGAATAATACAGTATAGTAAACTTAAGAAGTGGAAGAGAATCTACCAAGCTATTCCATCCCCAATCCAACATAAGACTGCTCATTTTTATCCAACACTCTCTTTCTGCAGTGCTTTGGGGAGTCACAGAATCACAGAATGGATCAGGCTGGGAGGGAGCTCTGGTTGGGTCATGTGGTCCAACCTCCCTGCTCAAGAAGGGCCATCCTAGAGCACATGGCTCAGGATTGCATCTGGATGGTTCTTGAATATCTCCAGTGAGGGAGACTCCACAACCCCTCTGGGCAACCTGTTCCAGTGCATGGTCACCCACACAGTAAAGTTCTTTCTCATGTTCAGGTCACTCCAGGTTCAGATGTTTAATTTTTTTATCATCATGATCACTATTATTATTATTATTTATTTTATTCTACTTCCCTAAGGGATCTGATCATTAGGAAAATATTTAATTATGTTAATCAGAAATTTCCTTTTTCTTAATCAAATTTTCTTCTGAATTAAATAGTACAACTGATATCCATTTTTTTTTGTCTTAAGCTTGAATCCTTCAGATTCCTCTGGACTTTTATAACCCCTTTGTTTTTTACTGCTTGCCAATCTGCATACGTTTATTGCAGATGTTTAATGCACCATTTCTTCTTACTTACTCTCTTTAAGCTCTACATAAGTATATCCACATGGATATACTTTTGGTAACCACCTAGGGATATGTGAAACACTTCAAGCCTGCTCTTAGCAGTCATGTAGAGAGAGACAAACACTTCCCTGCTGTAGAAAGTAGCAAACTGTAAAGAGTTAGTGATGACACCAATTTATGAATTAAATAAAGGGGTCACTCCATCTTCCCCATCTGTCCTTCTAGGAACACTTTAAATCAAACGTAGAAAACAACTTCACAACTCCTGTGATTGTTCATGTTCTGTAGCTTGACTGTGATGTAGGAATAAACCCCATTGCCATCTATTTTTAAAATGTTGAGGAGTAGCAGTACCTTGGTATTCCCTCCCTTTCAGTCTCAAGGGACTGGAAGGGGCCTTAAAAGATCATCTAGTTCCACCCCTCCCTGCCCAGGGATGGTGCCACAATCTCATACCCATCCACAAGCAATAGCACTAGAATTATGGGGGTGTGATTGTCCTTGGGAGAGAGAAAGATGTGGAATAATTCATGAGGAAAAAAGAATAACCATGGCCTGTGCTCTGCACTATGGAGCACATATACAGAAATGAACAATCCCTGTTTCTGGTCTGCTGATAAAATTACTTCCTGTTTTACAGGTATGGAAGGTAAAAGCAGAATTTCAGACTGTACTTTGCAGGTATTGAGCTACAGAAACATAATGGAACCATTTTAATTTTATTAGTAATAGAGTTTGGATTTACATGCCCTGCACTGGAATCATTGGGACTCAATTGAGCTGGACTAGGTCCAACATTTACTGATTTGGGACAAGGCAACAAACTTTTCTGGATGGATTAAGCCAACTTCCCCTTATCTCGGAGCTTTTCATATGCAATGACAAACCCTGACAAGTCTCCTTCACTATTTTCTTCTATTCCCATAACAAATTATGGAATATGTGCACCCTCCTCCTGACCTTAAACTAACAGATAAAAACTAGGTTTTGCTGCTGCTGTTACTGTTTTAGGGCAATAAAAAAGTATCTGTCATATTTCTGGTATAATTAAGAAGATACAAAACATTACAAGTAACCTGCTATCACTCTGACATGCATTTCAGTGGCTCAGGTTATAATCTAAGGGAAGTTTGAGGAACATCTCATTGAAGCAGGCATAGCTGATTATCTTCACTGCACAGTCTTTTCCAGGCTCTTCTTCAAGGTACTATTTTTTATGTCCAGCAATGACTCACAGGGCAGTGACACAAACAGCATGGGCTACATGGACCTTCTAGTCCACACCAATCCCCCTCTGTTTCATGGCCAGCATCCCCAGCCAAGCGTGACAGAATGCATCTGACCCATTTATCAGCCAGCTCACAAGTGGTTATCAGGGCTTGCCAGCCTCAAGCTGCTAGAGCCTTTAAGAAACAAGTGCTCCGGGTACACAGCTCACAGTTCTGCTGTGTGTTTCTTCCACCATGCCAGTCTTCCTGATCTGGGCAATCTTTACTGCCTCTTACAGCTCCTACATCAAATTTTTCTCCTGTTTACTTTTCAGATCCTGGAGCAAACTTGTTTTTTTTAAGCTCCTATGCATGTTCATGTCCTGTTTGTTCCTTTCATAGTACTGGAAGCTGGTTCTCTTGATTTGGGGAGAAAAACTCTGTAGTTACTATAAGGAGACTCCACCTGTTGAAGGTTTCTACTTAACTTCCTCTGGTGTGTGTTGTCTTCTCCCTCTGTGCCTGCCAAAGGCACAGGCTCCACCAGCCTCTGCATAACCTCCTCTCCCCAGATGATATGAAAGTGTTTCCTGCTTAGACTTGAGCCCTGCAGGCAGGACCTTCAGACATTGTCCAGGGACCACAATGTCCAACCCAAGAGAGCCATGAAACAGGACCTCACCTGGAAGATCCCCACAACCCTGTTACTGTGTGCAGGTGCCCCTCTGAGACAAGGTTTGTCTGTGGATGGTCTTTCAAGCGGATCTGATCTGAAATAGCAACTGTTATTTCACTCTGTGAATTGGGCTGCTTCTCACTGCAGAAGTTGCCCAGTCCTCTGCCATCAAACTGGTGTCTTTCTAGAGAAGTAAAACATATGTCTGACAGTTTCTGTCTTGAGTCTACATATTAAATGAGACCTGAACAGCAATACAGATAAAAAGAAATGTCTGACAATCCAGCTCTGTTTTATTTAAAAGACAGTTAAAGAAAATGGCTTACTAGATGAATTTAGGAGAGCATGTGAAGTCACCACTGAAATACCCACTCCTGAGTTCATTGAAACGTCTGCATATTTGAATACACTTAACTAGGAAGGAGGAAAGCCAAGACAAGGCAAAGGAGGAAAAGAGGAATTTTAGCTCTTAAGCCTGCAAGTTTGGGATGAAAACATGCTCTCCAGTGAATAATGCTTACTCTGCAGTGACAGAAAAGCATAAACATCTCAAAGTTGAAACTGGCCTAACTGCAAGACTTAGGCTAGGTCTAGACTGGGAAACAGAAGATCTCTGTTCAGTCCCTGGTTCTGCTGCCAGCTGAGGCATCCTTAGTGTTTCACCACATGGGTATGGCCCTCAGTTTTCTTCCTCTTTACCTCTGCTTCTCCAGCTGCAGCTGGAGTTCTGCTTTACAACTCACCATCTGTGGTCATTTCATAGACTTTTTTAATGAGTAAGACCATTTTATTCATCACATGGACCGCTCAACAAGTAAATGTCTATTACTAATTAGTCCTAAGTCCTTTAATTATTCTACCTTCCTGTTTAGCTGGGTGTGATATCCACATATGAGATCTACAAAATTATTGAAAACAAATGGAAATAAGTAGAAAGGGCTTAGCCAGAAAACAAGCCAGTCCTTTTTATCATGATGGATAGACAGGAGTGTAGGTCATTGCTACGAATAGTACCACTCAGCTGCCTGTGCTTCGGCCAGGGCAAGGGCATTTGACCTGCCTTGGCCACGCTTTCTATCATCTTGTGAGTCACAATTAATTCACATGATGGATGGCACTTTGCAGATGTCAAGCAAAGTCACAGCCCTGGCCTTCAGGGAGACTCCACCTCTATGTCAACCATCCTGAAGATAAACAGCAACATAAATGCTGCCGGGGTAGGTAGCCTTGGTCTGGTTAGGGCTCTGATAAGTGTTTTTTCACAGAAAAATGTACAAAGAGCCCAGGCTTTGATTCATTTGTTGGTATGCCACTCTAGTACTAGCTTACTCTGTTTTCATTGAAAAAATCATCAAAGCATAGAATGGTTTAGGTTGGAAGGAATCTTTTAAAGGCCGTTTAGTCCAACCCCTTTACCAAGATCAGGGACATCTTCAACTTGATCAGGTCGGTCAGAGCCCCATCAAACTTGTTTAGTGTTTCAAGGATGGGGTGTTTTCCACCTCTCTGGGCAGCCTGTGCCAGTGTCTCACCACGCTCATTTTAAAGGACTTCTTACATATATATAGTCTGAATTGACCCTCTTTTAGTTTAAAACCATTACCCCTTTTCCTAGCTCAGCAAAACCTGCTAAGATGTTTGTCCCTCATGCAATGTGTAATTCATAGGTAGTGTATAATAATGTTGGGAATTCAGCTTGGGCGCAGGCTTTCAGGATCAGGCCACCGAGGTGCTCTGAACAGTCATGGCTCTGCATTTCTGTCCTGTGGCTCTGAGAGAAAGCTTTTGTTTTCTTGTTTGTTTTTTCTTGTTTTTCTTCTGAGAAGACTCATGTCTGACCAGTGATGGCAAAAAGGCCAATTCTCCAAATATGTCAGGATTAAAGTGGTCTGTCTCCTGCAGAATTCCGCGTGCTCATGGGCTTCAAAATCAGTTTTTCATAATGTACCTTACTAAGGTGAACACTTGAAGGGAGAAAGAGAAGGGAGACAGAGAGAGAGAGAAGACATCTGTTTCAGAGTGAAATGAAATCATAGCTGCAGGCAGGCTTGGGAGAGATCAAGGGATGCTTTTAAAATATTAACAAAATTGCAAAACAATCCCTAGGGGTGCTTTAGGAATATTTGATTTGACGACAATGCAGTTGCAATTCGTTCTTTGCCAAGAGCTGGGAGAGAGACCATTCACATCCAGTAATCCCCCCGCAAATGGCATCTTTCTTTCTTAAACACCCCTTCATTATTGTTCACATTGTTTGGTGATTTGCAGAGCTTCATGTAATAGCTCAAAATCAGAGATTAGAGTCGGGAGGGCAAGCTGGCAGCATTTCCTCTCTGGCTGGTGTTGCCTTCACTCCCAGACAACCTGTTCTAAATGTTATCTTCTCCATCAATGGGTTTCTAATGAAAGATCAGTTTCATTTAATTTGCTTTTTTTCCTTTTAAATAAAAAAAAAAAGAGCGGAAGAAAGAAAATCAAATTGAATACTGAGAAAAGTTACACTGCTCAACAATCTTGAGAGGAAGGGGAAGGAGCAGGGTTTTCCTTAAAAAAACAAACCCAAGGTCCCAATTATGGTTACATTTGAGCCTGCCAGCTGTGAGACTACCAACACACAGCCCTTTCAAGCTTCTGGAACGCACACAAGGCAATGCTAGGGTGGGTTTAAGAACAGGATATCACACTTATTTCAGGGCTTGCATAATTAACTAATAATCATAATAAGAAGAACATTTTCTTTTACAAAATGATCTGAAAACTACTGGAAGTATGGAGGTACCTATTTCCTTACACTTTGGCAAGTTCAGTTTTGGCTCTGCTTATGCTGGGAAATGAAACAATACCAAGGAGTTATTGTTTATATTGTTGAATAGCAGCTAAACAGCAATTAATAGAGGTCCCTAGCAAGGTTTTGACCTGGGCATACAATTTCTGAGCACAGATAAGGCATCAGCGTAGGCCAGGAACCAGTCCCAAAATGCAGAAGACTACATCACCCTGTTTTGGATCCTAGAAGGGTTTTTTATATAGATGAAGGCCTCTCCATGCCAGTTGGCCTCAATTCCAGGGAATAGTCCCAGACAGTTATTTACTGTAATAAAATATTTAATTTACTAGTGTAGATTTCTCATTTGTGTCTTGGATTTCAGTTGAGCTGAGTTCCCAGATTATATTGGTGAAAAATCTGGTTGAGGACCAATACATTGTTAGCATTCTAGTTTAGCAATTAATGTAACCATCAAAGCCATTTACAGCTTTTGTTGCGGTCTGCTTGTTTGCTTGCTTGAGGGTTTGGGGGGTGGGGGGGTTAAGTTTAGATAAGTTTGTTTCCAAACTTACAAATTACTGATACCATTTCTTATGTCTTAGTGAAATGGTTTAATTTCAGCCTTAGTCTATATAAAAGCCTGGGCCAACTGGAAATCTGCTATAGTTCTTATACCAGTTTATAATAAACACAGGACAGAAAAAGGGTGGGCGGTGTCAGCTAAGGAAGGGACAGAGAGAGGCCTGCTAATAATATTGACATAATTAATGCATTGCTTAAGCATTTTCCCTGGAGTGTTTCTCTTTCTGCAGTCCCATGGGAGAAAGTGTTGGGCTCAAGATAGGGATCTCAGCCTCTGTCTCTACCCCTTTCCCACCCAATTTACTTATTTTCCAAAATTCTGGAGTCAGATCCATGATCGACACCTTCCCTCCTCCTTCCCCCATGGAACAGCTGCCCTCTGTGACACAGATAAGCTAATTTGAGCTGAAAAGCATGAAGTAAGAAAGCCACAGGCATGTTTGCCTTAGGCCAGGATCTTGACGGTGTCTGTCTGTGATCCTATCTCCCCTTCCCTGTACATTTATGCCGAGCCCTCATGTTGAGAGCAGCTCTGCACAGCAGCATGAAATCAGGAGCTTAAAATATGCTCAAGCCCAGCTGCTCTCCTGCCCTTGTCACAGCAGAGACAGTGGAATGGAAGGTGGAAGGAGGCTCCTGCTTCCATCCTCGTGCCAATCCAGTTTATGCAAAGTTAATAAATAGGTATATAATGCTGGGCTTTACACTAATGGGGCTCCAGGTTAGGCGTATTTACTTATTGCTGCTGCCCTTATGAGACCATTAATCTCTAGAAGAAAGGGTGATGTGGAAAACCAGTCTGGAAGGGAAATACTGTCACCACGAGTACAGACGGATCACCTCTTGTCACACCCCTGGGCTCTGTTTTTGGCATTGATCATATCCTGTGCTTTCAGAGCTGCAACTACCTGCTCCTCAGCAGGGCAAGATGACCACTTGGTGCACCTTCTTGCTCTTGATTTACCGTCTGAGAAAGTGCCAAAGCGGGCACTGGCTGATACTAGAGATGGCTGCAGAGCATAGCCCCTGTGCCTCATGCTCCTACTATGAATGGTGCCCTTCCACTGTCACTTCTGCGTGTTCCTTCCCAGCTCATCTTCTGAGGCAATACTTAAGAAACAGTCCTCTCCAAATCTAGGCTGTGGGACCTCTGCTTGTTTCCGTTAAGCATATAATTGCACAGAGAACACTGTTTGACTCGTTGGCTCTGGCCCAAGCCAATGCGCAGGCAATAAACAATGCCAGGGTAGGAGGTAAAACACATGTGCATAATATTTGCACTTGCAGCTCCTTGCTTTGGTGCTGCACTCATCCCTCCTTACACACATCCTTCGCCGAATTACGATTTGTAGCCTAACAGAAGCTCGGCTTAGCTGAGAAAGTTCAGCTATGGGCTTCTCCTCCACATTGCAGGAGTAGCTGAGGTGTGAGGGAGGCAAAAAGGCACTTAAGATCCTCCAGTCTGGCAAGAATCTTCATACCTGTCCAGGTGTTGCAATATCTGGGTATGCAGAGCAGACAGGAGTTATGATGCAATCTTGAACAGGACAGCAGGATGACACAGACACGGGACCTGCCTTTACCCTAAGCACAGCATTATTTTCTTTCATAAATCCTTCCTCAGGCTGTAGCTTTGCCAGCAGCAGATTCTGGCTGCCGTATACTCAGTCCCACCATGCAGCAGTGGGAACCAGATTGGATCCCTGGATCCCTGGTCTGCAAAAAATCCCCACTTTTGATTTATTTTCATTTCTGCAAGCATTTTATACCAGATGAGAGTCAAACAGATGCTAGTATTATCTCAAGGAAGGAGATGTGCATGGGTAAAAACGACCAGTCAGGGTGAGATAGGGAAGAGGTGTTTGATAAAATTTTTTTGTCTGTGCCAACATTCCTTTGCCTTGGAAGACTGTGAGGTGCACAAGCTTTGTGGTGCCCAGGACCACTCCACAGCAGTTACAGGAAAAGAAACTAAAATCCCGTTTCCCTTTACAGGGAAAAGGGGAAAAACATGTTTGAGAGAGGAAGGTCATAGAGATGAGAGGAAAAAAATTCTTTTAATTTGATTTATTCCCTGAATGGAGCCCAATCAACTGACCTGCAGATTTGGCTTTTTGTAAGATTGTCATCACCATCATCTTCTAGTGGAAGGTATCCCTTCCCATGGCAGGGAGGCTGGAACTAGATAATCTTAAGATCCCTTCCAAACCAAACCACTCTATGAGTCTATGATATCTAAGTGTCTTAACATTATCCCTTCACAGAGGAAGTAGTTGAATGTTCTTCAGTTTATGTCACAGCACCATGCCCCCAGCACATTTGAGACAGAGCAGCTGAAGATACTGAGCCCACCCTCAGTTGGGGGAGGAAGCCAAGGAGCATGGATCATCCTCTACATTTCCCTAAGAGCAAATCAGATTTCTAAAAGAATCATATATTTCACCTCCTTTCACTTTTAATTACTGTTTGCAGGGTGCAACTCCCAGCAGCAGGACCTTGTGTCCGTGCCAGCGTAGAGGGGCAAGGGTCACATTTACAAAGGCAGATGCTCCAAAAAAGCTGCCACTGGTGTCGGCCGGACTGAGATATTTCCATCGGCACTAACGGCCACTGAGTGAGCTGCAAAGAGCCTGGTGTGTGTTCCCCATCTTTAGCTTTATTGTGCCTGTTTGCCTCCAGCCTGCTGTGCCTATCGAGGATGGGGAGAGGCATTTTCTCTTTCATTTCCATTCCCATTAATACAGTTGTATTTTGTGAGGTGTTTGTTTACGTGAGCCTTCTCAGTTCTCTTCTCTCAGGGGAGCCATTAATTTATCTGCTTTGCTTTTCATCAACGGGAGTTGACAGAGGGAGTTATGGGTTAACTGCTCTGTTTAGAGCAAGTGGCAGGTGCTGGTATCACTCAAACTAAATGAAAATATAAATATCTCTTTACCTACCCAAGAAATCAGCTTAAAAACCCCAGTGTTTAGGTTCAACCTGTTTGTAAGCCTAATGACCCAACTCGGCACTAAATGTGTTTATTGACAGCTTGAAGGCTGGACTGCTCCAAACCCCAGCTACATATAATTATGGAAAGAAAATTTTTAAAATGCCTTAATCATAAAAGGCACTATGCTTATTATGCCAGAAAGGAGCCTAATTTTAGAGAAAAAACTGCTCCATCAAACCTAGGCCCCCTCAAGGGTCCATGGGGGCAAATCAGCAGCTCCCAAGGTCACAGGTTACAACTGAAAAAATTGCCAATGTGCTTTCTTACATGTTTCTTCATAGTTTCATTTTGCCTCACCCTGAGAAGGAGATTTTCAAAAGACTCCTATTTCTTAATTTCATTCCTTTTTGTCCTCAGCACTGACACTTTTGGAGACTGAAATATGATGCAGTGCAGCCCATATCATAAAAGTGAACGTTAAAAGGTTTTGTACCGAGAGCTGAGCTTATAAAGCCCCATTTTACTCCTTGAGTGAAATGAATGGAAAATACTTCCCTGTAATTTAAAGAACTTTGGATCAGATGCACAGTTCACAGAAGCCATGATGGTGTAAAACTCAATGCCAGTCAGGAGATGACACAACAAATTCACTCCTCATTGGTCAGAAATGTAGGGAAAAAACTAGTAATTTGTGGAATATCTCAAGATATAGCTTATACACGGCATGATGTACAATCAAAAAGTACAAAGCAGTAAGAAAGATTTTTTTTTTTAAATTCATTTTTCCTACATGGGGTAGCAACAATTGCTACTGAAATAAAAGGAAAGGAAAAGAAAAGGAAGAAAAGGAAAGAAAAACGAGGAAGTGAAGGGAGGAAAAATATGCTGGCTGCATTTAACTGGTTTACTTACATCAGTTTTTAACTCTTGTTGAAAACAGTTTGATAAAGACATGGCAGAGAGAATGAAGTCTCAACAGAAATTCCAGTTAAGGGCAGAGAAACTTTGCTCTGTAAGCAAGGAGGAGGAATAGATGAGCTTTGGACATGGATCAAGGGGTTTCAGCAAGGCAGCTTCCATGAAGCAGCAGCAGCTCTCTTGTCAAGAAATGGAGCAATACCATCTCTCAGAGGCACAAAATGTGCACCTGTCTATGAATGGTAGGGGCTAGTGCTGGAAAAGATGTAGAACAGTTATTAGAAACCCCCAGTTCTGTTGCTTGAAATCTGGTTAGAAATACAGAGTTTTAGGTCAGGCAGGTTATTGCATGCATGACCTAAAGTGGAAACAGCTCCATCTGCCAACTCAGATGATAGAAAAGAGTATCCCAATCTGTTTTCCTTCCCACCCCAGTGTATTGCCTCTTGCCTGAGCCTTGCATCTAACTGTGAAATGCCCCTATAAAACCAGATTGATATTAATGTACCTCGATTAAAGTTGGGGTAGGCTACAAAAATAAAAAGGTAAGGATTTGGCAGATAAGGGCTCTTTTTCTTTTAATTTCCAGACAATTTCCCTGATCTGCTTATGGTGAGGTTTTATGAACAGCTGCATCAGTATCCCCAGGGAGGCAGGAAGCAGCAGGGTGGCTGAGCCCTAGCAGGAGGGATCATCTCAAGCAGGGTTTGTCATCAGAAACATTGAAACGGGGAACCATTCCTCTACTGAGGTTGACATTTTCAAACCCAGGAGCCTGCACTTTGGTGAAAACAAACTTATGTTTAGAGAATTCTTGGCAATTGGATTTCCTGCAGATTTCTGCATCCAACAGATGCAAGCATTGATCCAGCTTCACTTGGGCAATGATATGTACAATGAGACATTTGGCTTCAGGATCGTATGACTGAGGATGTTGCTGTCTCCTCTGTCTCCATCTGTACTGCTTCCTTTACAGACATAATTGCTAATAAATTAACATTTGTATACTGCCTTGAAAATCATGAGCTTAAATATAGGTTTTATTAGCTCATATCCTGGCAAAATATTTCTTTCATACAAATTACTTTTTGTAATTGAATTATCCCTTGCGATTTTCAAACTTACAAAGTGGTTGGACCTCTGCTATTTATCAGTCTTCTCTGCAAGAGTTTGCCAAGGTAGGAAGGAAATTGGTAGAAAATTTATTGCAAAAAAGTAGATAAGCATTTTACTTTAGAGTTCTTTTATGTCTATGATTCCAACGAGCCTAATAATCTTTGCAAATCATTAGCATGTTATAGCCCAGAATCCATCCTGAAACTGCATGATCTCACCTCATAAGTTTCTTGTTAGACTCCTAGACTCTCTCTGACATCTTCTTAATAGTGATATGTCTCATAAATTATTTATTGAAATGACATGCTTAAAAGCATCAAAAAAGACCTTTTACTTGGCTGTGAAACAACTGAGAATGGTTATATCTGTTTTTCATAAAGTGGGCCCAGAAGGTTAAATGCCTTGTCCAGGATCACACAATAAATTAGTGGTACAGAAGGGCATAAAAGAAACTGGTGCTGTTTCCCAGAGTCTTGCTTCTCAGCAGCAGACATAACTATCTCTTCATCTCAGGAACTGTTGCATGGCCCAAAATGAAGATGGTTTACTTGCTACTGAAACCCATGGCCTCCATCTCTTAAATGCTCTATTCTTTTGACATTGGTGCAGCTGGCGACCTTGGTGCTTTGGGTGGGCTTTTTTTTTTTTAATAATTTTCCAGAATATAGGCTTTCCAGATATAGACAGTCACCTTTGACTTCACATGAAACACTCAGGATTCAGAGATAGCCACTGAATAAGATTCCATGTGTTTTCCCAAATGCGATCTGATAGGTCTCAGCCAAATGATGGAGCCTGTTACTGAGTTTTGCTTTATTGTCTTTTACTTCCTAAGGCATATAAAAGATTGTGTGTTTTGCATCTATTTGAAACAAATAGTAATAATTAACGTTTATATAGCACTTTCTGCTTTTTAAGCACTGCGCAAACACTAATTACTCTTGGTTTAGCGTAAACTAATGTAATCCCACTCTGTTTTGCAATCTATTTGCATCTTTTGTTGACTGAGAGCTAGTTCAATTACTTCTAATCTGTGGTCTAGCTAGTCATTAAAGGTATGACTAAGAAGAGCCATTTACATCTTCAATTGCTTTCTCCCCTCCCCAGCTCCTTCATTTGCTTTTTCCTTTTCTTCCCATAATGTCTTTTTGCTGAATATTCTTTAAGCTGGATTTCTTAGCATGGCAGCAAAGCTTTCTTCAGCAAAAGAGTGGGCCTTTTCACTCATTTTGTTAAATGTTATAAAAACTTGTTCTTATAAGAAAGATTTAATAAGTCGTTCTGTTTTGCCACTGAAAGTCAAATACAAGATGTTTTCTTATGGCAAACCAGAAGATTCATCACTTAGTCACTAAACTAGTGATCTTAATACCAACAACGCAGAATTTATTTTACATTTTGGACTTGGATAAACCACTTAATCTCTTACCTAGCATTTCATCAACTGAAAGATGGCTGGCTTTCATGAATACTGGCACAGAATCCAAGAACTCCAGTAAACAGGCTTCTGATGTGCAAGCAGGAGCTGGGGTTTGTGTTGTCTGTGCCTCTGACTTCCAGCATTATTTGGTCAGGTCACCTCCTTTCTGCCAGTCTGTTCCGTCTGTAACATGGGAGAGAAGAAAATGTACTTCCTTGAAGGCTAAATCAGTAAGAAATCTGAGTTTTTGCCATGTGTTTAAAAAAAAAAAAAATAAATAAACACCTCTGTTACTCTGGTATCTTTGGGCAAGTAGAAAAGCAGCATTTTGCAAGAATAGACTAAATGTAATGTTTGATATTTTCACCTGAACTACAGTATCAGTTATCATTACCTTATTAAGATCCCTCCTTAGTGCACCTTTCGGTCGAGTGGCATTTGTACATCTGGAAGAGTGTATTGATGTCTGTTTTGGAAGGTCATTGAATCATAGAATCATTGAAGGGTTCGGGTTGGAAGGGACCTTAAAGATCCTCCAATGAGCAGGGACGCCTTCCACTAAACCACGTTGCTCAAAGCCCCAACCTGGCCTTGAACACTGCCAGGGATGGGGCATCCATGGCTTCTCTGGGAAACCTGTGCCAGTGCCTCACCACCCTCACAGGGAAGAATTTCTTCCTAATATCTAATCTAATCCTACCCTTGGTCAGTCGGAAGTCATTTCCACTTGTCCTATCACTCCATGTCCTTGTCAAATTACCCTCTCCAGCTCTCTTGTAGCCCCTTCGGTCACTGGAAGGTGCTGTAAGGTCTCTCTGGAGGGTTTTCTCCATACCCCTGTACATGCAGTGCTAAGCTGCGACCTAGCAATCAGGTGTAAATCCTCTTGCATATGCTTAAAATGTCTTCTTAGAGGTGATACGCCTCCTTGTTATTCCAATGAAGGGGCCCTTTGTTTCAGAACAACCCCAAACACTTCCTATTTCTAATTTACTATTTTTACCTCTCTATTTTTTTCCCCATAGACATTTTACCTAGGAAAAATACACTTCCTACTGCATAAGCTTATTGTGCCATTGAAAGTGAAGCTAGGGAAACAGTAGGGGTTACACTGATTAATCAATCCCTAGCATGTCTCAATGCACTCTGATTATCTCACAGAGAAGTCCTAAAATGAATCAGTTCTTGGGCCCTTGCAATCTTTTTTGCAGATAATTCATATTTTAATAAAATTAGTTTGAAGTTCAACCCTTTAGGGAATTTTATCAGAACAAGAAAACAGGTTGGTTTCTCCCCGTGCTGAAGGAAGGCAAGGAGAGATCACCCCATACCACAGCATCTGTGACAAGAGCAGGGACATTTTTACACGTGGTACTGTAGTAAGACAAGGACAGGTTGGCCTTGTGACTAATCCTGCAGGAGTTTTCTGTTTTGGTTACTTGAATTCAAGTAACTGGATAAGATAGTTGCCTTTGCCTGCAGAAGAGGGATGTTAATACTTTTCCCCCTATGCTGTATGTCCTGCCTAATTAGGTGAGAGCTTCCCTCAGCTGCAGGAAGTTTTTTCATCTTATTGTTCTGCAGAGTGTCTATATAATTAGTCTTAATAAATAGGTAGATACAAAATAAATTTGTCCCTAGCAATACTTTTTGAGCATAATTCTGAGTATATTCCTCCAAATCCAGTTGAGCCTATGGCATTCCCTGCTATTCAGTGGCAGTAGTGAAAGCCAATGCTGGCCAAAACTATTATTCTGTTGTTTTCACAGTCAAACCAATGACAAAAAGGAGGACAAATTCAGATCTTGCAAATTTTACACTACAGGTCTCCTTCAGTTCAAGCTGTCACCCTGTGAGCTGCTCAGACCCCAGGCTGTGTCTGAAAGGTGTAGAACAGAGGATGCTCTGAACTCTGTTTCAAACGGGAGGTGCACACCAATGTGATGCATTTACTGAGGAATATGGATACAGGGTGGTGGCTGCAGGCAGAAAAGGCAGACATGCTTGCTTTCCTAAGATAATCCCAGCCTCCATTCAGCTCTTTTCTGTGGCACCAGAATAATGCGTAATAGCAAAAAGATACATCTGAGAGTGGGTATGAGTTCAAGGCCTCTTTTCTTCTGGAAAAGGCTGAGGGCTCATCAATATTCCCGTGAAAGACAAGACTGTAAAGTGCCTTTAATGAGACAAGGACTTCTTCACACCACACACAATCACACTGGGGCGCTGCCCACAGGATATTGCAATGACCAAAAGTATTGAAGAGTCAAATGGGATCAGGCAAACTCTCAGAGGACAAGTTCATGAGATACTGTCAAACCCAGGGGTCCTGCAAAGAAATTTGCTGAAGCGGATGGAGGGGAAGGACCAACCTTGATCCTTAAATCACTGTTCACAACCACTGTCTCCTTCTTCTCTTCCAAACTGACTGCATCCAATCCTTACAGGGGTAATAAAGATGGATAGTTTCCTTGTTCAGTTTATTGACAGAGAAGCAGGGATACAGAGCTAGTGTATCTAAGCATGGGAATTCACTTACCTAATTGTGGAATAAAGAGGTTGAGTGGCACAAGGTGTGCATGGGAATTGTCTTGGGATTCTTGCTACATTTTTATGTGGGTCACAATTTAATTACAAAGGCTTCCTGTAGGCCACAACAGAACACTGAGAATTAGACACAAAGCTTACCCAGGGGTGGGTACAAGGCTTAACACCCTGAGTGAGCCCTGTACCAGCCTTTTCTTACTGTCTAAGAGATGAGACATTGGCATCGGGTGCCCAGGAGAATTGTAGAGGTCCCATCCCTGGAAGTGTTCACAGACAGGTTGGAAAGCATTTTGATTAACCTGGTCTAGTGAAAGGTGTCCCTGTCCATGGCAGGGAATTAAAACTAGGTGATCTTTAAGGTCCCTTCCAACACAAAGCCACCTTCTTTGTTGTCATAGAATCCACTCTACAGTTCTATGACTAGAAAATATCAAATAATATTTTTTGCTAAAAAAACAAACAAACAAACAAACAAACAAAAACCAAAACCCAGGCTATGTTATTCTTTTCTGGAAGGAGAAAGAAAAATTCTCCCAAACAGATTGAGAAAGGTTTTGCCAAGGGCTTTCACCTGGGGTGCTTGAGACACATTCAGAACTTCATCCTGTCTGACTCAGATTAAGGACATAAATTTTAGCTTCCTGTATCCCAGGTAAGAGCCCAAATTAGCAAAAGGTGGGTAATGGAGAAAGAATGGGAATGCTTTCAGTGACTACCTGCATTTTATGTCATCAGTTCTTTGTCACTCTGAGACTTGCTGATAGATGGGCTGGTTTCACATGGGGTTTGGATGTGTGGCACATCATACACCCAAACCTTGAGTGTGACACAGAGAGTTAGGAAAAATTTTTAGGCTAAACATAAAACAGTGTACATGGTCAGGCTCTTTTGGCATTTATTATTTAAATGCCTTTATGCATTGTCTGTTAGATTGAGGTTCTGAAGAAAACCCGCTTCATCCAAGAATAGCTAATAGACTCAAAATGAGAATTTCAATATAAAACTAAGATTTTTTCCAAACTAATTTCCATTTTGGCATAAGCCAGAGTAGGGTTCTCATGGCTGCAACTGCAGACTGCTTATACTTGTCAAAAATTATTAAAAAGAATTTTTAACTTCGGGACCTAAAATCTTCCGCTAGCACAGGTGAAAGGCTCCAGCCCATGACAGAAGACTTAGGGGGTTGCAAACCAGAAATAATTGAGATAATTGCATTCCAGCCTCCTTCATGTTTTCCCATCAGTGCTGTTTCAAGCTTTCCTGGGCCTCCAGCTTAATGCAGTTTTCGATTTATTCGTGAAAAGGTCGCAAACTGCATCTTTTGGACAAGGCATTACCAACTGCCTAGCAAGTCTCTTACCAGTAGAAAAGCTTAGTGGTTGAGACCAGAAAAGGGAGGTTTTGTTACTTTCTTTGAGTACTGGGTTGAAGCCAAGCAATATTAATTCAACTCTTCATTCTCTTTTCTTGTGCCTGCGTCTTTCCTAAGTCTTTGCCAAAAATGCGAGAGGATGTTATACCTATAGCTTAATTTATTTCCTACAAAGACCTCAAGGGATTTGAACCCCTGTTATAAATCTGAAGCTTAAAGTTTCATAAAAAACACAGGAATCCTTTATGTTATAGAAGAATCTCCCAGAAACCTGGTAAATGGCATCACACTTTAAGCCACAGTAGTGTATTTGCTAAGATCAGATCATTGCTGACTCTGATCACCAGGCTACACAAATTTGAATAACCCCTGAGTACGTGCCTAAGTATTTGCTGAATGCATCAGAACATTCACCACTACATTTATGCCAGGTTTGTGCTTTAGATGAGGTGAAATGGGAGGCAATATCTCAGACAATTCTTGACAAATGAAAATGACCAAATAAGATTTCTCTGGTTCAACATTTTGTGTAAAGAAGGCCAGGTTTTTATCAAGGTCAGGCTGGATGGGGCTTTAAACAACCTGAACTAGTGCATGGCATCCCTGCCTATGGCAGTGGGGTTGGAGCTAGATGATCTTTAAAGTTCCCTCCAACCTAAGACTTTCCATGAGCCTATGAAGTCAGAATAAGGAGCCTTGAACAAGGTATTCGCATCCTCATGGAAGTGGTGGGACTGTCACCGTGGACTGCATTCTTTCAAATAGGATGTAACATACCAGGTGATGATTTAATTTGGTGTAGGATATTAATAACCACAGACACAAAGTAATTTAGTCATCTGAACTCACAACTTCTTTGGTTGCAGCTTAGGATCCTGAGTTGGAGCTAATTCCCCAAATAACATTGCTGGTTTGCCCTCAGTATCTGTTGGTGTCTTTGAGAGGATTAATATAAAAGGTGAAAATCTGTCCCCCTTGACTCTGAGTGGGGTTTTCGTCATTCACCATGGGATTTCACTGGTCAGACACAACTGCAATTGTCCATGCTCCACAGTCCTTCTAGCTGAAGGACACTATCTAACATGAAAGAGCATCTTATTAATAATACCTGAGGTTCGTGCTACTGTTCTCCAACAAAGATTTCAGACATGAGTTGGCCACAGTTTTTTTAATTAATTATTCTACTATGCCTGTGTGACTTGGTTCTCAAAAAAATCCAGGGCTCAGTATCAGACTCAGTCTTGGAGATCAAGTTGCTGCCCTCAGTTGTGTTGTTTTCCTCTTGTACCACCTTAAGCAATTCACTTTGACTTCCCGTGGCCCATCTCTTCCTCTGTGAAGTGAAGGAAAGGATACTTGCTCACTACTTACCAGCTTTAGGTCTTAGTTAATGATTCGATTTGTGGAGCCCAAAGGAGGGAATATGAAATTAAGCTTGCTGCTCAGCATCCTATGGCTGTGCTCATTCTACAAAGGGCAGCAGCAATAAAAAATAGGGAAAAATGTTGCCCTAAGCAGTGAAATGAGATTGAGTTCAAGAAGAGAAAAAGCATGCCCTACTAAGTAAGATCATACCATTTCTGCATAGGCAGTTTTGCAGAGGAAAACAAATGTCTGTGAGAAGTAGTCCTTCTGCTTCCTTCAGCACAAAGGTGGAGGTGGAATCAACCCACCGGAGCTCATGCTTACGTTTTCTAGCAGACAAGATATTTCACTCTTCCAGCTTTCTCATCACCCTGTTGCCATAACTATATGGAAAGTACATAAAGCTATCTGTACTGTTTAAACCCTCACATTCTGACAGAAAATTGGATGGCATGACATGCTGCCTCCCAGAACAGGCGCTGTCTATCACCTTACTGCTAATCTCTGTGATTAGTGACCTGCAATGTAAGTCAGCCATCAAAGACCACCTGTCCTTTTTGCTGTAAGCGCCTCCTATCATATCGCTTTGTGGTGTCACACTCTCTTGTCTGGTTTTTGATTGATGCAAGTTTGTCTTCTGAGCAGTGACTCAGAAAATAAATCATCCCCCTTGCCATTCATTGAGTGCGATTCTGCAGCACAAAGCTGGTGTGGTTAATCAAAGCTCCAAAGAGCAACAAAAACCAACAGAACTGAGACTGAGGAGGAGAGATATAAAGAATAAAACATCATAAAAAGGATTATTTTGGAGCCAACCAAAGCAAAAGCAAAATAAAAAGAGCTGCAAATAAGCATTATGTTTGCTGCACTACTGCACCAGAACCAGAAAGCTGATTTTTTTGTTCCACTCCCTGACATATATGCAAGGATGTGAGAAGAGTCCCATACTTCTGAAAAATATAACCATATCAAGGAATCTGATTTTATAGGCTTTTACATGTAAGGAGCCCTTTCAGAGGTCAGTGGGGTTTTTCTGAGTAGAATAAGACAGAAGGATGCTTCTGTTGTGAATTGTACTCCAGACCAGTTTGTAGTCCAGCTGGGACTGCATACACAGAGGGCTGCCAAAAATGGGAATGGCTATTGCAACTAATTGGGTTTAAAATAAAATTGGAAAAAAAAAAAAAAAGGGAAAAAAGGTGACATTTGATATATTATGCAGGCAGCAGTATGATGAAAGAATCAAACAGAACTAGAAACACTGCATTATAGGACAAGAAAGCCCTTTCCAAATATAAATGATTCAGAGCAGGAGAGTTTTGTGCTTTTATGGAGGGAAAAGGAACACAGAGATGGAAGGATCCATATTAAAAAGCCTGGGTTTTTACATCCGGTCCAGCAAGTTTATGGAAGCTTTTAAAATTATGAGGAGCAATCATGAGCTAAAGACGGAAAGAAACTGGTGGTTGAGTATGTAACTGAGACGAGTGTGATTCTTTGTACTCGTCATGTGCCAGAGAAGTCAGGAAAAATGTGAGGTGTTGATGGCACTGATGAAATTGCAGCAGAAGTAAAATCTAGACACAAGGAGTAGCAGATAAAAAATAATAATCTATCACAGAAAAACTATGAGGCAAACTCTCTGACAACACAAATCCATTGAAAGTAAGGTATCTAAACAATCTGGGAATTGGGCCATAAAACTGAGGTGACAAGAACTGCATTTCCATGGAGAGGTGCTGGAAACTTACTTAAGTCAGGTAAATGCAACAGTTTGGTCTTTAAAAATAACTTTAAAAAAAAAAATCTTCATTATGTTTTATGGAGGTAACCTTTCTATTTGGAAAGTCAAGCCAAGTTGCGAGGGAGAGAGAAATAAAAAGTTGAGAAGAGTTAAATTTATAAAGACTTGAATAAGTCGGGAATAGAAACACTGTTACAGAGGAATGTGCATATGGATGGTGCAAATTTACAGGGCTATTTTTGATGAACTGTAGGAGAATTTTCAGTTTTTCAGCACCTTTCCTTACAAAAAGAAAACCCTTCATCTGGTGGGAATTCAGTCAATTTCCTCATGTTTTTTTGTCATTTCCTAAGTTGCAAGGTTACTAATGGTAATTACAGACCCTATTTGTACCTTGTGGCTCTAGCAGTGCAAAAAGGTTTTCTTGGCACATGTTCCTCTCCTGCTTAAGGGTTTTTAAATGACCAGCCCTAGGTAGGAATTGCTACAATGCTCGGGAGCAGATAGAAGCCACCTTTCCTCATTTCTTTCTTTGAGAGTAACCACTTCTCGCTTGCATTCTACTATCTCCATCCCCCATAACAATAAACCACAATTGCAGTGTTCATTATAGCAGCTCTCAATACAGGGCTTTTGTGAAGGAGCCTGTGTTGAGGTGTTTTATTCAAAAAGTATAACAAACCTTCTCCTTCTAAGGTTTTCAAACAGAGATGCTATAAAAGAGACAAACTGATTCAATAACAAGTACAAAAAAAGTCACATTTTTTTAAGCCAAAAAAAGCTTTTTTTTTTGTTTTAAAAGGGAGATGACTGCACTGAAAGGCAATCAGATGCTCTGTTTCTTTTATTTCTTTCCGGTGTGAAAGCACCGATATGTTTGATTCAATGCAAAAAAACCTATCTACCAATATTTGGTAGATCTCTTACATGCTGCTGTTGTTCCTTAGCACAACACAATCTCCTTTACTATTGCTTCTACATTCAGGTCTTAATTTTGTACCCTTATGCTGCAGTACATTTAACTTGTGTCAGTTTTGGCCGGTGAGTAATCCCATTTGCATTCACTGTATTGCATTTACATGAATGAAATAAAGTCAGTGAGTTCAGTGGGTTTAAAAGCATGTTTCAAATCAAAGTGGTGCTCAAATCTCTGTGGATGACTTAGGCAAAACTCGTTATAAGACACTCCTCCTTTCCCCTCTCCCCATCCTCCCTTAGTGTTCAACAGTTTCTATGCCTTCTGCTGACAAACAGAGTGTATGAACTTGGTCTGCCGCCATCTCTGGAATAGACTGGGACACAATCTTTTTTTTTTTTTTTTTTAATAGAAGTGTCTTAATTTCCAGGAAGAATAATACAGAAACCATACAAGGTGTTGGAATTGGAGTCTGTCATCGCAAAGTTGGTTTTGGAGGTTAAAGGGACAAAACCCAGTGAGCAGTTTTAGCACGGTCAGAATTGCAGAAATAGAAGTGTGTCATGGTTTAACCCCACAAGAGTCCCAAGAGTGTAACCCTGCTCTTCTTTGCCCAGCTGCCAGTTTATCTCACAGCCCTCCTGCAGTTCTTGCTTCCTCCTGCAGTCTCTCTTCCACTTCAGTATTTTTTTAGTTGTACTTGTGCCAGACTGCTTTTCAAGTAAGGAATTAATAATAAAATACTGTTTTCAGGCTTCAGTATTACTATTATGATTTGTAGGTTATTAGAACCTGTACTATGAGTCTTCCATTCTTCACACACTCCGTTTTGAAACCCACAAATGCTGCATTACAGCACATCCCTTTAAACTGACCTACAGATCTCACAGCACATCCGTCCTCAACTGCTGCACCATAGCTGTGTGAGGGCACGTGTAGATTAGGTGATAGGAAGAAGTTCTTTACTGTGAGGGTGATGAGGCACTGGCACAGGTCTCCCAGAGAAGCTGTGGATGCCTCTTCCCTGGACTTGCTCAAGACCAGGTTGGATGGGGCTCTGAGCAGCCTGGTCTAGTGGAAGGTGTCCCTGCCCATGGGAGGGGATTGGAACTGAATTATCCTCAAGGTCCCTCTCGACCCAAACCACTCTATGATTCTATGATTCTCTGAAATCCAGGGTGCAGCGTCTGTAGCAAGGCTAGGGTCTGAGCCATGGAGGAGGAAGATTTCATTAGTACATTCAGGATTTAGCCTTTCGAGAAAGAAATGATAACAGAATGTGATTCAATCCTTGCCATACATTTCCATATGTATTTGCTATGAAAAAGACCAAGAACTGATCGGTGCTTTCTGAACCTTTTTCTTTCTGTTTTTAAATGCTGATGGTAAACAACAATATCCTGGGGTGGCATTTAGAGACTCAACTTCTGTTCTTTAGCAGTCAGGAGGACTCAGTTTCTGAGAAGCTCAGCCCATAATTACAGATTTTCCATGTTTGGTTTGTGGATTTTATCATTATTTTTCCTCATAAACCAGTTCAGATATTAAAAAACGTGTTTTACCATCTTGATGCAAGTCATTGCCTTTATTTTTTCTGTGACTTCTGTCACATTTAATAAACCTGAAGTAAAAATACCATTTATTAATTATTTTGACAGAAATACTTTTAATACATGTTTTATTTCTGATATCTGTTTTCTCTGTGTGCAGATATGTATGCTTGCATTGCAGTGCATATATACATTGGTTTTTCCACGGAGATAAATCCCAGGCCATGTTGTTACATGATGCAGAACACTATCATTTATTTACACTTTCTCAGCTCCGCTTAAGTTCTAATATATTTCCAGCTGAGTAAAGATGAGCCCTCTGAAAAGGAAGACATGTTTATGCAATTTCGATCCATATCTCACTCATTCATTCTTCCTTTCTCCCTCTCCCTTCCCACTTGCCTTCTTGTACCATCTCAGTCTTTTGTTCATACATTCTAACCACGTGATCTATGAAAACGCTTACAGGACAGCATTTTTCCAAAGTCCTCCAGTTGCCCAAATAGAGACATTTCAGCATTACCTGATTTCCCAGAGATTAGGTGACTGATAAATGCATGCCTCCTCGAGGTGTCTGAATCACTTCCCATGGAAAGAAGACACACAATATCACAATCAGCTTCAAATTCCCAAGCACATGCCCATTTCAGACAGATGCAGGTTTCTGCATGCATGTGTCCTGTTAGCAGTGGCAATTATTAAATGACTCACACATAATTGAGACTTTCTTTTTATTGGTAATTGTTCTAAGAGGGTTTTTCTGCAATCCATTAACATCCCTTTTCTTCAGTGCAAGAATGTATAAAGAAGGCAAATTAGCCGTTGAGTGCCCAAAGGCATGAATGTTTTTTGTTCTCTCTTTCAGGTTATTCCAATCTGACCACCACACGGACGTCATTATTTTAATGCTGAATACTCAGACAAGGGTGCCATGGATGTAAAAGAAAGGAAACCGTATCGATCTCTGACTCGGCGCCGCGACACTGAGCGCCGCTACACCAGCTCTTCAGCCGAGAGTGAGGACAGCAAGGCACCCCAGAAGTCCTACAGCTCCAGCGAGACCCTGAAGGCTTATGATCAAGACTCCAGGCTGACCTACAGCAATCGGGTCAAAGACATGGTGCACCAGGAGGCCGATGAATTCTGCAGAGCAGGTGAGTACTTTTCAGCAGATGCAGCTGTAAGCAGTGTGAGGGAATCGGCTGAGAGCTGGAGCTGGGTGGGAGGCTACCTTTGAAAGACTCTGAAGCCAAAAGCAAAATATAAGAGAGACATTTAAGAGAGAGATTTAAAGAGAGCAGCAGGGATCATCTTCATTTTATTGCACAGACACTGTGTGCAGCCCAGTGTCCTTAAGTGGCATACCCATACCCCATGTTCATTAGCGCTTACT
This sequence comes from Melanocharis versteri, assembly GCA_013397845.1. Classification (NCBI taxonomy): domain Eukaryota; kingdom Metazoa; phylum Chordata; class Aves; order Passeriformes; family Melanocharitidae; genus Melanocharis; species Melanocharis versteri. Next base: position 485,333 of record VZTG01003994.1, read on the forward strand.
GAGACACATTTTCTACGCCTCAGTCGTTCCGTCTCCAGCAGCACTTTGCCACTTCCCACCATGAGACTAGACCCACCATGCACATGCTGCACGGTACTGACGTGGCATGGAAAGTTTCTGCCTGCTCAGGAGACCTTTCGCTATGTCATGTGTCTGCTCTGCCATGAAGGAAGTTAATGAGGATGCTGAGGCAGAAGGCAGCGAGGGGAGGGTGTCACTGTCCACATTGTCCATCTGGTCTACAGCAAAACTCAAGAACCCTGGAAGAAAGGAGGCAACTGGGCTCCAGATGGGATGAACCCTCTTGGCATTCTACAGGGCCTGCAGGCTTTGGGTTTGCCCTGGGGACATGCTCCAATATTAGAGGAGTAAGGAACCGCTTCAGGACTTAAAGGAGCACATTTAGTGAGTCTGAGTCACAAGATCTGTGAAGATGTGGAGTTTCAAGAGTCACCACAGGCTCCACAGTTCTAACAGAAATTCCAGATATTCTCTTTTTTATTGCTACCCTGAAGTCAGTGCAGTTACATTTTCACTGCTGTTGTTGCCTACATGAGGTAGATTTCTGACTCCTGCTATAAGACTCATCTTCATTTTTCTGTAGAGATGTAGTTCAGATTCCAACCAGGACTTCACATAAATTGTTTTTAGAAGTCCATCAAGAAAAGCATGAAATGGAAAAGTGAGTCAAATAGAGTAGGCAGCATTCCAGAAAATGAACATAAACTAGCCAACCCAGAGTACTCTGAGCACATCCTCTGCAATTTAGAGAAGCTGATTCCCCCAATGGAATGCATATAATTGCACTCATTAAACTTGAAGGCTGCTTAATTTCACTCCTCAAAAATCATGCACTTGTGGTTTTGGTGCAAGATTCATCTTTAAGGCACACACAAGCAAAATTATTTGCAAAAGTATCTTCGTGCATATGGCTTTGGTGTTTGAGTTTCAGGATAGCTGCAACAGGCAATAATCAACAAAAGGCCAATAGTTGTTGTAGGTAACTGTGACATCATAAAAGCAGTTTCCCTCTTAGCAACTCTGAAGTACTTCATCCCCTCTAAGGAATGTATGACATTACAAAGAAAAGGAAACTTTTTAGGTCATTTCATTTGCTTACTTCATACAATATATTCACCATGCAGGATAGATGTGAATTAGTCCAGGTCAGCGGTTTTCAACTTGGAGGTCCATGAGGCCATGCAGATCCATGGACTTCTCCTAAGAAGCCCACAGAAGATTACTTTTCTTGAAAACCCCATCTATTGACAGGGAGCATAAATTTTCTATACACGAGTTCATACATCCCTAGGAGAATTTTGGAGAGTACTGAGAAATAGTAAAAATGACTGGTCTAAGTAGCTGAAATTATTGAGAAGTTAAGATCAACCATGTCAGAGCACCAGTTCTGCTTCTGATATAACCCTCACAGATGGCTCCATTTAAAGCTTTCTCCCAGTTTATCCTGAGGGTCCCAAAACTGGCCTGAAGAGTGTTAACAATAATCCTAGGCTTTCTGTGCCACATTTTCCACTGGCAGTAAGCCATGAATGGACCTCAGTTTGTGATGCTGCTTGGCTTCAAGCCAATTGAAACCAAGCCTTATTAGCCTGCTTGACATCAACAAGGCAAAGTGAATTTCTCTCCTGCATTGCTTTGGAAGGCAGAGGAGGGAAACATTTCAAATTGACCAAATAAATTCAGTAAATAAACAAGTCAGCATTTAAATGGTTTTAGCTAGAGTGAGTGTCAGCAAATGTGCAAGTCAGCACAGGAGAAAATAGACCAGATCTGAATTAAAAAGTCTTGGATATTTATTATCTTCCTTTTATTGACTTGAGTTCTTCCAGCTTAAAAGGCAACAGTGAGCATAGAATATGAAAATCAATGCATCTGCTGCTGTTTATTGAAAATAAATTTGATTTTCAGTTAATTGTAGCAGTCATTTTTCATAATTTATGAGCTGCTGTTGCTGGAGAACATCAGTCATGCTGCACATTGATGTGCCTGATGATGCTGAGTGTGGCTTGTTTCAGGGGAAGGTGGAACTCGCCATCAGTGACTCAAACACACAAGGGAAACCAAAAGATGTTTTTCATTACTCCACAAGGGATGGTTTAAAAAACCGTGGCCTTACACGTAAGTTGCAACTAGAAGAGAAGAGCAAGGTCTCTGGGGAGATACTGCTTCCTAGCATTTATAACTTAGGTCAGGTTTATTTGCTTCCTCGTGCCATGACACTGTAGAGGACAGTCTCTCAAACCACTTTGCAATCACCTTAAATGGATTACTTTGCCACAAGTTTGCACTGTGCTTCCCAAGCAAGGCCCTAGGGTTGGACAGGTGTGAGCACCAAGCAACCTTTTCTGTCCTCTCTGTCTGAAAGATTTAATCTTGTTTGGTCAATTAAAAAGGTGTGAAGTTCATGAATCCTTGATGTAGTTTGAGTGTTGTCAGCTGCAGATCCGTAACCAGCTGAACCAGAGTTTTCTCCTGCCATCAAGCAGCTCCTTCTCTGAGCTATACATGAGAATGTTGTCCAGTCCCATTATTCACGTTGCATTCAAATATCTGCTCTCTGTTCACTATCAGCTGTAAAGTCAACTGAATGAAAAAATGTAGTAAAATAGCATCTACTTTTGGCCAGCTGACATCTGATGCATGTGTGCCCTAATACAAGACACCTTCCCCAAGCAGCAGGGTTCAAGGACAAGCTAGGGTGTTTCCACAAGTGTGAAACCATACTCTGGAAAAGTAGAAGACTGACTATATCTATTGGATACACATTTTCCACCGTATGATATTTGACATCAACAAATAGAAATGTGAGAAGACCCACATGATTGTGGGGTCTTGAGAAAGGAGAAAATGATGATTCAACTTTGGATACAACCTTGGGATCCAGACTTGATGAACAGATTTCAATAATAAGTAGATATGAACTTCAGGGTCTAGAGAAAGGTTTGTGCCTGAAATTTCCTGGGGATCGTGCATTCAGATTTATCTTGTTGAAATATGCCTGAGCTGCAAACACTGCTCAGTTCCTTAATCGGTTCAAGGTATAGCATAACAGAAGCAGGGGTGCATTGAGCTGTATAAATGCACTATGCAGCTAAAGGCACACATGGGTGGCCAAAATCCTTTCAAGATATTCAGGGTTGAAAAATAAATGCATGAATTAATAAACAAATGTGGATTAAAATTGCTCTCCCCAGCCTCTTTGTGGAACTTTCCAAACAAAGTGTGCTAATATTTGAAGCCTTATTCACATCAATTCAGTCTGATTTTGAAGCTCTGCAGGTAACTAGACATGAAGTCAAGAGTCATTTTTCAGGTCGTATTTTTAGTCAGCTAAACAATTGCATCTATTTGCAGCCAAATAACCTCTGCTGTGACTCTATCAGAATGAATAGCTAAACTGAGTCAAGGTGTGAGTGGTCAGCAAGGGGAAAGGGAAATGGCCAAAGGAAATTTAAATCCCCAGTATGTAATTTCAGGGATTTCAATGAGCAGAACTCACTCAAATTGCCTATTGTAGGGAAGTTGTCAGGTGTATGGTAGGACTTTTGATCATTGCACGCCTCATTTTGCTTTTCTCACAAGAAGATTACTTTTTGCCTCTCCTAAAGAATTGCACCATTTCTACATCTGTTTTTGCTTTCAAACTTGATGATTTCACTGAACATGCCCTGAGTTTTTGTCAGGTTCCAGAAGCAGGAATCCAGCCGCTTTTTAGTCTTGGCATATTTGAAAAGAGGTTGTCGTGAGATGGGGACTGGTGCCTTCTCCCAGGTGACAAGCAATAGTACAACAGGAAATAGCCTCAAGTGACACCAGGGGAGGTTGAGATTGGATATTAGGAAAAATTTCTTCACTGAAAGAGTGGTCAAGGATGGGAGCAGGCTGCCTACGGAAGTGGAGGAATCACTGTCTCTGGAATTGTTATTAAAAAAAAGCGTGGATGGGGTGCTTAGAGACATTGTCTTCTGGTGGACTTGGAAGTGCTGAGTGATGGTTGGACTCGATCATCTTAAAACCTTAATGGTTCTATGGTTCTGTAGTGTCTTGGTCTCACACTGAGCAAGACCACAGAAGAAGGGTGTCCAAATTGGTATGATGTTACTGTGTGTTACTGTGACGCTGCTATGCCCTACATGAAGGTACAGGATGAACACTCCTGCTCTTGCCTTGTGCTAGATGGCACCGTGCCCTATTAAAGAATAACCAGGCCAATGTGTTTTCTCACAGGAGCCAACTTCTCTTTGCGAGAACTGGGACTTGAAGATGTGACGCCCACACACGGGACTTTGTACCGGACCGACATCGGGCTGCCTCACTGCGGCTACTCCATCAGCGCCGGCTCGGATGCCGACACGGAGGCAGACGTGGTCATGTCGCCCGAGCACCCAGTGAGGCTCTGGGGACGCAACACCAAGTCCGGACGCAGCTCCTGCTTGTCAAGCCGGGCCAACTCCAACCTCACCCTCACCGACACGGAGCATGAGAACACTGAAACCGGTAAGTGGTGACAGTGCATGCAGTGTCAGCCTCGAGCTCTACCAGGAATGCCTCTTCCTACTACTCCACCTTAATCTTCCTTAGGTTTTGTGATGGGGTTTTTTATCAGACTCCGTGAAAACACTCTTCTAACAGCCCCGTGTCGTGGCCTTTTGTACTGTCATACAGAGTGTTTGTTAATGAACTGCTGGAGAAGCTCCTACTTATTTATCACTGCGACAGAGATCATTAAATAGCTGTAATACTCTCCCTGCTTTTTGCTGCAACTTTTCAGAGGGAAGGCATTTAAATCTCCCCTCCCCTGGCTGATGCTACTCTTATCTTTGCTCAGATTTTCTGGGCAGATAATTTTCTTCTCTTCCTTGCTGGTTCCTTGACAGGGGCCGTTTCATTTATGTAAATTGGCTGACTGCTCTCTGAAGGAAAACGATGGCGAAATATTTTTAGAAGCCTTTTTCTTTGTGCGAAATAAAAGCTGAAGGTCACAGATTTTTTTATCTCTCTAACTTTGTGTCCCCAGCTGCGGGGATTCCTGCATGCCTTTTGTAGGTCTGCGAACCTTTTGGTCAGCAGTTCTGCCAAGCAGTGTAGAAGGAGAGGGGATTTTGATTCAATTGCAACTTGACCCAGGAGTTCATCCAGTCCTATATGCCTTTGCACCTTTAATTCAATTATAGTACAGCCTGCTTCTTAATATAGCTGCTGCGTACAAGTCATCAGGCACTTGTGCTCAGCGCAGAAAGCTCATGTGAAATGACTGTATCACTTGTTCTTTTCATGCTTTTTGCCACAGTATTATAGTGACAAATGATGATAAGTTTTCCTCTGGAAGCCATGACATAGTGAGACATACACCACCCACATGATTTTATGTTTAACTCCAACAAAATTACAGTTGAAGCTTATTAAGTTTCTGCTTGGAGATAATGATATATTAGGCAGAGTTCAAAGATAAATGTCCTTCTCTTCAAAGGATGTACAGAAAAATCCTTTTAAATTATCTTTATCATACTTTTTTAAGATTCTTAGTGTAGAGTCTTACAAGCAGACATACAGTGCCAGGTTATATTGTTTTCCTTCTGATCCTTGTGTTTTGATGAAAAATCAGAGGGATCATCAGGATCAACTAAAGTTTTGCACACTCACAAGAATTTGCTAGAAAACAGCCAAAAGTAAGCACCTTGTGCTTCCATCCCATTCTCCTCTATCCAGAACTCTCTTTTGTGCTTTCCGTGTGATGTGTGAGGATCTGCAATCCTATCCCATACATTTTTTTCTTTCCATGCCTACTAAGAAAAGCAAAATACAGAATTTTAGTCTTTTTTTTTTTTCCTTTGGGTATAAGAGAGAAGAATTTAATTATATGCTGGAGTCTTTTCCCCTCCTTTCTGTAATGCTATCTCTTACACCTGCAAATGCAACTTTTTACTTACAGATCATTTAAAAATGAAATTATGCTAGGAACAGCACATTAGCAACTTCACATGCCTTGAAAGGCTTTACTGAAAGTAATCACAGAGGCAGTAGGACTCATGTCAGGGTGGAGACAACCTTCGATTCCTCTTTCCTTAAGTTTAATGACACACTAATCATTTGTGGAACGATCACTTCGTAGCAACTAGAAAAAGGGAAATGAGAAGTGGAAAACATACAGTGCTGTATAAATGTAGGAGTTTCCTTGGGGCCTAGGCATTTGCAGTCTTAGATGTTGGGTGTTTTGAATGAGAAAGGCTGTATCATACTAAAAGCAGAAGTCTGTGTAGCACAAATAAAACCTAGATTGCTGTGGTGTCCAGTACGTAGTGGCATTGTCCATACTGAAAAAAAAGAGGTGGTGGAAGTCGAAAGAAAATATTAATATCCAAACTGTGCTGGTGGTGAGCTTCATCTGATGCTTAGACTCCCCTGGGAAGATGTCATAGACATCAGGCAAGTTCAAGTCAGAAAAACTGGTCCAGAACAAAGAAAAAGGTCACTTTAATACAGGGACTGCAGTTGAATTGATGGTATAAATGTATCCAAACAAATGTTGCAAAGTAGGAAGAAAAGAAGGTTAGGGAAAAGTCTTATATGTACGCAGAGTTTGAGCATTTTCTTTTTGTAATTGCTTGGCGCAGATAAAGGTGTGAGGAACCTTTGTGCACAAACCCCTCACAGCCTGAGACGTGCAGCAGGAGCAAATGAAGCCTGAGATCCTCTCAGAAGCTTTGACGTTTCCTCCCTCCTCACTCCACATAAGTAGTGTTTCTCTGGGCTGCTAGCTATCACACTGGCTATTTTGAGAAATCCCAGATTTATAGGAGAAACATTTTCAAGAAGAGATGAAATTTTGCTAATGGCAATGTAAAGTAACATAATGCTATGACTCAGTTTACAGGATACCTTTATGAGCCAATATTAATTGTTGACAGTATTGATAGAAGTTATAGCCTTTAGCCGAAGTCAATATGGATTTTATGAACCTGCCATCAATAGAAGAGTTTATGGGGCCCATTAAACCAACTTCTCCAATGAAGGTCAAAGTCAGCAGTTTTTATGCTGTTCATTATTTATCTAAAATAAATAATCAGAATTTACTTCTGATGTTTGTAAATCCAAAGTTGCCGAAGCATGATTCTGCCAAAACATTTATTGTGTTCCTAGAAAAGGAGAGGCCTGTCTCCCTTGAAAAGCAGGTTTGTTTTTATTTCAGGAATGGTGATGCCTTGAAGGAGCTGATATGCTGCTCAGCTGATATGCTGCTCCTTAATGACCCCTGTCATTAAGGAAAGCTATGAAGTGCTCTGGTTTCATGGCATATTGCAGTCCACAGATCACTTGCACAGGTAGCTGGCATGGAAAGCTACACATAGCTTTATCTAAACTGTTCCAGTTTTTCGTAGAATCACAGCAGGGTTTGGGTTGCAAGGAAACTTAAAAAACATCTAGTTCCAAGCCCCTGCCATGACCAGGGACACCATCCATTAGGAGGCTGAATGCTTCCAGGAGGCCAAATGCTTTTACTAAGTTAAGAGTTTGTTTTCACCAAAGAGTTGAGTTGTAACTCTGGCATTACCCTGAGCTCAGATCCTGCACACTCAAACAGCCACGATGGCTTCCCCTCCACTGGACAGTGCATTTCACTGGACCTGGATAGTCACTTTGCACAGTGAGGGGACAGAGGTACAGCTCAAGTGGCTGCACCTGGTTTGGGGACAATGCCATCATTCTGTATTGCTGATGTAGCAGGCTCTTTATGTGACTGAGGAGGTTTTCTGTGGCATGATCATGATCTGAACTGGAGCTGTGAACTCCCATTAACAGTTCAGAACCAAGCACAGAGGGAGTCTGGTTCCTGGAAGTCTAGCAGTGATGTTAGGAGAACTTCTTTCCTATAGTAGATTGCACTATTTCTCAGCAAGACTGATTCAAGCAAAAGAAGTTTCTGAAGTGGTCATTTGGACTGAAGCCTGGAACTTCCTGGCGGTACCTTAGCTAACCCTGAACAGGATTTGTACTGAGCCAGCAATTGTTTACCATAGAGAAGAGCACACTGAAGAAGAACAAGGTAATAGTCTTTCAGAAATATGCTTATTTTGCAGCAATTTAGTCACATTAAAACAAACAAACAAACAAACAAACAAACAAACAAACAAACTTCTAATCATAAGAACATCATCATAGAAATGCAGTACCACAGGACAGTTTATACTGAAAGGCATTGCTGAAAGTCTCTGGTCCCTCTCCTGCTTAAAGCAGGGCTAAGTTGGAGGTCAGATAGGGTCAAGTACACTTTGAGTATCTGTCAGAATGGGGAGGCCACAGCCTCTGTATCCCAGTTCTGCAGCTGACCACGCTTGCTGTAAACAACTCTTCTCCTAAGAGCTAATACGGATTTCCACTGCAACTCGTGTCCATTGGTCCCACTGAGCATCTCCAAGAACAGTCTGATTCCATCTTCTGAATATCACCCATAACAAAAACAGTTAAAAGACAGCATCTAGAGTCTCCTCTCCTCATAAACAGTTGGAAGGCAGTTTGGCGCTGGAGGAGATCAGAGGAGTCTGAGGAACTCCATTGCTAAAAGCTTTTAAGTGTAAACCAGACAAAGAGCTGCTGAGAAAGCTCTAGACTAGATGCTATCTCTGTCAGAGTGGCTTTCCATGCTGGCCTCTCAAGCATCCCTCTTTCTCCAGTTCCAATGCCTGAGGCATTGTTGTGCCTTATTCCTCTGGGGCTGTGCAGGACTATTCAGGCTGGACTTTTGTACTGCCTAGGGGACTCCCAACGTATATGGACACGGACAGTGTTCATATGCAAGCACCCATGAAATGGGCTGTGTCTATTTCTTTTGGGTCTGTAATGGAGATCTTAACCCAGATCCACTCAAAGTGTTATGAATCATACTGGTAACCCCTGGACAGATTTGAATTTGAGAGATGGGTAGAAAATGGGTAGATACTTCAATATAAAATCTCTTCCCACAAGAAACAGAAAAAAAAGGCAAAACAAAACCAATCAACCAAACAAAAAACTCCGCCACCAACAACAAAACCAAATCACTTTTCCCTCTACCTTCAGTATGATAATGAGCTTACTGTTTTACTCAGTACAATCATTACAGGGTTACTGTACACCTGGGTCAACAACATTTTTAAAATTTGTCTTTGTGAAAGTGGAGTTGCAGCCCTTTAAAAACAACAACAAAAAAAAACCATACAGCTTAACTTTCAACTATTCCAAAGAAGCTATGACAAACTAAGGATTTACTTCAGTGGTAATCTGGGCTCAGTGTTCATATCCACCAAGCCAAGTAGTTGGTTAAATATGAGAAGGAGCAAGAGGGAGAGGAAGAAGTTTTTTTCATTAGCAGGACAAGTAAGCCATGATTAATGCTGTGAGGAGTGGAGTGATGTTTCTCTCTGTCATCATCTCTTCCTTGGAAGAATGTGGGCAGTATCAAATGGCCAGAAGGATCTCACAGACAGGATGATCAACATCAGATGGCTTAAGACAGTTCAACTGAGTTGAAGATGCTCAACTGTGATCTATCATGTAAAGAAATTCTTGCGGCAGAAATGTTGCTGAAGTGTGACTTCAGCACACTGAAAGATTAGTAGACATGGACTAAAATTCCATATCTAACCACTCTGGAAGCCAAAATTCAAGCTGCAGGACCTTTTCTGTCAAATTGGACTGTGCAACTTCTTTCCATCTTCACAATTCAAAGCCATGTAGGAAACATCATCCTGCAAAAACTTCTGCATGCCTTCTATGTTTGCAAAAGGGTTTACTACTGGGCTCAAATCATCCATTTAATGATGAATTGGATGCAGGTTTGATGGCCCCAACACTTCCACCATACATCTGTTGATCATCTCTGTTTAGGGAGAACAGTTTCATCTCAGGGTTCATTTATCTTTAGCTTCACCTCTGAAAGCACCAGTCAGTGCCAAAAGTGATACGGTGACTATAGTAATACAGTCACTTGCTGGTGAAAAAATTAAGAGCACCAATTCATTTTGGACCCACATCCTAGAAAGAGGAATAATTTCCCCTTCTGTCCTATCCCTGGAATTGTTCATGGCCAGCCTGGATGCGGCTGTGAGCAACCTGGTCTAGCAGAAGGTGTCCCTGCCTTCCCAGGGCAACCCAGGGGTTGGAGCTAGATGGCCTTTAAGGTTCCTTCCAACCCAAACCATTCTGTGATTTTTTTCCTTTAGTCACTACTGTTCCAGGATGGATTTAAATGAACTTTAAAATCTGTCAAGCGAACAACTGGCTCAATAACAGAACATGCTCTCCAAGCCTTACCAACTTAACCAGAAAGGTGGTGGATATGTTACAGTTAACTTTTGCTTTCTCATCAAATAAGCTGCCTTTCTGGAAAATTCTGATAGGCTGTTGTAAAACTGAAGCATAGTGTCAATCAGGAGCTCTAAGGCTCACATGTAGCTCTGCCTTCTCTACTATCCCAGACTCAGCTATTAGCCATTTTAATTGACATAATACAAGATTTACAGAGCATTTCTTGCAGTGACCACCACGTTCTCTGCCTCCACTGCTTAAGCCATTACTGTTGCTGGAAAGAGTGCTTAAGGAACTGCATAGGATATTAGGACTCAATAGAACTGAATGCTTACAGAACATATTAGAAACACAGGGGTACATTAAAGCAGGAAATAATTAAAGACAAGTATTTCAAACAAGGAACACCAAAGAAGTGATACAATTTTATTTCTCCAGGGTAGTTAAGAAATATAACTGATGCTTTCATTTATTCAGTGGTGACTGATACAGAACTCGCCAGAGCCTTTGAAGGCTCCTGTTGCCATCAGCAGTGTTACACCAGGTCCTAGGTGCATGGTGGCAACTGTCTATTTTTTGAAAACAGTGTGCCCAAGTGGTCTAAATCCCAATACTTTTGGTTAAATACACCACAGTATGGTGTTCGCTGCTAGTTTTCTGGTATCCATTTTGGCTTCTTATTGAATCAGAAATCTCTCCCAATGATCAAACTACATTTTATCAGCTTTTTCAAAATATTTTCTCCTCAGAGCTGTTTTACAACAGCTAGGAGAGCTTTAGACAAACAGTAATTATTTCTCTGTGTTTTCCTTGTTCCCTTTGGTTGTTGAGAGCTCTTCTCCTAATGTTGTCTCTGTTTGCTACCAGGTGCCTTGGAAGGTTCTCCTAAATAGCTCTGACTCTCTGTAGAGGAAGGATTTTTACTCAGTTTTCTTTACATTCACCTTCCTGTTTCCCAAATCATGTTGACCGAAATCACTGGCCCAAAGTACAGTTCAATATATCAGTACAATTAGCAGTGCCAGAATTACTGTGTAATCACTGCATTACAAATTATTTGTTAATACCCCAGTTGATAATCCATGGTGACTTTTCTTTTTATTACCCTGTTTTGCTGAGTAATTTCCTTTCAGGCTTCATCCACTCTATTGTTAATATTGTTACCGTGGTTGCAGCAACATCATCTCTTTCTTTTCTCCTTCGAATTAAACAGTGCATTATAAAGTACTTCCAGTAAATGAGTGTGTGCTTCAGACATGCTTCTGCAAAAATGTGATACTCAGATTCTGGAGAATTCAGAAAGGAATTTTTTTAAAAAAAACAAAACATTTTTCAGAATAAATAATAATTAAAAAAGAATGTACTATGAGCTATACTTTATTAAGTTTCCCTTACAACTTTTTAGTAAGGGAAAACAAGAATAAATTAGAACTACCCAGACAAGATCAGACATCTGCTGGCTGTCATCTTTTTCTTGTCTCCCATCAGTTGTAACCTTAATATTAAAAAGATGTTTCAGCCTGAAATAAAAATTAGCCAGAACCCTTACCCCTGAAGATCTGTCATCAATTGCAGAAGTTAGTGAAGAACTACATAAAGTAGTAGTGCATCCAGAAGGGAATTTTCACTAATATTCTTCCTTATTTCAGCTTCTCAAAACTCTCTTACTGCCCCTTTCCAGGTAGGATTTGCAAAAAAATACCCATTTTAATGGTATGTGGATATTGTTGGGATATTGCAATTTACTGAAGCCACCTTACAGATGTATTCAGACATTTGGTGATCACTTGAAATGTGAAAGTCAGGGGAAGAAATGTGCCTTCAGGCTCTCCAACCGTAAAGATACTAATATTCCTATAAAGAATATTAGTCCTAAAAAGGAGGCTTTTAACTGTATGACCATCAAATGCTACATTTTCCACTGAAAAATGGCTCCCTTGAAAGCTGTTAAATCTGCCTTACTTGTGATCCAACTTTCTAATCACTGGCATTCTTGATGATGGATTCACCATATTTTCTGTCCTCTTATCTTTTTTGTCCTTTTTAGATATTAGTCCTGAGATACTTCTTGAAAGTGAATAGATGAGTCACCACCTCAGTTTTTCACAAGTCTCAGAGAAAGTTTTACCTGGATGGGGATAGGACAACAGACCCTTATCTCCCTCCACATTCAACCAACTCCCTGCCCACTGGGTATAAAACAGCCTTTCAAAATGAGGATTTCGCTGCCTCTCAGACAGGGTTCAACCCACTTGAGAGCCGATTGTCCCTTTGGTTGCACCACAGAGGGAACCAGCAGCATCTTTGCTCCCCATTTAAGAGGCGAAGGCACCTGAGATTAATCTGAGTTTAGTACTTCAAGTGCAGCATTAGTGGTCAGCATCTTGATTTTGTTTCACAGTGAAGGAATTCCCAGTGATTTCTAGGGCTAATTTATCTCATTGCTGGCCTCTTTGTCCCTAGAGGAAATGAAGTCTTTCCATTTTCTTTTTTTTCTTGTTTTTATTCCCGTATGGTGTGTCCCATAGAGAACGTACTTTCTGCATTACTGTAATCTGCATCTGAAAGAATGCTGACATTAAAGTCCTTCACAATGTTATTCTGCTGTAATGAACTGCAGTTCAATATAGGTTAGTGTGTAGGTTTCACATTGTTATTATTATTATTGTGATGATGGTGAAGCCATGAGGCAGGGAAAAAAGCTCCAAACTCTAAAAACTCATTATTAGCCTGGATACTGGGGGAGAGGGCATGTAGAAACAACATTAACAGGTAAGAATTTACTGTTCTTTGCAATTACGCAGTTAATTTTTGTCCTTTCCTTTGCCACTTTAAACTGCCTTGTCATGGAGATTTTTTTTTAAGGAAAATAATTGCATTTATTAATACTGCAGGCAAGCTGCCAAGTATTCTGGAAGCAAATCTGTGCATTTTTTACACTGTTTTTGAGTGCCATAAATAATTTCTTTTGGTGTGATACACCCCAAGGGGAATAAACCTATGCTCAGCAGCATGAAACCCATTACTCTTTTGATAGTAGCACTTTGCTTCCAGCCTGGTTTTGGGTAGGATTTGTGCATCATTGCCAATCAGGAATGGCTGATGCCACGGCCTGAGGATTATGGTCAGGACACTGAGGGCCATCAGAGCTGGCATGGCACTGGACATCAGTACTGGAGTCAGGGTGGACCTGCAGCTCAATGATTATTTGGAGCAGGATTTTATTTTTAGGGCCAGATATAAACTCTATTCTAGGCAACCGATTGATCCCTCCTGGGATAGAATAAAGAGAAGCAACATGGAAAAAAGCAAAGAATTAGAGGAGGTGGTAAATGTCCAACCAACAAGGATGGGGTGATGGTTGAGATGGGGTTGCTGGATATCTACCTCTGTGGCCCACAGACTCCTGCCTCCAGAGTTAACCAGATGGTTATGCACAAAACAGGGAGCTAAAACTTGTTTCTCCTTTGCCTTTTCTCCATTTTTTTCCTTCATCCTGGATATCTAGGGGTCACATCGAGCTGCAATGAGCAGGACATGTCCATTCACCATCCCAGCCTTTCAAAGTCATACCGCACTATGCCCTGAAGAGTAGAAGAAATTGGGAAGAAAGCCTGTCGCACCTGGCTTTCTATAGCCACTATTCCCGCTTCAGGTTTTTTTCCCAATTGGGCGTTTCCAGATGCTCATGTCTGTATTTCTGAATTCCCATTTGGGCCACTGGATCTGCTTCTGAATTCAGCACAGTGTGTTAGTCCACATCTGGTTCAGTCTCCCACAATGCCCCTTGAGGTATCTGCCTTTGTTTCTTTCAGTGAAGATGTTTCTCTATCTATAAGCAGAACGAAGTGAGAGGAAAGAGCATGTTATTTTTGGTTTACCCATGCCCAGAGGTGCACATTGAGCTCCAAATAAAGGGAAGCATAGCGTCTGCCATGAGAATTTATTCATTAAAATCTCATTGTTTTATTTCTCAGAGGATTTTGATTAACTTTTAGCAACTTTATTCAATCAAGGGCAGTGATTGAAAATGCATTATTGCCCTAATTCTGCAAAGTTTTCAGTGTTTCTTTGGACTGCCCCTAAAAACTTTAATTATATGCTCTAGGGCAGGTTCTTGTTTCGTTTTCTCCACCACATCAAAGATCTTATTGAATTGTGTATATAAAAAGAAAACAATAATTCCTAGCTTTTTACACAGGCACATAGTGACAGGAAAAGGGGGAGTGGTTCTAAACTAACAGACAAGAGATATAGTTTAGATGATATAAAGAAATTCTTTACTGTGGGGATGCTGAGGCACTGCCACAGGTTGCCCAGGATGCTCTGGATGTTCTGGATGACCCATCCCAGGAAGTGTTCAAGGCAGGGTTAGATGAGGTTCTGAAAAACTTGGCCCAGTAGAAAGTGTCCCTGCCCATGGCAGGGGGCTGGAACTCAATGATCTGTGAGATGTCTTCCAACTGAAATAATTCTGTGATTCTATGATTACATCTGAGGGGAAACACTCGCTTGAGAGCTTGTCACCCTGGGTACCCATTCCCATGCCCTTTTGGGGGTTCTCCATCCCCATGGTCACGATAGTGTAACTGCTCATGGAGCCCAGCTCTGACTTATCCCCAAAACCATGTGTTCTAAAGCCTTTCCTCAAGGGTGCCAGCACACAGAGCTCTGATTTCACGGTTTCCACTCAGCTCCCGTGCCACAGAGAGAACAGTTCAATGCAGGGTAGAACAGCAGAAATCACACCCAACAGAAAATCCTCCTGATTTGAGTCAAATAAGGGCCAGTGACTGAGGGTGGCATAACAAAAACACCCAGGGGGCTGTTTAAACCAGCATTGCCAGCAAGGAAGGAGCATTGCCAAGCTCTCTTGGAAGTGCACCCCTGCTCCAGCTCCCCAGAAACAATGGTCACTGTCTTTGTTCTCGCCAACGCATTTTCTGTGCAAGACTTATTTTCTTCTCAATCTCCAGCATGGTGAAATACTTTTATTACCCTTAGTTTGGGAGGAGGGGGTGATATTACGGCCGTATTCCAGTCTCCATTTAAATGCAGTTTTGACGTGACTTTCAAATAAATGTAAGACAACAAAAAATACTAAAAAAGCCAGTATTCATCTACTGAATAAGAAATCTGTTGTTCACCATTTTCCCTTCGTAAAAAATGTAAAAACGTAGGAATCTGAATAAATGCATGCTAAACTATATAATTGCTGAAATAAATATGTATAGATATAGGATACTTTTTGATTTAGCATAAAGAAGCAGCAAATTATACCAATCAGTGAGAATCAACCAGTTTTAAAAGAAAATAACTGAAAAGCACACATGCAAAACAAGATTAAACCTGATTATTTAAATCAAGATTCTCTGCTTCCTGGTTTAAACCATGATTATAATTTAAATCAAGGCACCCTACCACAAATAGTTTAGAGACAATGATTTCTCCCACTTATATAATGTGCAGATTTTATAGCTGAGAGAGAGAGTCATGTTGCTTGTATGGAACATTTATGTACTGAGCCTTCATCTCCAGCCACTTTCTTAGTTTGGTTCTAGTTTGGTTTAGGTGTTTGAAGAAGGCAAATGGTAATCCTCATCTGAAGGAGTGGGAATCTGGTATCCCACAAAAAAAATCCAGATGCTTTTCCTTTGGGAGTTTTGCTTCTTTCTTAGAATGGAAATTAAAATGAGGCTCCACTGCAACTTAAGAGTCAGGCTAGGATGCTGACTCCCCAGTAACGCAGGGACTGGGAAAGCAGCTGTAACCCCGGACTAGAGTATGAAGGGAAATGTCTCCCTCTCTCTGCTTTGGATAATTACATTCCACTTAACAAAAATCCCTTTGCTCCTGTAGTTGGATGGGATGTTTCTCCTTCATTAATTGCTCTGGCTTGCTGCTGTGCTCTACCAAGCAGCTGTTAATGTTCCACCCCAGAGGAGTCTGCAGTTCAGTGATGGGTGAAATGATTAAGGCTCGCAAAGCACTTGATCATTTGGAATGAAAGGTGCAACATAAACATACCCCATTAGTTTTATTAGTGCTCAACAAAGCAAACTTTACCTGTAGCTGGTTCTACTCCTCCTTGGCATTTAATGCAAGGTGTTCCCTCTGGAGCATGTGCAAGTTGCTGGATGCATTCTTCAGCTGTCCTTGAAGAAGCCTGTTCCCCAGACTGGTGATTTGACCCATCCTGTGTTGGGGGACTGCCATGAAATGAGTGCTGTGTTTGCAGAAGTTTGAAGAAGTGTTCCTCCTGGCTCACTTCTCAGGAAAAGAAAGGTAATGACTTTGGGCATTACAGATGTTTACTCCTGGTGTCAGGAAAGTAGAAATTTTGGCATGGGATCGGTCTACAAAGGAGAATAAGGAAAGGGCTTAGAGGAACGCCACCTGATGGAGCTGTAGAGAGGCATGTTAGAAGTTTGGTTGATAAAGATGATTTGATTGGTAAAGGTTCACTTAAACATTTATGCAAATAGAATATAGATGTATGTATTTGTAAATTATATGCCTAAACCTAGACTTGCTGTGACACACAGCAGCAGGGGGAATGTGCTCTCCCTGTCCCCTGTCAGGCCACAGTGTCCCTCAACCCCAACTGAATATTTTTGGCTGTTGACTGTCCATCAAGTGTGGTTCCCCCTGAGGGCAGTCCTTGCCATTCCATCTGCACAGGATCCCTTCCCCTGGTAGGCTGGCTGCTCTCAAATCAGGACAAATTTGCTTTCTTTGGTCATTTTCCTTCTGTGAATGGAGCACGCAGAAAGCAGAGATCAGTTCACAAAAACTCCATGGGTCCTAAGGCTAAACAGGCTATTTTCATAGCTCTCTTCAATGGGAGTTGTGTGTGTGAGCTGTTAGACCTTGTGATTTGTGTGAATTGAAGCAGAAACCTGGAGAAACATCAGTGGACAGTCTTATCCCTCCTCTGCAAGTGGATAAACCCACTCGTTATTTGGTCAAAAGTTATCAAAGTTTTGACAGAAAAACAAAAAAGATATTGCCATGTTAGTTGTTGGTTTGTTGGATAGAGAGCTTCTGGGGCTAAAAGGGTAAATATTGAGGCCGTAAGTTCTAGAACTCGGTACGATGCTTCTCAGCATTTCACTGAATATCTAGAGGCAGTTCAGACAACTTCCCTCTGTAAGCTGCATGACTAAGAAGAAGACCAGTTCCCAAAGGAATATTTTGGGAGGTAATAGCGCTTTTTCCTAGGGAGATATTTTACCACCTTACAGCAGAAGATTTTTTGAAGACTTTTAGAAAGATCCACAGTCTGGACTCTGAAGCAAATACGGCTCCCAATCATTTTTATCTCAGTCATTGGCACCAGCGTTTTGCATTGTCTGCATCAGATTATGGTTAGTCCCACATAAGCACAAAACGAGAAGGTATTCAGGAAGGGTTCCCAAAGACACCCTAGACCCGAACACCTATTATTGCCCCTGAACAGTGCTCCAGTAGATTCATTTCCCCATAGACAGTGATGAACTGAGTCCTTAACCTTCTTTTAGTTCTTTTCTTCTGGAGTTTCTCACTGTAAGTAATGTTTTCCAAACCTTTAATGCTCTCATGAGCCATGCACTGTTTATCAATGTCCTCCCTGAATTGGATTTGGTTAATTCATTCTTGGCTTTGTCTAAAGTTCTTGCCAATACATTTACATCCTTCAAGAGAAGAATGTCCAGACCAGATTAGAAATGGGAAGAGGTCAATACCCCTTTTCCCCAGCAGGCACAGAGAGCAGATAGATTCTGCAGAGGAATCACTCTGATGCTTTCCTGGAGAAACTACTAAAAAAATCTCTCCCAGAGCTGCTTCACAGATTGATGTCTTATCGATGGTGGCATGTGGGGGTTGAGAGGATAGGAGGGACAGATGGTCCATAAGGTTCCTTTGAGATACAGCCAGACTCAAAGAAGAAAAAGGAAGATTGGTGAATTTCTGGAAGAGCTTATTTCCTCCTTGGACTTGAACAGGGTGTTGAAATTCATCCAACAGGCTCTGTAAAGCCTTTTGGATTCTAAGAAGACGACATAGATCTACAGCCTCATTATTGCTTATTGGGCTGTAAAACAAGGCTGTAAGGAAGGAGGGAGACAATAGAGTTTGCTTCCTTCCTGTTTATACCAGCTCCTCTCCAATTGGAAATGGACTAATATGTCTTTTATGAAATAATTATTTCAGCGTTGTTTCTTTTGGCACAAGTACCGGATCATTCTGGTTCCACATAGAGAGTTATTTTGAAATTAATAATTCCAAATAATTTTCCAAGAATAATTATAGTAATACATTTTCAAGTCTAGATAAGCCCATGAATAGCATTCCAGAGTAGGATGAAAAAACCCAGTTATCAGATTCCTTACTTGCATGTTTTTGGAAATAAGCAGACATACCTTTCCTTGCAAAAATACTGTCTGAAAACTGGTTAGTGACTCTGGTTTCTAATATTTTAAAGTAAGAGTGTTGTAAATTACAGGGAATTCAGAAGGTCACTAGCACGGAGCATTTTGAAAATATCACTGTGCTAGGAAAGTTGGTATGAGAAGAGCAGGAATTAGGATTTTTTGAGGTTCTGTGTATCCCTGCAGGGAGTTAGGAGGCAGGCAGTAATTCCCTTTACCATGATGTGCCATAAAATCTCCGAGATGCCACTCAAAACCATTGAGATCCCAGCCGACTTGGGCGAGAGAGAGAACAGAAGAGCTGGTTTTGTCCATCTGTTGAAGACATGACCTTGCCCTGGGGTCATTTTTCCTATAACGATTGCATGAAAGGTTTCTGAGGTGGGTTGTTGCAGCCTCTGTTTTACACAGCTTCAGGGGAAAAAAAAATCCGTTGCATGACTCAGACTCATCCAGCTTCTTCTCAGCATTTACTATTTCTTCCACTCAGATTTTGCATTCAGCATCCTCACTCAAACAACTCCATTTCCTCCCTCCCTTTCTTCACCTTTATTTCTTCCTGATGAGCAATTCAAACAGCAAACTGTTCCTCTCCTTCATTCCCATCAGTGACTCCATTCAAAGTCCTGCCCATGTTCTTATTTTCTTGGCAGAGCTATATTCAGTGAATGCATTTGTTTCTTTAGCTAAAGAACAAAAATATCTGCAAGCAAGCTCATTTCCCTCCCAAACTGCTTAGGAAAGTAGTGCAGGGGAGGGGGGCAAAGTGCTTTGTCAAGTGTTAGAGGAACAAGAGAGACATCTTCTCCCCCCTGACATCCCTCTTTTATTATCATTTGGAAGACTCTGTTAGTGTCTCACTTCCTTGGGGACTAGAAACATCTTGAAAAGATCTTTCATGCAGGCAGATAACAAACTCACTGCAGAGCTGCATCAGAAAAGGAAAAATTACTTGCTAGTAATGATGTTTATCACAATCTTTCCTCCTTTCCCAATCCTACAAAGGAAGCTATCTCTCAAATAAAGGCCAAGTCTTGTCCCCTTTTTTTTTTCCTTTTGGCAAACTACCTACTGTGAAAATTCACTGCATGTAAGCTTGGCTGATGGGAGTTCTACACAAAAAGTGGGTGGAAGGAGATGACAGTGTGGGCTGACATGATTTATTTGAGATAGACCTGATCTGATAATACACAACATGAAAAAAGCCACGTTTCTTCCGCTTAATAAAGTGGCGCAAGGGCTGTTCCTGTGGCTGAACAACATCAGTAAAGCCTGGGCCAGATGTTGGGAAACTCACACTCCCACTGGACTGAACTCATCAGCCGAGTCTGCTTGGCTTTTCATCACACTAGGACAGGAAAACACAGCTATGTGGCACTGTGGGTCATTGCTTTGAAGGAGACTTTGATTTCATCTGCTCTGCAGGGATGTTAAAAATCTCAGAGTGCTTTAATGCAAGGGGTGACCCAGGTTATTGTGCTAAGGTGTCTTTCTCATCAGTGTTGTATAGTTAGCACTGAAACAACTGGCTACCATCCTCAACACTACAAGCATCCACATCCTAGACTAGTAACTCCCTGTTGCTAGAAGTTAAAAGAAGTAAACCTCATGACGCTGCTGTAAAATGGCAATGTACAAGTCTGCAAATTGATGATGTGCAAGCCTGCAAAGTGTATGTGTGCATGGGCAGCTGCAAGGCTGTGTGGTTCCTTGGGATGCATTTCCATCCATGTTAATTATATCTGCTTGATGTAGCATTCTCTGTCATTGGCAGTCTGGGACCAGACCCCAGGACTTAGACACCCAGTCCCCTGAGTCTACCCAAAATGTTACTGGGATCTTCAGGGAATAGGAATTGATCTGGCACTACTAACTCCAGCCCTCTGAAACACTCAAGAAATTATGGTATACACCTCTAGCACAGTCAGTCCACTGAATTTATGGGACTAAAAAAAAAAAGGGTTTCTGGCCTTAGGACACGGTATTATTTATTAAATTCAGGGGGAAAATGTCTATATATCAATTGTCTTTTGCACAAAGGCAAAAAGAAAAAATACTCCAAAGTGGTTATTAATTGCTTAATGCCCAATTAAGTGACAGCCCACCTAGTAGTATTTCACTTAGTGTCTCATTATATGATGATTAAAATAGCAAGATCGGTCAGGTTTAAGATGTTGAAGACCTTGTCAGCATGGTGAGAATGAAATGCAGTTTTCCTGGAGATGTGCTCAAAACCAAATAAAACTATTTAGGTATAGAATCATTAAATAGTTTGAGTTGGAAAAGCCCTCTAAGTTCATTGAGTCCAATTATTGATGGAGCACTGCCAAGCCCACCACTAGACCATGTCCCCAAGTGCCACATCTGCACATCTTTTAAATACTTCTGGGATGGTGACTCCACCACCGACGGCCCTGGGCAGCCTGTTCCAATGCCTGACAACCCTGCTGGCCAAGAAGCTTTTCCTAATATCCAATCTAACCCCCCACGGTGCCACTTGAGGCCATTTCCTGTTGTCCTATTTCTTGCTACCTGTGTTATGATCTGCCAGCCTGAAGAACAGACTGACTCCAACCTCACTACAACCTCTTTTCAGGCAGTTGAGAGAGCAATATGTGAGGTATATACATATGCAAACAATCTAACCAGGTGCAGAGGACAAATTTCTGGAGGATCACAATTCAGTCATCAGTATCCTATCTCTATTTCTTAATAAACATCTGTAAGAAGCTGTAAAGAAGGAGCAGGTACACAACTGAGGTATCAAATTGAAAAGGTCAACTTTTCTAAGAGAGCTCCGTTTTTCAAGAGAAAGATGTTTCTGCTAGAAATGTACATAAATATATGACTTTTTAATAAGGGCATGTAGCTCATTACCCTCTGCAAATTAACCATATCTAATAATATATTTCCTAAAAAATAAAATAGCACATTGCATCTGTTAGTCTTCATTCAAATACAAACCAAATATGCATGAGTACTGTAGTATAAACTGTTCCATCTGTTTCCATGAATATATAGTCACGTTGGTCACCCCCCCACACACAACAGAAGGGTCTTTCGCTCCTGGCATCTGTCTTCACTGCAGAGCTGTATTTCAACTGGAAGTGGTTGAGCTGGAGTAAGAGTAGTAGTGCTGTAAAATAACTTGTGTCCTGGTGCCCATGCTGCCATGGTCATCATATATGCAGGGCTTGAGGAATACTAGCGGAAAATCTTTTGGGTTTCATCACTGCCATAGAACTGATCTTCACCCTAATTTCTTAAAGAAACGGTAAAAGAAATGTCTGTTCTTTCTGGGGATAGAGAGGGAATTGTGGGAAGGTATGGGGTGACAGGCATTACTTGAGAGGCACGAATGGACAACGTCAGAATTTGGTCTATAATGCTGCTCTGGGTTTCATCCCATATATACTTGCGAGCAGATCACTTCAAATTTATTGCATTGCCATGTTGGAATCAGGAGGTTTGGTGCGTGACCAAGAGGAGATTTACAAGCAAATCTGAAGCTGCAGTGCAGGTTGGTGTTGTGACAAAGGCAAGTTGTTATTTTTAGAAAACACAAATATGCCATTCAGCGTGTGGCAAGGTCGCCACCATTCTCACTTTCTCATGCTCTTTCCCTCTGGCCTGCACATCTTATCCACTTCCACCCACATCAGTGCAGGATGCTAACAGGCAATGGCTCTCCAAAATTCACTTCCTACTAATGGATCACAGACCAGTCCAATATAGCCAATTCTTCTACTGGAAAAGGAAATTACAGTCCGTGGAGACCATTGTGTCTATACTGGGCACTGTGCTGGTACAGCCTCAGCACTGAAAAAAGCCAACTTTCTTTTCATGCAGTTGCTCACCGCTGTCATAGTTTCACCTGAATTCCCCTTCTTACTCATCAGGCTTCAGAATCTGTCTCCTAGTACAACAACTTGCTTTTTTGGGTTTGAGAAAATCAAAGATCTGCTTCATGCTTTGGTCCTGGGCTAGAGGGATGTTTCACCCAGTGCACATGAGCTTACTCTGGTGTCACCAGAGCTGTTTAGCAGAACAACAGACACGAGTAGTGCCCAGACCAGTTAGTTTTGCTTTAAAGATCTCAGATAATATTCTAGTAGGACACTGTGCTATATCATGTGTGTGTGTGTTTTGGCCCAGTTCCCAGAGGTGTCCCAAGTTCAGCTGTGCTAAGCAAAGCAGATACATTCAGAGTTTCTAGCTACTTCTCTGAGTTACCATTTTACCCTCCGAAATCACATTCCTTTTGCTCTGGTTTCCATCTTCTTTTACATTTTCAGTAATACGGCTATTGCAGTTGCCACATTTGAAACTTATTTCTGGGCAGACAGGATCCTTCCTCTTACGACTTGCGCTTGGTTTGCTGACAATACATCAGAGCACACAGAGAAATGGCAACTTCGTAAAACACAGCCAGATTCCCAGCTTGTCTCCAGACAGATGCCCTCAGACATCATGAGACTACAACAATCATGTTCTGAAACAGCAGCGATGGTGGGCACACCTTGGGGACTGGCGACCAGCCTGGGAAGGTGGGGGGCTGACAAAGAAAGGTGCTGTGGAAAGAGATCTGTCCCAGCTGGCCACTGGTGCCAGTGCTGTCATTTTAATTAGCTGCATGTATATGTACACTTATATAATACACACTGTACCTCTTTATCAGCAGGATGGGTTCACTAAATATATGTCAACTGAAATTACTTTAGAAAGAGCCTCAGCACTCAGCTTTCCACCTGTTTCTCTGCAACAGCTGCCCAGACTCTGCAAAACACATCAGATGAAAGGCACTGTAGAGCTGCAGCACGATACTATTATTACATCTAACAGATGAGCAATCAGATCTGAACTGACCGGGGACCGAGCGTATGAGGCAAGAGGAGAATCCTTTGGGGAGAGCGTTACCATGAAAGTAATACAATTCAGTATTTGTACCAGTGACTCTGAAATTCAACAGCAGTCAACCTAGTACTAGCATCCTTTTAAATATCATCTTTCATTTCTTAGCAAACAGCAATATCCCATAACAGCATTAGGGCAGGAAAGGGAGGGGAGCTGCACAGCAACCAAACACACACGCACGAGGCAGGAGCATGGAAAGCAAAGCATTGGTGAATTTGTGGGTGTTCTGAAAAGCAAAGTACAGGGACATACTTGTGTTCCTGAAGCGAACTTTAAGGAAAGGGCAAGAATCAGAGACCACCAGTGAGATGGCTGGGGGAAGCAGCACTCAGAAAGAGGTCACAGCCCTGCTGATACCACGAGCTCATGATGCTGTTTTCATTCCTGGGGCCCAGCAAGCTAAGGCAGTCTAGCAGTGTGCAGGGAACAAATCCAAGTGGGTCAATTATTTGAATATCTGTGCAGTGGGCATTTGTTTCATCTTTGGGAGAAATGAAAAAAAAAAAAAAAGGAAAGAATGAAACCTGCTTTGACCATTAAAGACAGCTTTAGGGGAAAGGCAGTGTAAAAACAAATTAAAACAGCTGCCCAAGGATTTGCAAAGCTTTGAATTGGCAGTGGGAGGATATTGAAGTTCTCTTTTAAAAAATTATTTTACTCGGTAAGGTTATCTTTTTAAAATGCACGAAGAGCAGCAGGCTATCAATGAGCCTTATGTTGCACTGCACTGATTTCCTGGACAAGCTCAATATCAATAACTCAAAATCTGGGAATAAACGAATAAATGCGGACGGCAGCTGACCTTAAGTGTAACCTTCACACTGCCTTTTTGGCAAAAGGAAAAAGCAAGGAAGATGATAGTGAAAGCTCTAGTTTTAGCTGATATTAATATGCACAGACAGCAGACCCTTCCTGATAGATTTTCATTTCATGAACAAATTGGATGAGACTTAGAAGATCACAGGGTGGAATGCTGGGTTTGAGAACCAAGTGTCTCACACCTTAATAACCTTTGCTATGATGGAGGTATGCCATGAATAAGAGTGTTTGAAGGTAGTGGTCTTGGCATCAGGAGACTGAAAATCTCCTTTTTTTTTAGNAAGAAGAATTTAAATTGCAACCAAAAAAAAAGGCAATTTGGATGGTTACAGTGCAGGGAGGCTTGGGGTTACTGCAAAGCCTATCTGGGTTTCATTTCTCACAGAAAGGGTTGGAGGAGGAGGGCAGGGAAATGATACAGTTGCAGACTCCAAATATATCAGCCAGGTAAATACTAGGGAGGGAGCAGAGGCCTTTAAGCTAAAAGATAATGTTGGCACAAGAACAGATGACTACAAATATGCCAAAAATAAATTTAGACAGGAAACTAGAAATTTTCTAACTGTTTAGAGAATGAGTTCTGGAATTCCTTCCAGATTAGATTAGATGAGAAAATAACTAATTTTTAGACAGCCCTGAACAGCCTTGCATGGGACGATGCCTCTTATATTTGAGGGATAGTGTTGGTGACCTTGAACATCCCTCTTAATCCCACATCTGTCTTTCATTTCTGCATCATCCAACGCCTGCAGTGTCCTGTATAACGTGGCAGAGAGAGCAGTGTCAGACAGGTCACTTCCAAATGGCAGTAGCCCCTGTTTTAATGCACTGCCAGTTCNTTTGGGAAAAAAAAAAAAAAAAAAAAAAGGAAAGAATGAAACCTGCTTTGACCATTAAAGACAGCTTTAGGGGAAAGGCAGTGTAAAAACAAATTAAAACAGCTGCCCAAGGATTTGCAAAGCTTTGAATTGGCAGTGGGAGGATATTGAAGTTCTCTTTTAAAAAATTATTTTACTCGGTAAGGTTATCTTTTTAAAATGCACGAAGAGCAGCAGGCTATCAATGAGCCTTATGTTGCACTGCACTGATTTCCTGGACAAGCTCAATATCAATAACTCAAAATCTGGGAATAAACGAATAAATGCGGACGGCAGCTGACCTTAAGTGTAACCTTCACACTGCCTTTTTGGCAAAAGGAAAAAGCAAGGAAGATGATAGTGAAAGCTCTAGTTTTAGCTGATATTAATATGCACAGACAGCAGACCCTTCCTGATAGATTTTCATTTCATGAACAAATTGGATGAGACTTAGAAGATCACAGGGTGGAATGCTGGGTTTGAGAACCAAGTGTCTCACACCTTAATAACCTTTGCTATGATGGAGGTATGCCATGAATAAGAGTGTTTGAAGGTAGTGGTCTTGGCATCAGGAGACTGAAAATCTCCTTTTTTTTTAGTCACTTCTTGTGCCAGCTTACTCAAATCTCTTTTTCTCTTTGGACTTCCATTTTCTTCACAGCAATACTGACTATAACAGTTCCCCCTTCCCCCCCCCCGCCTTCTCCCACCTTTTTTCTGTTGAACATGC